>SJYT01062870.1:70035-135862 GCA_006410635.1 Cephalophus harveyi
TTGAAGCCCGTTGTTCTGCCCCACCTGCCAGGAGTCAAGGGGACTCTGCCCCCGTGGACCCTCTGCTGTGTCCTCCCTGCCCCACCCCCGCCCCGGCAGCTCACACCCAGCAGGGTCCGCAGGGTCTGTTCACACCAGACTCTCATCCCATGTGCCACAAGGCCTGTCAGCGGCAGGGCGGGCGGGCAGGGGCACCCATCATTACCCCGTGGGCTCTCTAAGGCCCGGCCCCTTGGTCTCTTCCGATCTCGCAGGGCCTGACACGCGCGAAGGCAGCCTTTACTTTTTCACATTTCTGAACGTGTATACGGAGGAGGGAAGCTGTTCTTTAGCTCCAGAGACGACAAGAAAATTCCCGGCCATTCAGGTGAGACCCCAGACCTGGTGGGGCTTGAGCATGGGGAAGAGGTGGGAGGGCAGAGGACGGCCACTTCAGGAGTGCCCTCGACCTCTTGCTTGCAGAATGGTTTCCCAGGGCTCCTCACCATCCCTCCTGGAGGCCCTGAGCAGCGACTTCCTGGCCTGTAAAATCTGCCTGGAGCAACTGCAGGTGCCCAAAACACTGCCCTGCCTGCACACCTACTGCCAGGACTGCCTGGCACAGCTGGCCGAGGGTGGCCGCCTCCGATGCCCTGAGTGCCGCGAGTCTGTGCCCCTGCCACCCGCAGGCGTGGCTGCCTTCAAGACCAACTTCTTTGTCAACGGACTCCTGGATTTGGTGAAGGCCCGGGCCGGTGGCGACCTGCGGGCAGGGAAGCCGGCCTGTGCCCTGTGCCCCCTGATGGGGGGCGCCAGCGCCGGGGGGCCAGCCACCGCCCGCTGCCTGGACTGCGCCGACGACCTGTGCCAGGCCTGTGCCGACGGACACCGGTGCACCCGACAGACCCACAGCCATCGGGTGGTGGACCTGGTGGGCTACAGGGCCGGGTGGTACGACGAGGAGGCCCGGGAGCGCCAGGCGGCCCAGTGTCCCCAGCACCCAGGGGAGGCCCTGCGCTTCCTGTGCCAGCCGTGCTCCCAGCTGCTGTGCCGAGAGTGTCGCCTGGACCCCCACCTGGACCACCCCTGCCTGCCCCTGGCTGAGGCTGTGCGCGCCCGGAGGCCCGGCCTCGAGGAGCTGCTGGCCGGCGTGGACAACAACCTGGCCGAGCTGGAGGCCACCAGGCTGGCCGAAAAAGAAGCTTTGGCCCGGCTGCGGGAGCAAGCGGCCAGGGTGGTCACGCAGGTGGAGGAGGCGGCCGAGCGGGTCCTCAGGGCCCTCCTGGCCCAGAAGCAGGACGTGCTCGGGCAGCTGCGGGCCCACGTGGAGGCTGCCGAGGAGGCTGCTCGGGAGCGCCTGGGGGAGCTGGAGAGCCAGGAGCAAGTGGCCAGGGAGGCGGCCGCCTTCGCCCGTCGGGTGCTTAGCCTGGGGCGCGAGGCTGAGATCCTCTCGCTAGAGGGGGCAATCGCCCAGCGGCTCCGGCAGCTGCAGGGCTGTCCCTGGGTGCCTGGGCCTGGTCCCTGCCAGCTGCCCCAGCTGGAACTGCATCCCGGGCTCCTGGACAAGAACTGCCACCTGCTGAGGCTCTCCTTTGAGGAGCAGCAGCCACAGAAGGACAGCGGGAAGGATGGAGCCCGAAGCCAGGGAGGTGATGCAACCCAGCCCCAGAGCAGGGATGGAGTTCAGACCCCAAATCAGGACAGAGCGCAGACACCCCAAGAGGACGAAGCCCAGCCCCTCAAGGCGGAGAGAGCTGAGAGTCCCGAGGAAGATGGAGCCAAGACCCCGAAAGAGGGCAGAGCCCAGACACCCCAGGAAGATGGAGGAACCCAGGCCCGGGGGGGCGGCAGATCCAACAAGAAGAGGAAGTTCAAAGGCAGGCTCAAGTCCATCTCCCGGGAGCCCAGCCCCGCCCCCGGGCCAAACCTGGAGGGCTCCGGCCTCCTCCCCAGGCCCATCTTTTTCTGCAGCTTCCCCACCCGGATGCCCGGGGACAAGCGTGCTCCCCGGATCACTGGGCTCTGTCCTTTTGGCTCCCGGGAGATCCTGGTGGCGGATGAGCAGAACAGGGCCCTAAAGCGCTTCTCTCTCAATGGCGACTACAGGGGCGCGGTGCCTGTGCCTGAGGGCTGCTCCCCATGCAGCGTGGCCGCCCTGCAGGATGCCGTGGCATTCTCAGCGGCCGCACGGCTCTATCTCATCAACCACAATGGCGAGGTGCAGTGGCGCCGGGCCTTGAGCCTCTGCCAGGCCAGCCACGCTGTGGCCGCCATGCCGAGCGGGGACCGGGTGGCGGTCAGCGTGTCCGGACACGTGGAGGTGTACAACATGGAAGGCAGCTTGGCCACGCGGTTCATCCCCGGGGGCAAGGCCAACCGGGGCCTGCGGGCGCTGGTGTTCCTGACCACCAGCCCCCAGGGCCATTTTGTAGGGTCCGATTGGCAGCAGAATAGCTTGGTGGTCTGTGATGGGCTGGGTCAGGTGGTTGGGGAATACCGGGGACCCGGTCTGCATGGCTGCCAGCCGGGCTCCGTGTCCGTGGATAAGAAAGGCTACATCTTTCTGACCCTTCGCGAGGTCAACAAGGTGGTGATCCTCGATCCGAAGGGCTCACTGCTTGGCGACTTCCTGACGGCCTATCACGGCCTGGAAAAGCCCCGGGTGACCACCATGGTGGACGGCAGGTACCTGGTCGTGTCCCTCAGTAACGGGACCATACACGTCTTTCGGGTCCGCCCTCTTGACAGTTAAAGGGCTGGGACTGGGGAGGGACTGGGTGGTGGGGGGGAGGAAAAGGGTGGGGAGAAGGCAGGCAGGGCCGCCCAGGAGATGTGGCGGCCAAGGGGATCTTCTCAGAGGGCAGGGGTTGACAGCTTTTCACAATGTGAGGTGCCAAACCCCTCATCAGGTGCAGGGATAGGGACCAAGCAGGGTTGGCATGACCATAATTCTCAGAAGCAGAGGAGGAGGGGTTGGAGAGGTGCTGGGCATTAACGCCTCTTGCTTTTGAATTGGGGTGGGGGGCGTGGTGACTGCCACTGCCGCTACTGTAGAGTCCAGATTTCCAAGATATGTAAGCTAGTTGTGATTTGCGTTCTTCTTCAAAACCATTCCTGATGGGGTGGCCCGGGAGGGGCTTGGGGAGGTGGGTAGAGATTGTCCTTGGAGCCAAGAAGGGTTCAGGGTATGTCGATTGTGCACTTTGCGGAAGAGAGCTGAGAACCCATTCTTCAGCTGGAAGGGGACAGGCTAGGTTAGCAGGGGCCTGAGATTTTGAACCTGGCAGTCAATGGCATCTTTCACCGCAGAGGTGGAAGGGCTGAGGTCATTCATTGCCTTCAGCCACAGCCGGGAAATTGAGGCTCCTCCTCCGATAGTGGCATCCCCCAGTGAAGAACAGGGTGGGCTTCGTGGGGGACCAAGTACAGACACTACCCCAGGGCAATGCATGTTTACCTTAAAGCCCGTGAAGTGAATGTGCTGTTAGAAAACTGAGCCTGGTAGGGCTGAAGTCTAAAACACAGGGCTTACCTGGGGCTAACCCTCCCAACTTCCCTCACCTCTCACCTCCGAGCCAGCCTGAGGTCGGACCTCTGTAGAATATAAAGTCTCTTCTGTTTTGATGTCTTAATACTTCCTGGAGTTTATTTTTAGGCCCTTCTCAGTTTCCCAGCACAATTCCTTTTGAGAAATTCTGGCTGAACTAAGGTGTTAAAGGCATTTGTATTGCTATTACGGGTGGGGAACACACCAAATCCTAGAGGCCAGGTGTGGAACTCAGGGCCAAACCAATTGGAAGACCTGAGAAGTCAGTAGTGGGGCTGACATGGGCGGAGGAGTGGAAATTGCATGGAGGGGTCGTGTCAGAAGTGACCCTTAACCACAGGCCCTTTGCATGGGCTGTGGCAGTGGTGGAACTGAGGTGGCCATGGTTAGCCAGGGGCTATTGAAAGATGACCAAAGGGAATCTTAATGTAAGGATCATGGGCTGTGAGAGGTCATGGGAACCAGAGAGATTTTGGACAAGTCCAGATAGAAAGTACAGGAACGTTAGGTGGAGGGAAAAGAAAATCTTTTTCCAGGGAGGTCATTGATTTGTTTCATGAAGTGAAGGGGGGAAATAATCAAAGTCGAGTGGATGGATTCAATTATATAAAAATTTGAGACATGTGCACAGCAAATAATAATGAAGATTAAAGGAAAAATCGATGAGGGGAGGAAATTACAGAGTGTTGATCTGAGAGCTGAGTCTCCAGGGTATACAGTGACTTAAAGAGATCTACTTGGTCAAAGGACCAAATAAGTTGGGTCCCCAGAAGGGAATCCACACAGGCCAGGACACATAAAATGAAAAATAAAATCAACTATTTGCATTCATCAAAAAAATATTTTTGAAGCTGTATCATGGGGAAATAGGCTCCTGGCATGATAAATGCTGCTTCCTGGAGATCGGTTTGGCAGGACTTGACAGGAGTCAAAGAAATGATTGTAAGATGAAGTTACTTCACATTGGGGAATACGTTCTGGGGAAAGAATTGAAAAAGGATTTGCAGATAGGTATTTGTGACCACGCTGTATTATAGTCATTGACAGGAAACCGCTCAGCTCTGGAAGGAATAGCCAAGTTGATTGTGGTCTAGCAGGACAGTGAGTTACTGCCTTCATGTATGACAGCTATGAGAACTATTTAGACGAGCGTGATGTTCTATGATGCAATCATAAGCAAAAAAAAAAAAAAGCTTTTGGATTTCTCATCACATCAGAAATCACATTACTGGGTTTAAACAGGTTCAAAATGTGTAAATAGTGACAGGGGAGGCTGGGTTCTTTTTGTTATTTCATGCTCTTATTTATATATGCTCATCTCTACTTCAGTTACTGTTGTCCATTAAATAACATATATGCTTAGCTGTTTACTGCAGAAAAATACACCTCTAAAAATAATATTCAAGAATAACTCCTGAATTTGCAAATGAATGTCAGAATAAATGAGACTGTTCTGGCGCCAGTAGGGGTAGAGCAGGAGTGAGGGGAGAAGCCCAGTGGGTCTGGACCCAGCAGGGAGGAAAGGCCAGCAGATCAGGGGCCTGTGTGGTGGCTGACCATGGAATGTGCCCTGGGAAGGTTTGCAGTGGTCAGGCAGTCCCCATGGATGATCTGTCATTGTGGAGTGTCCAGAGGCAAGAGACGGTCTTACTGAGTTCACCAGCTCATTCAGACCAACTGGAGACCGAGTTGTGGTTCTGTGGAACCAGGTGGTATAGGATGAGTTGCACGGGTGGGGAGACTGTGTCTGTCTTCTTTGCAGCCCTCTCTACAGAGTCAGCACAGTGACGGCTCCTAGTAGGTACTCAGTAAACATCTGTGGAGTGAATCAGTGTCTAGTAAATGGCACCCCACTCCAGTACGCTTGCCTGAAAAATCCATGGATGGAGGAGTCTGGTGGGCTGCAATCCATGGAGTCGCTAAGAGTCAGACACTAGCGACTAGTGAAAGTGAAGTGAGCGACTTCACTTTCACTTTTTACTTTCATGCATTGGAGAAGGAAATGGCAACCCACTCCAGTGTTCTTGCCTGGAGAATCCCAGGGATGAGGAAGCCTGGTGGGCTGCCGTCTATGGGGTCGCACAGAGTCCGACACAACTGAAGCGGCTTAGCAGCAGCAGCAGCAAGCAATGGGACCCACCAAGGTGTCCAAAACCTTGGCTTGTGGGAAATCTCCAGTAGGGGGCACTGTGGACTCAGCCTATCCTAGGCCTCCAGGAGCGTGACTCAGCTCTGAGTCACAAAAGAGATGAAATCTGGGTGTTCTGCTTATGTGTCCTGGGGCGTTCTGGCCTCTAAGGGATAAATACCTTCAGGTTGGAACAACAGTTTTGCAGAGCTGCATGGGAACTGTGTGCAGAGAGCCAGGCTGGTGGAATGGCTCCAGCCAGGAGGTGGAAATAGAGAACTTCAGAGGGGAAATACCACCTGGATACAGGAAGAGACTCCCACAGATGTTCTAAAGATGAAGCAGTTGCAGGGGACACTACGAGAGTCCTGGGAAGTCAGACTTGGGACGATTGACAGAGGTACTGCGTTTTCCTGGTAAAGGGCTTAGTCGAGGTGGGAAGGCACACGGCACTGGGGAAATGTGATATGGATGGGAAGTATAGCACTGAGGATCATTTTGAAAGGAAAATCCCCATTCTCCCAACTGACCTGGGAATCCTAACACATCCTGGTGCTGAAAGCACCACCCCGCACCGGGACAAAGAGTTCTTGCTTCAACTACAGATGTTAAGAAATCAGGAACATCATGAAAGATATGACATCCCCCCACCACACCCCCGCAGTGGACAGTGACCGTTAACTTGATCCATCATTCCTTTTCCTGTTTGGGACTTCCCAGATCGTGTACAAAAGGAGGATGCCATTTAGGTAGAGAAAAGAGGAGTGGAGAACCTCGTTCGTATTTTTGTGCCTCGAAATGAGTGAGGCAGCGGAGATCTGGGTTGAGTGCTGGCTTCCCTGGTGATTCAGCTGGTGAAGAACCCGCCTGCAATGTGGGAGACCTGGGTTCAATCCCTGGATTGGGAAGATCCCCTGGAGAAGGGAAAGGCTACCCACTCTAGAATTCTGGCGTGGAGAATTCCCTGGCCTATATAGTCTATGGAGTCGCAAAGAGTCGGACACGACTGAGCGACTTTCACTTTCACCTTCTTCCAACTAAACAGCTGTGTGATATTGGTCGAGCTCCCTAACCTCTGTGGACCTGTTTCCACATCAGTAAAATGCCCATCATAATATCCACTGTGCTCACGTCACAGGGTTATCGTGAGGACTGGCTGAGAGGCGTGGAGAAGAATTTTGTACACCCTAAAGCTCAAACTGGAGGTGCTGGTTAGGAAAAATTTTAACCGACTTGTATTCATAGTACTGAGTTAATGCTGTTCTGTCAGGGTAAGCCTGGAAGGGGATGTGGCATGCATGTATCGTGAGGGAGAGGCTCGAGAATGTCTGGGAAGAGCCGTCACCTGCTTCTCTGTTGGAGGAGACTCTTCAGTTCTGCTTTCCAGCATTTATTTGAAGAAGCCATTTGCTAAGACTCAACAGTGACCGTAGGTGCAGAAGGGACCTATGGCCATCTTGCTAAGGCTCAGTTCTGCTCCTGAAAGCCAGCTGAGAATCAGGCTGTACTAACCTGTATATTAACATGTAGAAGAAATGAAGAGTAGCCCAGTTTTTGTTTTTTTTTGTAAGAGAAGATAATTTGGGAGGGAATCGCTCTCCTTTTGCCTTAGTCTTACTATTACTGTATCTATAAAGCCATTCATAGAATAATCTACAGAGATAATATTCCAGTGGGGCCGATGTCCAAGAAAGAAGTCAGAAATCTTCCGAGGAAGTTGATGAGGTTGGTGACCTGAGCTGGGCAGGATGTGGTAAGTGCGTGCCAGTATCACGGTATTTTGATCATCTCTCCCGAGCTTCCCTGGTGGCTCAGCGATGAAGAGTTCACTTCCTGGGTCAGGAAGATTCCCCTGGAGAAGGCAACGGCCACCTACTCCAGTATTCGTGCCCAGGGAATCCATGGACGGAGGAGCCTGGTGGGCTACAGTCCGTGAGGCCTCAAGAGTCAAGACACAACTTGGCGACTAAACCACCACCCAGGCGGGTTAGCTGAGAACTGGAGCCACTGGAAGTTAAGTGGGAGGTTGGACGGAGGGGCAGAGTTCTGTCTGCGGGAGAGGGTAGCATTGGACTAACCGGGGCAGGGAGCTGCGAGAGACACTGCTCAAGAAGTTGCTCCCAACAAGAGAAAGGTCAAGTTCAGATGTAGGCTTAGAAAAATAGGTGACTTGACCAAAGGCAGCAGATCAAGCCAGGCCAACTGGTTCATGAATGCAGTTCAATTAAATGAATCCAGATGGGAACAGAAATAGATTAGAGTGCCTGGAAGTAGAGAAGGCTCACCAGGGTCTGGCTGACCTCACCCAAAGCCTAGGTGAGGAATCTGGGACCAAGCAGAGAAGGGCCGTTAAGGCAATTGGGAAGTAGTTTGGGGAGGTTTTGGAAGGCAATCTGACTTCTCTTCGGAGGAAGTTTCGAGCTGGTTGGGATAGCAGCCAAGAGAAATGGGATGGAAAATGGAACTGGGGCCTCCGTACCCTTGGTGTCGGCCCAGCAAATATTTCTTCGTTGCCACTGGCCTGAAGAAGCTAGGCTGTAAACTCATTCCTTTGACTGTGTGCTTTATATCTCCCAAACCTTTTCTCAGTTGGTTCATGTGTGTAGGGAACGATCAACACCCAGGTAGGGAAGGGAATCAGATAGTATGGCCCTTCTTGCTGTAACCGTGAAGATGCTACCCGGAGTCCCTGGAGACTCTTCAGGCGCAGGGTGATCGGCCCTGTCACTGTCCGTGGTTCCCCCATCCTCGTCCCAGGCCACTCCTGCCTCTGTGGGACAGAGGGGCCCTCTGGGCAGAGGTCTGGATCTTCCAGGCTCACATTTCGTGGGAGGGAGCCAGTAGGTGATCTGGCCCAGTGGGACCCCAGAAGTTGTGTGTAAAGGAGATGAGTGGGGGTGCAGGTCAGGGTGGCTGCGCCCATCACTGGTCTCTGCTTGTTTTCTGGTTTGTGGGCTCCGCCTGACCTGCTGCGTCTGTGATACCACGGTGGCCCCTGCTGGGCTGGGAGGTATCCACCTACTGGCCAAACCTACCCACTCTGACCTGCTCTCCAAAGTCCCTCCAGGAGTCCCTGACCCTCCTCTCTCAGTCCTGAGCAGGAAGAAGGAAGATCTCCAGTCCTTCCTTCTAATTCACTCAACCTCTGTCCTTCCCCATCAAATGCAGGGGTCAAACAGCAGTTACCGAATGTTCCCTCCCTGTGCTTCACATCCATCGACCGCCAAAATGGGAGTGGCCACCACCAACACTGTGTTAGAGACGCGGAACCCTAGACCTGGGAGGTTTGCTCATTAGAAGCAGATTTTGTTTCTGACCCCAAAGCTGCCCTTTCGAGCAGCTCTGAATCCTAAGCCCATGTCTGTTTCCTCGTTCATCGATGAGAGAGCTGAACGAAACGAGATCCCAGGTTCTTCCCTGAGCTAACAGGCCAGGACCCATCCTCACACAGGTTCAGAATCTAGACACAGAAAGGGAAGCTCGGCAATGCCCCATGCACCCCAAGACCGCCTTGTGCTCGCCTGAGCACCCCCTTCCCCCACTTGTCTCTTATGACAAGTGATAAGAGAATGCTCTAAGTGGCTCGGTGGGGAAGCAGGAGGTGGGGATGAGGGCCCACCACTGCTGTGGTGACAGCCTGAATAAGAATTCTGCAATTCATCATCTAGTGACTCAGCCTGGCTCTGGACCGGCGCCTCTGTGAACCCTGGGGAGAGTGACTCAACAGCTGAGGGGGCCGGGCGCGGGAGAGCCTGCGGGGCCATGTGAGCGCTGAGTGTTGGGAGAACGGCTTGTTCTAGCTCCAAAGCCCCAAGGCGGAGCGTCTGTGCCTGTGGTCAGAAACACGCGGCCTCGGTCCCCAGCCATGCGGCCGAGCCTCCTCCCTCAAACCTGGGTCTCTCCTCTGCACTGGAGAAGTCACCGCCCTGGAGGCGGGAGGCCCGGGGCCTCTGCTCATGGCCGTGGGCCTGTCTGCGAGTGGCCAGGCCACAGACGGCAGGGTGGGGAAGTGGGGCCGTGTCACAGGCCAGGCACACAGCTGGACAGATGGTCACAGCATCTCTCTTCATCCCTGAGGTCAGGGGAGCAGGGCTCTGGGGTCTTGCTTTTGCTTCTGGGTCAACTCAGAAAATGTCTCTTCCCCTTCAGAAAGAGCAGCATCTATTTTCTCTGCCTTGAACCCTCCGTTAGGGACAGGCTCATTGGAAGAAAAGCGCCAAAGCAAGGAGCCAGCAAACAGGCCCCAAAACCCAGCGTGGAGGCTGGAGGTCCACGCGCAGGGTGGCTGCATTCAGACCGCTCGCTTCTCCCCTCCAGCGCCCGCTTCCCCCTCCATCTCTGGCCGCCCTGACCACTTTCTCACCTCGATTATTCACACACATCCTCACCTGCAAAACCCTTCGGGTCAAAAACTTCTGATTCACACCGAACATTCCGTAATCAGGTGTTCTGTAAATAGCGGTGAGTGAAAAGAGCAAATGAGTGAATCTGTGCTAAAACCTCATCCCTATCACTCACATGGTTGGATCGAACAAGGGCAGGAGCTGGAAATGTTGCTGGGGCAGGCCTGGAGGCAAAAAGAATTTATCCCTTTTCCTTAGGAGGAAGCGTGAGTAACAGTGAAATGATCCAAATTCTGGAAAAAAAAAAAAGATGATAGTCTCACTCCTCTGTACTCTTTCTTTGTTTCATAGCACTTTGACCTCCCAGTACACTGTTTCATAGGATTCTTTATCCTGCTTATGGTTTATCATTTTGTCTCCTTCCCCAGTTTCTACCCCAGGTACAGTGCAAGCCCCAGGACAGGGCATTTTGCCCGTTTTGTGCACTAACACACCCCATGCCTGTAGAATAGTGTGTGAGATGCAGTAGAGTCTCAGCGAATGAATGAATGAATGCACAAATGAACGAAGGTTATGTGTGGACATTTACTCCGAGAGGCAGTTCTCCCTCCATCCACTCTGCATTTACCTGTATTAATAAAGTCCAGCAGGTATATTTTATTATCACCCTTGATTCAAAGATGGGGATGGTGAGGTTACATTATGTAAATGGGGTCACCAGGAGCTGGGTGAGGAGCTGGGCAGAGGTCAATGCCAGCCACAGCTGGCCTGGGGCCAACTCTCTACCACTCCCTGGCGAGGTGAGGCACACAACGCCTTCCTGGGAACCACATTTATTGCTGGCAGAAATCTTGGCTTTCTCTGCCCACCGAAGCCAAATGAAAAATATGGAGACAGGCTTTGGAGGAAATAGAAAGGTGGTTTTAACTCTCAGCCAGCAGAGAGGGGAACCCAGAAGGCTCATGTGCCTCAAGAACTGTGCCCACGTTCTATGAGGAGTCTCTGTGTGTGTGCATTAGTCGCTCAGTCGTGCCCGACTCCTCGCAGCTCCACAGACTGTAGCCCGACAGGCTCCTCTGTCCACGTGATTCTCCAGGCAAGAACACTGGAGTGGCTTGTCATTCCCTTCTCCGGGGGATCTTCCCAACCCAGCGATCGAACCCTGGTCTCCTGCATTGCAGGCAGATTCTTTACACGTTTGAGCTACAGGGAAGTCCTTTAGGGGAGGAGTCTAGGGGCTTATATAAGACGAGGGCTCGCAATTGGGGGTCAGTGAAGAGGACCAAAGGTGTTTGAATCTTGTCGAAAAGCAGTCACAGGCCGATGTCAGTAACCCAGTGATTGCGTCCGGCAGTTCCGTGGCTCTGTGGCCTTCTTTCTGATATGTAACTACAAGGGGAAGGGTGTTGTAAGGGTAAACACCAGATACAGGATGCGTTAGGCAAAGAGTCAAAGGAAAATAGGTGCGAAGTGTAGCTCCTGCAGAGTTAGAGGGGAGAAAAGCAAACCTAGTAATAGACATGCTGAGTGAGGAGCAGCTGAAGTATGGACTGCCAGGTTGCTCTGTTGATGGGATTCTCCCAGCAAGAATACTGGAGTGGGTTGCCATTTCCTTCTCCAGGGGCTCTTCCTGACTCAGGAATTGAACCTGGGTCTCCTGCATTGCAGGCAGATTCTTTACCATCTGAGCCACTAGGGAAGTCCAAAGTAAAAAAAACAAACAACTAACTAGGAATATTCAGGCCTGCTCATTGTTCTCTTTATCATCTTTGTTCTCAGGAAAGGGAAAGAAAAAAACAACTCATTTCTATTTTTTTCCGTGTAACTGCAAAACATCCCAGTCCATCTTTCCTGGGTGAGGCTTTTTTTCTTTCTCTCCGTTTCCACCAACTTCCTGCACGACTCCATTCCCACTCAAAGTTCAGCTTCTTGTCAGCACATAGACTTTTCCTGGCAGAAGACCCATAGAGACACGGGAGCAGAGGGCGGGCCACGGGGCAGACGGGCTCTGGCTCTCCCTGCCTGGGACCTGCAGACCTGGCCCAGGGCTGAACTGTTCCTGCAGCCGGCCCCCACCACCGACACCCCACAGACCACGTGGGAGGCTCCTAGGCCCAAGCCCAGGGCAGCTGGAACTCCCCAGGTCACTTATCTGTGGGAGCTGAGCTGGAACCTAGGGAAGGGCCTATGCAGCCTTAGGCATGAGGGCTCCAGGCACTGTCTCCTTTCCAGGCTGGCCCTGCAGGGCTCAGGCAGGGGGAACCATGCTCCCCAGTTTCCTTCTCAGCTCTTGTGTCTCTGTGGTTCTCTTCCAGAAAAAGCCTTTTACAGCTGAGAAGCGCTGTACTCTGGGGCAAAGGTATCTCTTGGAGGGGTGCGATGGTGTCATGTGGGAAGTTAGTGGAAAGGGAGACAGAAAGTAAAACATCTCCTGGGAGAGGTGGACTGGGGGCTGGTTCCCGGGAAGGCATTGTGAGCATCATCGCCCCTGGGGAAAGTGCTGGGAGCTGGCCCCAGGCCAGCTGCTGACTCCTGAGTGATCCCAGGAGAAGAGAATAGAGACCGGAGGACACCAGGCAGCAGGGGCAAGGCTGCAGAGACTTGAGAACACGCGCGTCCACGCTCAGGGAGACCCTGCGCCATTGGTCTCCTCCTTCCGAGGCCTGGGGGCGGTAGCGGGAGAGGAAGGGAAGGAGACTGGGATGTCTGAGCATCAGCTGGAAGTGGTCCATAGCGGGAGACGGAAGGTAGATTGGGGTTTGTCGGGGAGAATCTGTGCCCAGATGTTGAGAAGCAGTGAGTGCCACGCCCTGCGTGTGGGTTTGTGCCTGTGGCCGGGCCCGCCGGGCATCTGTGCCGGTGTGTTTAGGTGAGGTGTATGCCTGCTCTCTAGCAAAGCCCACGGGTGTGAGGGACTTGCTGTCAGGGTGTTCCTGGGAAGGGCATCATGCCAACTTTTGCCTCATTAGAGAATCAAGCCTGGAATTTCCCTGAAGCTCATTTCCTACCACTTAATCCTTAGCTCAGGATCACAGTGGCCAAGTCTGTCCCCCGCCCCGAGGGCAGATGCTGGGCGTGGGCGAGCAGCAGAGCCCTCCAGGAGTGCCCCAACGTCCCATCCGCCTCTCCCCACCAGGCCCTTCTCCTAACACACAGTCACATGGGCCTTCCCTGCTGGCTTCTTCCTCCCTCTCCGAAAAGAACGGGAGTCAAGGCAAGGAGATCCCCATTTAACCCCAGCTCCACCGCTGGCTAAGCAGGTGACCTCTGCAGAGGCTCCTTCACCTCCCCGAACCGCCGTCCCTCATGTGTAGAATGGGTGTGGTACAACAGCACAAGGGCTCTCGGATGAATAGGCAAGATGAAGAACGTACAAAAATAAATACAACAGATGACCCACAAGGACCTACTGTATAGCGCAGGGAATGCTGCTCAATAGCCTGTAATAACCTAAATGGGAAAGGAATTTGGAAAAGAAGAGATACATGTATAACTGAATCACTCTGCTGTACACTTGAGACTGCCACAACATTGTTAAACAGCTATGCTCCAATATAATATATTAATAAACAATTTTTAAAAATAAAAAAGATGAAGGATATAAACGTACTCAGACAGTGCCTGGCACGTAGAGATGTTTGATCCAAGGCCACCCATTCCCTCCTTCTGAAACCCACCCCTTGGGACCACGGGTCTTCTCTCGATCCTTTGAGAGACAAAACACCCCTTGGACCCATCACTCAGGCCATTATGCAGTGGGTATTTATTGGACTCTGCCTCTAAGTAACCAGTGCAAACAGCAAGTGCAAAAATGTCTGGGAATGGGATTTCCCTGGAGGCCCAGTGGCTAAGGCTCTACATTTCCAGTGCAGGGGGCCCAGGGTTCGATCCCTGATTGGGGAACTAGACCCCACATGCCGAAACTAGAGATTCCGCATGCCACAACTAGGACCTGGTGCAGCCAAATAAATTAGTTCCAAAAAAAAAAAAAAAAATGTCCAGAGAAGGCATGACTGGGGGGAAGGCTGACCTGTCACCCAGATACAGTGGCTTTAACACGGTGCTTCATCACAGCCCCGCACCTACTTCTTGGCCACACGTGTGCACCCTGGACCAGCCAATCTCAGGTGCCTGCAATGCAGGAGACCTGGGTTCAATCCCTGGGTCAGGAAGATCCCCCGGAGAAGGAAATGGCAAGCCACCCCAGTATTCAAGACTGGAGACTCCCATGGACAGAAGAGCCTGACAGGCTACACTCCACAGAATCGCAGAGTCGGATATGACTGAAGAACTAACACTTCCACTTTCAACATAAAGTGGACACACAAAGAATAGCTTACAGACCCCAAATGCTGGCTTGGACATCCCCAGGCACATGGACTCATCTCTCCCGGGAGCCTCAGAATGTGGCTTTAGCGTGGAAGCAGAAGAAAGCCGGGGTGGTGGATGATCTTAATGGCTAGATGACAGTCTGGGGCAGCCTCGCCACCTCTGGACACACCCGTCCTGGGTCCTGGCCACTGCAGTTGTGGGAAAGTGAAAAGTGAAAGTGTTAGTCGCTCAGTCGTGTCCGACTCTTTGCGACCCCATGGACTGCAGCCCGCCAGGCTTCTCTGTCTATGGGATTCTCCAGGCAGCAACACTGGAGTGGGTTGCCATTCCCTTCTCCAGGGGATCTTCCTGACCCAGGGATCAAACCCAGGTCTCCTGCGCTATGGGCAGATTCTTTACTGTCTGAGCTACCAGGGAAGCAGTTTGTGGGATACGACACCAATTCTCCTGCAAGGCCTGGAGACCTGGCACCAAGCTGGGTCTCCTTGGATCTGCCTTTATGATGAGAAGGAACTTTCCCCTCGTCTTGGCATCTTCCTTTGGGCAGAAGACAATGCAGTTACCTCGTTTAAATGCAATCACAACCTTATCTGCTCCTCTGAGGTTTCACCCAGGTCTCCTTAATTGGATTTGGGATATTCACAGACAGACAGTCTCCTAAGTAATTTCTACAGAGGGCTAATATCCTCTCCTAAACTGAGTTTCTTCCTAATTGAATTCTCAGAAGGCGATGTTAACTTTAAGGTACTTGGCTCTCCGCCCCAAGTCCCGCCCATGTGCGGCAGTATCACAGGACACAGGCGGAAAGTTTACACCCAAACAGTCCCTACCTCTAAACGATGTACAAGCCGGTAGGGAAAACAAAGCAAACGCCTGTGAATAATCCAGTGCTGAGTGTGTGGTTGTGTGGGTCCTACGAGGGAGCCAGTTCAAAGGAGAGATAGCCCAGGGTGGCCTGGAGGAGGCTGGGAAGGCTTTGAGGAAGAAGCAGAAGGTGAGGCATCTTGGGAGTCTCTGTGGATAGCTGGGTTTCGTAAGAAAAGCAGGGGAGGTGGAACATTCCAGAGGCAAGAAATGGGTGGGAAAATTGGAAATCATTGGTCTAGATGGAAAGGGGACAGATATGGCCGTTTCAGATCCCGGCCCCTCTCTCACTCCCACCGCTCTGGGTCCTCTTCCCCATCCTTGAGCTGGGCTTGCGGAGAGTGTCAGGGAGGCTGAGGGTGGGGGAGGGCCCTGGCTGAGGCCTATCTCCTCCATCCCCCCCAATATACACAAACACATGCAAGTCCAGACACAGCAGAACTAACGGTCTGCCGGACAGGAAAACCCTGTCAGAGGGCAGGGAACCTCCACCCCAGGGCCCGAGGGACAGCCCTGGGCCGTCCACCTGCCGCACAGCTCACCACTTGATTCAGCCCGGAAACCAGCCCCCACCCCCTCCCCCACCGCCGGGTGCTAGACACAACACGACCTCTTCGCCTCACCTGCCAGCCCCTTGGGATTCTCAGAAGTGGTAACAGGGAGTTCCCGAGTCAGGGGCTTTCCATCTAGCTCCCACCCCCACCCCCATTTCCCTGAGTAAGCTACCAGCACAGGGAAGATGGAGTCTGGCATGCCATTTCTGGAAAGAGGGAAGACTGGAGAAAACCCCTCGGAGCCCAGCTCAGTTGGTTCAGCTTTATATCAGACATTGACACACCCAGAACAGAATGGTTTCTAAAGCAGGAACTCAGAGGAACTTCCCTAGTGGTCCAGTGGTTAAGAATCCCCCTTCCAATGCAGGAAATGCAGGTTTGATCCCTGGTTGAGGAACTAAGATCCCACATGCCTCGGGGGCAACTAAGCTCAAGCTCCGGAAGAGAAGCCAGTGTGCCACAGTGAAGAAGTCAGAAAAAAAAAAATTTAAAAATGGGAGCTCAGGATGAGAAGGGATGCCGCCTCATTTCCTGGTGTCCCCTCTGAAAGAGCTAGACCCTGAAACAAGACAAGGGCTCTTCTGCTTCCCCAGACTGCCTGGTCCTTAGACAGAGCTGGCCCGTGCGGAGCCGAGGACTCAGGAGGAGGGCGAGGTCTCTGCCTGCAGGGCCCCCAAGGCTCCTGCCGACCCTGGCATGCCAAAGGCTGCTGGGTCTGGGGCCAGCCTCGCAGAGTGGTGAGCTGGCAGGCCGGGCTGCATCCTGGGAAAGAGGGAATGGGCCCCAGGGAGCCGGTTGTCAGTCTGGGCTGTGAATAACAGAGGCCTCATCGGAGCCCCGGAGCCTAGGGGCAGAAGCTTCCAGCATAGGGGCTGACTAAGAGGGCAGGTCTGGGCAGGTGGGCAGGGATCAATCGGTGAGGCTGTCGGGCTACACACACACACACACACACACACACACACACACACTTGAGCAAATCTCCCGGCCTTCTGTTTGGGGTCCTTCTCTGCTTCTCGAGGCTGTCACACTCCCTACCCCCCTCGGCTGGACTTCTCCTCACCTGCCCCAGGCCTTGGCTGCCTGCCTGGTTTCATGTGTCACTCAAGAGCCATTTGGCCCAACCCTCTTTGGAGCCCCTTATCTTTAGAAATGCCCGTCTCTCTCTAGAACAGGGCCCTGAGTCCTTCCAGGGCTAAGCCATATCTCCAGCTCCAGCACTTTTATATTCTCCCCGCGAGCAGAAAACATGACGAAAGTATCTCTCCAAGAATGCCAGCAGAGGACAATGATGATAGTGGCCTTCATTGTTTATATTTGAAGCACCTTCTGGCTCCTCCAGCCCTGAACTAGCTTCTCATCTCCTCCCTCACTTCTCCACCCAGATCAGAGTCGAACTGGAAGTTGAAGGTAGCAGAAAACCAGCTCAAACTGCTCATGGAGCAGCTGGGTCAAAGTTCAGCACTCCTGGCCTCCTCCCCAGCCCACCGCCAGAGACTGCAGCTCCCTGTCACCAGGTGACCCAGCCTCCAGGCCTTGGGGAACACTGACCAGCTGTCAGGTAGACTCAATCCTGTGCAATAAAAGGAGTCTCTGCCTCCAACAGCCACCCCAGGGCATCAGGGGCCTAACATTTCAGGTCACTGGCTCATCGGGTTTAAAGGTCACAGTCTCAATTTCAGAAGCATCCAAAGAGCTGGAAAAACAAAACAAAGTCCATGATTCCGGGATTCCAGTCCAAGATTCCGATTGTCAGGGTTGAGTCTGGATCTCAGGACCTTTCAGAAGCTCCTGGCTGGGCCTAAGGTGGAGTAGGGAGTGAGAACCGCTGGATCAAGGCACAGAACGTCATAATTCCAAAGCGAGTGTGACTCAGAAGGGTTTAAAAGGGTGAATCCTTAAGACCTGAGTGGGAGTCAGTTCCTTTGCTTGGTAGCAGATCTGAGGGGAAAGGGGATGAGACCAGGATCAGAAGAGTTCTAAAGAAAAGAGTCAAGAGTGATGAATTGGGATTGACATATATACACTGCTGTTACTGTGTATAAAAGAGATACACTGTGTATAAAAGAGATAATGAGACCTTACCGTGTAGCACAGGGAATTTTACTCAGTGCTTTGTGGTGACCTAAATGGGAAGGCCAGTCCATTCTGAAGGAGATCAACCCTGGGATTTCTTTGGAAGAAATGATGCTAAAGCTGAAACTCCAGTACTTTGGCCACCTCATGCGAAGAGTTGACTCATTGGAAAAGACTCTGATGCTGGGAGGGATTGGGGGCAGGAGGAGAAGGGGACGACCGAGGATGAGATAAAAAAAAAAAGAGTTAAGGACAATGGGAAGGTGGCTGTGTGAAACGCAGTGAGGGAAGGGCCTGGTCCCATTCTGGGTTGGGAGGTTTGGGGGACAGGCGTGCAGGGGGACAGCTAGGGGGACATGTGAGGCACTGAAAAATAGGATGGAGGCTAGTTAAGAGTTGAGGGCTCTGGAGCCATCTCCTCCCTTTAGCTGAGTGACCTCAAGCAAGAAATGCAACTCATCTTTGTGTCAGTTTCTTCATCTGTAGGATGCAGACCGCGTCATTCCCCGACTCTGAGCTGTAGGAGAATGAACTAAGGTGATGAGAGTCAGACAGAGCCTGGTGTGGGACTTCCCTGGTGGTCCAGGGGTTTAAGACTGTGAGCTTCCAATGCAGAAGGTGTAGGCTTGAGCCCTGGTTGGGGAACTAAGAACCCACATGCTGCATGGTATGACCAAAACAAAAACCAGAGCCTGGCAGACAGCAACCACTCAGCATAACTTAGCCTGTAGTTTGGGGAAGAGAGCATCTCCTAAAACCCTAACAAAAAGGCACACAGACCCCAATGCTTTAGAAAGGAATTAATTTGCAGATCAGAATCTGCCTCAACACACTAACAAGGCAATCACAAACCCAGGCTGCTGGGCATGAGTCTTCAAAGGCTCAGTATCCATCCTTCATCTAGGCTTGCCCACATGGGACTCTGGGATGCTAGGGGCCCTGCAGTCCTGTTGGGTTGCTCCTTTCTGTCTTTTCCAGATGTAGGCTTCTTCTCTAGCTCTGGAATTTGCCACATTCTTGCTCTTTCTAAATACCAGTCAGGTCTGGGTCCTGAAAGAGGAAGGAACTTGCCCCTCTGGTATCACATACAGTTGAGGTTTCAGGAAGGGGGACCCCTTCCAGGGCCCAAGGGGGGGCTCTTGTCTAACACTCGGAAATGAATTGTCCAAGGAGACACATGTGTTGACAAAGCAAGAAACTTCACTGGGAAGGGGCACCCACGTGGAAAGCAGCATGGTCAGGGAACCCAGGAGAACTGGTCTGCCATGTGGCTCAGCCTCGGATTTTATGGTGATGGGATTAGTTTCCAGGCTGTCTCTGGCCAACCATTCTGACTCAGGGTTCTTCCTGGTGGTGCATGTATCACTCAACCAAGATGGATTCTACTGAAGAGGATTCTGGGAGGTGAAGGACACATGGCATCTCCTTTTGACCTTTCCTGATCTCTTCCAGTTGGTAGTGGCTGGTTAATTCCATGTTCCTCACCAGGACCTCCTGTTGTAAAATCACTCACACAGATGGTTACTATGGTGTCTGGCCAGGGTGGGTGGTTTCAATCAGCATACTTCCCCTAACAGTGGGGGACTCAGGGCTGGCCTCCACCCTGACCTGGCTATGACCTCGTCCATCCCCAGTGAAGCTCCTGCAGGTTCCAACTTCTGCAAATCCTGCCTTAGAATCTAGAATTGTCTTACTTGATTTCCAGCAGCCACCTGGCCATTCGGGGGCTGTGGCTGTCCCCGTAGAGGTGGGCTTCTCTACCAGACGCTCCTTTGGTTCTCCTGGGATCCTCCTGACCTTGGCAGGAGACCCTGTATCCCCACCCCGGGAGCTCATCTGCCTAAAGCCAGAAAAAGGAACAGGGACCATTTCTCCCTGTTGCTCCAAAGCAGAACCCAGACCTCTGGCCTTCTACTCCAGTGCCCACACCTGGAAGACAATTCACACCGGGTTTTCCCCCGAGTTGTTTGCTTGATTGGGGCAGGAAAGCCTGGGCCCTTCCTCGCCCCCTTGCCCCTGGAAGGTGACTCCGTCCCCTGTGCATTGTTTTCTTTCCGGTGGAATTTCTGCTCTTGAGGACTCAGTGTTTGCGTCCCTCCTGCCGCCGCCATTCCTCACATCCCGGTTTCCTCCTGTCCAGACAGCTCTGGCTACCAGCCAGGACCTTGGCCATTCGTGGAGAGGACAGCGGCCGAGGATGCAGAGGGTGGAGGCAGGAAGTGGGGAGCTCTTTGGTCAGAGCCTCAGGCCTCTTCTGTGGGGCCTGCGGTGTGTATCCCATGGGTGGTGCATCCACTGTGGGTGGCATCTCCCCCATGGGTGGTGCGTCCACTGTGGGTGGCATCTCCCCCATGGGCAGTGTGTCTATGGTGGGTGGCCAGTCCATGGGAGGACCAGCCCTCCCCACTATAGTGGGCAGTGAAGCCCAAGGAGCAAGACTGGAGTGTCCACACAGATGGGGACAGACTCTGCAACCTTGGACTTCGCACTCCCAATTTAGTTCCTCCCTGGATTGAGTACAAGACTCCCCTGGCTCCAAGAAAGGCAGGGAGCCCAGACAGTCAGGCCAAGCTGAGGCTAATCTCCAAGGTGGTCTCAGGATACGGCCTAAGGGGTGAGGGTGCGGGGGATGGGGGGCAGGCAGTTGCCCACCTTGTGCCAACTCTTCTGCTCATGGCACTTTCTGTGGGGTTGTGCAAGGTGGGGAGGTGGGGAAGGTATGTGTAAGGCGGATGCCTCACACCTCCCCTCTCCTGACTTAGGCCCTAGCCCACAGGCCATTTCCAGGAAAGAGCCCAGGTCTGATTCCTGAATGTTAAATGCAGCCCAGGCCAACCTGGCTTTCCAGCCATGAAGCAGAAGGGGCCCCAGAGCCTTTGTCAGGTCTGGGCCACCTCATATCTGCCACCTCAGCTCCCTGCACTCCAGCAGCCCAGCCCCTCCCCCCAGGCAGAGCTGCGATGTGAATAACAGTTACTCGGTAGCCTGCATCAGCCTTTACTCACAGGGCCTTGTTAGTTCTGACACAGTTGGGAGTTGGGGGCATAGCAAGCATACCTCTCCACCCCCCACACAACCCCCCACTGCAAGGGACTCAAGAGGAAGCTGTGTTATAATTCTGGGTCCTGGTAATAGGAGAGACAGCAAGCACTGCCAGCTCTGAGCATCTGCTTTAGATCGAATTTCTTAACTCAGTAAAGATGCCTTTTTGGAGCATCTGCGGGAAGCCTGGTCCTACCTTGCCAGCCCAGACATGGGCCTTCCTTGTCCCAGAGCCCCAGTCCCACCTGCTGAGTTTCAGGTGGGAGACCTGATTAGCTAATCTTTCTATCACAGGGGTCCTGATCTCTACCCCCAGGAAATCAAGCGGATCAAGAGAAGACACACACACATTTTTTAAAGTCAGCTGAAGCCTACGATTGCTTTCTTCCTAAGGACAGATACAGTTGGCCTTTTCATTCACATCATCTTTTGAAACTCTAATAAGATAGTTATGAAAGTGGATCATTTCCCCCTTTTTGCAGGAGAGAAAATAAGATTCTGGAGAGTAAAAGAAGTTGCCCAGCCAGCCTAGATGGGAAGGGAGTTTGAAGGGGAGAATGGATACATGTGTGTGTATGGCTGAGTCCCTCTGCTGTCCACTTGGAACTATCATAACATTGTTAATCGGCTATAGACCCATTACAGGGGCTTCCCAGGTGACAAAAGTGGTAAAGAACTTACCTGCCAATGCAGGAGATGTAAGAGATGTGGGGTCGATCCCTGCGTCAGGAAGATCCCCCTGGAGGAGGGCATGGCAACCCACTCCAGTATTCTTGCCTGGAGAATTCCATGGACAGAGGAGCCTGAATGGCTACAGTCCATGGGGTCACAAAGAGTCAGACACAACTGAAGTGACTTAGCAAGCACACCCTAATACAAAATAAAAAGTTTAAAAGACAAAAAAAAGAAAGAAGTTGCCCGGAGTCTCCTGCTTTTCCTCAGGCCACATCTGCCTCTTTCTATAGAAAGCATCTTGTTCAGACCCATGGTGTCTGTCTAGGGAGACTGAGGCACTCTGGAGGGAAAATGATTTGCTCACGACCACACAGACAGTTAGAGCCTGACTGTCTGGTCACAGTGATGACCACTGAGAATCCTGAGAGCAAACACTGGGGGCTCTTAAGAGTCTGAGTGGTCTCCGCAGGGCATGGGTTTCAAGGGCCCTGTGTTAGCTGTTCAGTCATGCCCGGCTCTTTGCAACCCCATGGACTGCAGCCCACCAGGCTCCTCTATCTACGGGATTTTCCAGGCAAGAATACTGGAGTGGGTAGTCATTTCCTTCTCCAGGAGATCCTCTAGTCTCAGGGATTGAGCCCAGGTTTCCTGCACTGCGGGCAGGTTCTTTACCCACTGAGCTACCAGGGATACCCAAAACAGTGCTGCTAAGTCGCTTCAGTCATGTCCGACTCTTTGTGACCCTATGGACTGTAGCCCCCGACCCAGGGATCGAATTCAGGTCTCCCACATTGCGGGTAGATTCTTTACCATCTGAGCCACCGAGGAAGCCCAAGAACATGGGAGAAGGCAGCCTATCCCTTCTCCAGGGGATCTTCCTGACCCAGGAACCAAATCCAGGTCTCCTGCATTGTAGGCAGATTCTTTACCAGCTGAGCTACCCAGGAAGCCCTCAGTCTTGCTAGATCCTTATATAAAATGGTGTAGTCTCTTGATGAGGGTGAAGGAGGAGAGTGAAAGAGCCAGCTTAAGACTAAATACTAAAAAAACCCCCAAAACTAAGATCATGGCATCTGGCCCCAGTACTGCATGGCAAATAGAAGGGGAAAAGATGGGAGATTTCCTCTTCTTAGGCTCCAAAATCACTGCAGGTGGTGACTGCAGCCATGAAATCAGAAGACAACTGCTTCTTGGCAGGAAAGCAATGGCAAACATAGACAATGTGTTGAAGAACAGAGACATTACTCTGCTGACAAAGGTCCGTATAGTCAAGGCTGTGGTCTTCCTGGTGGTCACATATGGTTGTGAGAGCTGGGCCGTAGAGAAGGCAGAACGCCAAAGAGTTGATGCCTTCAAACTGGAGAAGACTCCTGAAAGTCCCTTGGATAGCAAGGATATCAAACCAGTCTTAAGGAAAACAATCATGAATATTTGCTGGAAGGACTGATGCTGGACCTGAAGCTCCAGCATTGTGGTCATCTGATGTGAACAGACAACTCACTGGAAAAGTCCTTGATGCTGGGAAAGATTGAGGGCAGAAGGAGAAGAGGGCCTCAGAGGATGAGATGGCTGGATGGCATTCAGTTCAGTTCAGTCGCTCAGTCGTGTCCGACTCTTTGCGACCCCATGAATCGCAGCACGCCAGGCCTCCCTGTTCATTACCATCTCTTGGAGTTCACTCAGACTCACATCCATCGAGTCAGTGATGCCATCCAGCCATCTCATCCTTGGTCGTCCCCTTCTCCTCCTGCCCCCCATCCCTCCCATCATCAGAGTCTTTTCCAATGAGTCAACTCTTCCCATGAGGTGGCCAAAGTACTGGAGTTTCAGCTTTAGCATCATTCCTTCCAAAGAAATCCCAGGGTTGATCTCCTTCAGAATGGACTGGTTGGATCTCCTTGCAGTCCAAGGGACTCTCAAGAGTCTACGGGGATGTAAACAGACAACTCACTGGAAAAGTCCTTATTGCTGGGAAAGAAGGAGAAGAGGGCCTCAGAGGATGAGATGGCTGGATGGCATTACCAGTTCATATTCATTACAGTGAATATGAACTTGGGCAGATTCTGGGAGATGAAAGGGACAGGAAGGCCTGGCTTGCAGCGGTCCACGGGGTCATAAACAGTAGGACGCGACTGGATGACTGAACGACAACAGCGACCTCCTGCTCTGCCCTTTGTACGCGCAGGTAACGCATCTGCGAATCTTGCATCTGGGGATTCAGCCAACTGTGATGTGATTGGTTGGTTGCATCCGGAGATGCAGAACCTACAGATACGGGGCCCTGATTGTGCTCAGCAGGAGGGGAAGGGGAATCTTCCAGTGACGGATCTCCTTGGGACTCCTTTCCCAATCAGGACAGGCTCTCTGAAGTCAAGAGGAGGGAGGTAGCAACCAAGATCCGGGAGAGAAAAAGCAGGACTCCTGAGGGAGATGTGAAGGACAGGAGCAGTGACTACAAGGAGCTGGGTGCTCTGGAGAAGGGAGTGGGTTCAGGAAACAGGGGCTCACAAAGTGGGGGGTGGGCAGAGGCGGGAAGCGTTTCTAGGTGGCCTCCAGCCTGCAAGGGGGTAGAAAGCATTGCTTAGGACTGTGACTGCCTTGCAAGCTCTTTGAAGGCACCTCTGAATGTCACATCAAACACGTCCCAGAAGAAATCCAGAGAAGCTCCTGAATGAAGCTGAGCTGGTGGAGGAGAAGGCAGTTGTCCCCTGACCCCCACCCCCCAGCCACGCTAAGGTCCTTCCGCTCCCCTTCCTTCACACTCTGCGTCACTCCCTGCTGGCCCCTTCAGTCGCCAAACGACCCAGAAGGGCATGGAAAGGGTTCTGGGCTCTAACTGATCCAAGCAAGCCAACAGCCCCACTGCCTTCCTGCTCACCAAGCCAGCTGAGGCCGCCCCGGGTGACTCAGATAAAGAGACATGTAGAGAATGCCTGCTTTCGTATGGTGAGGAAGTAAGAATGGTCAGCGACTTGGGACGTCCCTGGCTCCCCAATAGCAAATTCCATCTGTATTGCATCACTTGGCTGCTTCATTCCTGGGACCTCCACCACCCACAGGTCCCCACTGACCCAGGGTCACTGTCTCTCTGGGTGTCTGCCCGGCTCAGTAAACTGGTTGTGTCCAGAGCCAGGATGCAGATTCCAGCAGGAGCATCTACTTCAAGAACCTCTGGGGGGAGGCCACAGAAAGAGCAGACTTAGAAGAACATGAAAGCCCAAGAAGAGGGCATGACGGAGAGAGGACGCCCCAGCAGAAAGGGTTGCTGCCCGGAGAGGAAGACGGAGAGGGGATGGGAGCATTGTCACCCTTCCCGTCCTGGGCTCTGTGGCCTGTCCCCCTCTGACCCGCCCCAACCATGCTGCCCTCTGCTTCTCCCTCACAACCCAGCATCAGTCCCTCTTCCTCCAGAAAGCCCTCCCTCCACATTCAGAGCTACCCTCATAGCCCGAGTCTTATTGCTTTGTATACAGATGGTTTGACAGATGGTTCTAATTTAATCATTGCATATATGTTCATCTGTCCCAGGACGTGGGTCTGTGCCTTTGGGGGAGGAACAATCCTGTGTTTCTCTGAATCAAATCATGGAGTGCTGATTGTCAATAACTGGGCATTTCGGGGAAGACTTACATCGCAGGCAGGGTAAAATGAAATAGGACGTGTCCAGAGAAAGTGCTAAGGGGAGGCTCAGGAACGCAGGGAATGAGGAACGAGTTCTGGTAAAGAGGAAAGAAGTGGGTCAGAATCAGACCTCAGCGTACAGGGAGAGAGAAGTGGGAGGAGGTTGGGATCAGGCTAGGGTGGCCCCTGGTGGGGGTGGGAGGCTTCCAGGCCTGAGCTACCTCATTCTGACGGCCACTGGTGAGCTCTGCCGAGACACTTACCCCAGAAATCGCTCACACCATCTGCCCCAGACTTCCTTCTGTGACTACACTGGGTCCCATTTACTCTCTCTGCTTCTTTCTCCCAAGAGAACAGGCGCTTTCTTGCCCTGGGGGCCCCAGAGGGTCTCTGGGGCTCATTGAACACATTATAAGAGGTCCTTCCAAGAGATTACTGCCCCCCAGTGACCTTCCCCCAGACAAACGAGGATAAATGAGATATGGCGATGGCCACAGCAAAGTGAAGGGCAAGCACAGAAACGACTGTAATGCAAGGGAATTCCTGTAAAAGCGGTTCAGTTGTCATGGGGTTTCAGAGAGGAATCAACAAGACACGGGATGTGGGTGGCAGAGAAGGGGCCAAAGAACCAACCTAGAAGAGCAGGTCGAACTCAGCCTAGCTTTTATCAGCTGATAAAACAAGCCTCCCTCCTTCCTGGTATGCTGGGGGGTTCAAGACTTGGGTCACGTATCCATGGGGTCCACATGTGACCCTGTAGCCCAGAGAGGAAAATCTTCCCAGGATCTAAAGCCTGAGAAAGGGGGCTTTCCCTGACTGCCTAGTGGTTTAGAATCTGCCTGCCAATGCAGGGGACACAGGTTCGATCCCTGGTCCTAGAACTAAGATCTCAGATGTTACAGAGCAACTAAGCCCGCGCACCACAGCTACTGAAGCCTGCGCTCTAGAGCCCGGAGCCACAATTACTGAGCGCATGTGTCCTAGAGGCCGTGGTCCACAGCAAGAGAAGCCATCACAATGAGAAGCCCGCGCACCCCAACCAGAGGGTAGCCCCCACTTTGTCACAAGTAGAGCAAAAGAAGTCCGCACAGCAGTGAAGACCCAGCACAGCCAAAAATAAACAATTAAAAAATTTAATAAAGCTTGCACAATCGGCCAGCGGCGAGCATGTCAGGACTCAAGTGAAATCGGGGATCTGGCCTGAAGTGGACAGAGGTGCTGGCAGCCTTTCTCTCGGGTAACCAGCCTGTCCACTTCCTAAGGCCTTCCATCCACTCTGCTTATCACTGAGAGAAGTCAAACTATGTAACCCAGGCGCTTGCCGAAGGCAAGAATTAACAGCTCAAGTTGTCTGGGTTTCTGTTGTGCTTCTGCCCCACCTGGGAGCAGCTGCCACTTAGTGAGAGACTGGAACATGCCAGACACAATATTTCATTTCATCTTCACAACAACCCTGAAGGGTGGGAATCGGTGTCTGTCTAACGAAAAACTTCTGTCTACCTACCTACCTGCACACAAAAACCCCAGGGCCCGCAAAGTTCAGTTCTGCCCAAAGACGCGTAAGTAGCTAAGTGTCAGAGTCCGGCCAGGCCAGGCCAGTGGGCACTACTGCTCTCTCGTTTATGGGAGGTCGCTGTGTGGCCTCACACATATCACCCTGCAGATTCAAAGGACTGGACCAGATGGTTCTTAGAGCCCTCCAGCTCTGAGACTCTGTGACATAAGTGGAGAAGAAAAGCTTCCCATGGCGGAGGCATGCTGATTTTCCTGTTTCGGGAATGTAAGATAGATGCCGAGAAGTGGGGGCTGGAGAAGGCAGAAAGGAGAGGGGCTCCATGGAATCGGACTGGGGGAGCAAGTCAGGCTTGGCGCCACTGTGAGGGGGCACCCTGGACGGGCCGAGGCTGTCCCAGGGCCATGATCTTCAACAAGAAGAGGCTGACACAGAGCCATGGCCTCTGCTCACTCTTACGAAGTGGGGAGAGGAGGGCTGGCGAGGGCCCAGCCCAAACATAGGCTATTTTGGGCCTTGTGATGTTTGGAGAGCAACCAGGCCAGAAATAGTGCTGTGAATTAGCAGGACCCCAGCCTCCTGCCACCCCCGGCTCTCCCAGTGAAATCACCAAGAATTGGGAGGCCGGCTCCAACATTCCAGGGAGCCTGTGTAACTGACAGGAGGCCCCTCCTCTCCCCACAGGACGGCCTGGAGCAGAGAGAGCCTTTGACTGTAAAAGGGATTCTGCACACGAGGGCGAGGGCGAGAGGGCTGAGTCAGGGAGAGCAGAGTGGGAGAGTGGGGAGAGGTCTCGGGGGGCTGAGACTAGAGACCACCGCGGGGTGGCGGGTGGGGGATGAGGGTCCCCAGTGGATGCAGGAGTGAGCAGAAGAGATAAGAGCAGGGGAGTCTCGGAGGCAGAGAAAGGGAAAGTGAAAAAGAGGCGGGTGGCTGGGACTCAGAGCAAATGGGAAAGAGGAAGAGCAGAGAGCCAAGAGGCCACCCAGCGGGCAGGAGATGAGCTGGAGGGGAGACCCAGGGCAACAACGGAACCAGGGCTGCAGGGGCCGGGGGCGGGCGGGGACAGGCCTGGGGACAGTCACGGAAAGCGACGAGTCTGGCCTTGTCACGAACCACCTGCCGAAGAGCAGTTGGAAACAGCCTTCCTAGTTAGCTACAGCTGGAACTTCCCTGAGCAATCCACAGCCGTGTAACTCATCCTCTTATCTCTGATTCCAGTTATTTCAACAGCAGGGACTTTCGACCTCTTACAAAAGAGCCCAGGCTTAAAAGAAGTGATGGGGTCACAGCTGTTAGTTTGGAGGGGTTCAGGGAAAGAAGAGAAAGTGACGTCCCCTTGAGTCAGGCTCGGTTCCGAGGAGGATACTGCCGGGAGGTCCACTTCAGGGCCTGCTTCCCCAGGACTTGCCCGGTGGCTCAGAGGGTAAAGCGTCTGTCTGCAGTGCTGGAGACCTGGGTTCAGTCCCTGGGTCGGGAAGATCCCCTGGAGAAGGAAATGGCAACCCACTCCAGTATTCTCGCCTGGAAAATCCCATGGACAGAAGAGCCTGGTAGGCTACAGACCATTAGGTCACAAAGAGTCAGACACAACTGAGTGACTTCACTTTCCCTTTCCCTTTCCCCAGTGGCTCAGTGGTAAAGAATTCATCTGCAATACAAGAGTGTCAGGGGATGCAGGTTTGATCCCTGGGTCAGGAAGATCCCCCTGGAGGAGGGCATGGCAACCCACTCCAGTATTCTTGCCTGGAGAATCCCATGGACAGGGGAGCCTGGCAGGTTGCAGGCCATGGGGTCGCAAAAAGTCAGACACGATGGAGCGCTCAGGCACGTACTGCTTTGGGACAGCAGGCCATTGGGCTGCCACTGCGGCGGGGAAGGTCTCTCCAGGGCAGACCGGGGTGGGGGGTACGGGAGAGACGAGGCCATTTCACAGACAGGAGCAGCAGGGGCCACAGACAAGTCTGAGTTCAGATCATATGGTGGCCCCAGCTGCTCAGAAAGACAAAAGGATGCCATCAGAAAACCCAGCATGGGACCCAGTTCCACTAGACTTTGCCTCCGCTTCTAATCCACACCCAAAACTTAGATGGGTTCCCTGGTTTGGGAAATAACCTCTTAGTAAGTCAGCCCTTTCTGTTTCCAGAGTAAAAATGTGCCCCTTCTCTCCCCAGCAGGACACAGAGCTGCTCCCAGGCGCTGCCCAGGAACAGCATGGCTTTTCTGGAATGACCTCAGAATCATTCAGGTCCAGGGATGGGGACAGAAGTGGTCACGTCCTTGGCAGGGCCCAGGTGATCCCAGAAAACAGCGGGCCTTTGTGGCTGAGGCTGCAGTAACCCACAGAGGGAGGGATGAGACTCAGCTGAATGACTGGAGAGGCCAGGCAGCGGGGCGCCTGGAGAGCAGGTCCCGCCGACTCTGGACCCGCTGCTCTTTCAACTTGGAGCGTGGCACTCCCAACCCAGACTCCCAGCTCCCTGTCCCCCTGTGGCCCCCAAGGGTGGAGGGCAAGTCCCTAGGGCCTTTCTGGGAGTCCGAAATGGCTTGGGGACTGGGCTTCTGCTTTCTCCATCCGAAGGACAGCAGGCTTAACTGCTCTTCCTCCTCGCGGCTAACCACTTTCTCAGGGACTCTGGACCAGACGAAAAAAGACATAAACAAGAAGCAGTGACAGATGAACAGTCTGGCCCTGGGAACGGGTCGGTGACCCTAACTTTCCAGCTGAGGTTTCCCCTTCTCTCCCTGTTACTCGCACCCCCACCTGGATCCCAGGAGCAACGGAGAAAACAAAGGCGGAGGCACAGTGAAAACGGGAAAGCCCTCCAGCTGTGGTTGCCCTTGGTATCTGTTTACTGAAAAAATCCAAAACAAACATCCCAACACATCCACCCACTTCAGCTTCCTGCGATGCTGCTGTCTCCATGGATACCCCCGGTTGAATCCCACCGCCCACACAAAGCATGACAGCGTGTGGACCCTCAAGTCAAGGGCACCCAGGCCCCCAGGACCCTTTCAGCCCCACGCTATCCATGACATCGAGCTACACAGCCAAGGGTGCCTGACCCCACCAGAGCCCTAAGCGCAGCAGCCCAGCCCTACTCACTAGCCTCCAGCCAATACCCATCATCTGTAGAATTCTTGGGTCACTTTTCTGCCCCAAACTCCAGTGCCTTAGCAGCACACTCCACACACCCCGCCAGGAATTAACGCTCCCAGTCTCATCCCTACTCTTGCCACTGCAGGCCTCCCAACCTTTGCATCTGGAGGAAAAGGTTAAGGAGTATTCCTCCGCAGCCGCAGCAGGCAGTTCAGAGAAATGAAGCCTACACACTGAGCTCCTGATCCCCCGCCGAGGCTTTACCCTCTGCCCTGGTAAGCCACCACCCCACCCAGCACACCTCAAAGCCCAGCCAGACAGAGCTGTTGACACAGAGAGAGCCCCGGGGGCGCCCGGAGAGTCTGGACACGTGGGGGAGTCAGCCGTGCCTCACCCGACGGCGGGCGGGCAGGCAGGCGGGCACTTGGCAGAAAAGAGAGAAAGACAGGAGGGAATCCTCACGTCCTAGACAGTCAAAACCCAGACAATCAACAAGGCGTGCTGTGTGCCCTCTGGCTTCTGGGATGCAGCCAAAAGGAGGGTGGGGTGTTCTTCCTAGTTTAACTAGCCACCGGGCTGATGGACAAGGAAGTTGCAGGATCTTGAGCTTTGATAACTATGTACTGATCCGATTCTCCCAAGGACAAAGAGGAAGTGTAAACTCTCCCCACACTGAGCTCTGGGGAAGGTAAACACTGGGTGCCAGGGGTCAAACTGGCTTAACGTCCTGAGACCAAGGGCAGCAAGATCAAGGGTGGCCCTGGGGCCCAGGCAACCAGGGTTGGCTCAGTTGTTCCAGAGCCCTCTCTCTCTCTCACGTACACACACGGATGCCTCAGCAAGTCCCACAGAGGGAGGCGCTGAGAGGGCCAAAAGGTGGGCGGGGCCGAACCATGAGTTAATCGACTTCCGGCTCACATCTGGTATAAAGGGAGGCAGCAGCCTGCAGAGGAGCAGAGCTGCTTCTGGTTGAAGGGCCAAGAGCACCGTCCAGAGAGAGCCACACCCCCCCTCCAGTGGAGGAAAGGCTACCACCGTCAACACCCGCAGCGGCAGCAGGAACAAACCGCCCATCCCAAGGCACTTTGAGAAATTCAGGTAAGAGCAAAGCCAACCCTCTCCATCTCCGTAGCCCCGGCTAAGGCAGAGAGCTCCCGTCTGCAGAGTCCCTTCTGTCCATGGTCCCCAGTGTTCCTCTTTCCTCCCTCGGCCCGGAGACCTGCAGCCCTGAGTTGACCCCCGTTACAGCGGTGATCACAGGGGAGCAGGGAAGATGGTCAGGAGGCCCCAACAATCCCACCACCCAGAAGCAAGGGCCTCGCCTCTCTAGGACCCTCTCCATGGAAGACGTTCCCCCCTTCCCAGCTCAAGAAAGGGGTTTTCCACGCCTGCTAACTTGAATAAAACAACGATTGTGAACGCATTATAAAAGAATTAGGAAGCATCGTGTAAATCACAGATGCTATTATAATTTAGCCTTTCAGCCTCCTGGAAGGGAAGGGAGAGATGCCACCAGGCTCCAGATTCCCGCAGGTGAAAACGCACTCAAGATTCCCCAGGGCTGAGACAGAGGGGACAAGGCTCAGGATCTGAACCCACCGCGGTTTCTATGTTGCCCGCTTGTTCACGTATCACACGCCAGCGGCAAACGTGGGAGCCTGGCCGTGGCCGGGCTGCCACCACCCCTACTCCCTCCCTGTCCTTTCAGAGCTGTCCACTTCATCCAGTCTTTTCCCGCTGATTCCAGAATGCGGATGTCTCCGGTCTCTGCCTGCCTCGCCCTGGGCCTGGCCCTCATCTTTGGTGAAGGGTCTGCCTCCTACCAGCGCCAGTCTCCGGCGGCCAGCCTGGCCACAGACTTCGGAGTGAAGGTGTTTCAGCAGGTGGTGCAGGCCTCCAAGGACCGCAACGTGGTTTTCTCACCCTATGGGGTGGCCTCAGTCCTGGCCATGCTGCAGCTGACCACAGGAGGAGAGACCCGACAGCAGATCCAAGAGGCAATGCAATTCAAGATCGAAGGTGAGAGGCGACGGGCAGAGAGAGGCGGGCCCTCAGGGAGTCTTCCCAGGACAGGGCCGTAGCTAACCAGAAGCAGAGGGAGGGCTGACCCCGGCTTAGTGAGCCAGCTCCTGCCCTGCCTGATGCAGGGATGGACCACTGCGTCTCCTTCCCACCACAATCCTGTCTCACTTGGCTCTTGGCCAGTCACAAGGTGTATGAGCCAGTGGATCTGGTGTAAAATGGCCCTGCCTCACTACTCCTGCACTTTGTGATCTTAACCCCTCTGAACCTCAGTTTTCTCATCTGCAAAATGGGGATCTACCACATGGGGCTGTTGTAAGGATTAACTCCAAAACGATGCATGTGAAAGGCCTACCTAGCATAACTATTATTGTTATTAAAAGAAGAAGGTTAGGGTTTATAACTTAAAAGCAGATAAAAATATTCTAAGCCAAAGCAAGGGTTAGGACCCATGATTTTTGAGGAAAAGAAGGAGATGCAGGAGAGATTAAGATTTGGAATAAAATCTCCTTTCAGAGACCCTTGGGGGAGCAGAAGAGTCCCGTCCATGTGGGCAGGTTTGGGGGAAGTTGGCCCTGCTGGGAGCCCTGGGTTCAAGAGGAGCTTAATGTGTCTTTCCCTCCCTGTTTTGGCCCAGAGAAGGGCATGGCCCCTGCCCTCCACCGACTGTACAAGGAGCTCATGGGGCCGTGGAACAAGGATGAGATCAGCACAGCTGATGCCATCTTCGTGCAGCGGGACCTAGAGCTGGTCCATGGTTTCATGCCCAACTTCTTCAGGCTGTTCCATACCACAGTCAAGCAGGTTGACTTCTCTGAAGTGGAGAGAGCCAGGTTCATCGTCAACGACTGGGTGAAAAGACACACAAAAGGTGAGCAGGCAGAGAAAGGAGGCCAGTCCCAAGAGCCTACAGAGATTGGGATTCAAGTCTCAAGCGTCCTGACCCCTCCCTTCCAGCACCTTCTGCTCTGTAGACAGAAGGTCAAGTGCTTTAAGAATCAAAGCATCTTGTTTTTTCCATAATTAGACTTGCCCTCTGAACCACCTCTAAAGGCATCCCTAAAAAATACTGTGAGATTTTATAAGAACAGTAATAACCCATGGCAGGGGGCAAACACAGTCCTTCAAGATTACAGCTTAGGGAAAAAAGTAAGGGGAGACTTACATTTCCAGGTCTGATTCTAGACAGGATCCCAGGACCAAGGCAGAGTGGTGAGCCGGAAGGCTTTCTGAGACACTTTGGAAGATGGAACAGGTTGAAAGCAACTAGACTGGTTCACTAAACCTTACCCAGTCCATCTTCTGATGGGATCCCTTCTGACACACGTCCATTTGAGGACTGGGAGCTCAAGGGAACCATTTAAAAGGATTAAAACAATATCCAGCCTCCTGATCACCTGGATTTCCCCTAGGCATGATCAGCGACTTACTTGGTGAAGGGGCTGTGGACCAGCTGACGCGCCTGGTCCTGGTAAATGCCCTCTACTTCAACGGCCAGTGGAAGATGCCCTTCCCAGAGTCGAGCACCCACCACCGCCTCTTCCACAAGTCCGATGGCAGCACCGTCTCTGTGCCCATGATGGCTCAGACCAACAAGTTCAACTACAGTAAGTGCAAGACTCTCCCTTCCCCAGGTCCCGCAATGACTGAACCTCATCCCTGGGGTGGTCCACTCCAAGGGAGGAGAAACCCTAGAACACACCCCAGCTGCAACAAAGACTTCCCAAGTAGGAGACACGGGGATTATCTTGTGCAAGATGAAGCTGAAATCCAGAAATTACCTTAGGATCCCACTTGACCACTTGATACCATCTCTCATCTTCATGTGGTCCTGGTGTGATAACCTGGGCTTCCTCCTGGGGAAAAGCTATGTGAAGGCTGAGATTCAGGACGTGGGGATCGGAATGAAGTAATAGCTGGAGACTGGGGAGAAGGGTGTGAAGGTGAAGAAGGCCACCCTGAGACAGAGAACACCCAGATGACACTGTGAACTGGCAGAAGAGAAGGCAAATGGAAATAGAAACCCTGAACAGGGGAGTGGTGGTGGCGGAGGGGGGGTGGGGAGCCTCAAAAGCCAGGATGGAGAGCTGGCTTCCAGAGAGGATGGAGGGGCCGGGAGGACTAGTGGGAAAGCCAGCACCGGGTTAGAATCAGCAGGAGCTGGAGCTGTTGCCAATGTTCCATCTTGGTGTCTTTCCCAGCTGAGTTTACCACCCCCGACGGCCATTACTACGACATCCTGGAATTGCCCTACCACGGGAACACTCTCAGCATGCTCATCGCTGCCCCCTATGAGAAAGAGGTGCCGCTCTCTGCCCTCACCAGCATTCTGGATGCTGAGCTCATCAGCCAGTGGAAAGGGAATATGACCAGGCTGACCCGCCTCCTGGTTCTGCCCAAGTAAGCCACCCCTTGCTCTAGTCCCCTCTGCCAACCCCTCCCCCCTCCTCTGGCTCCCTCTACCCCCCCGCCCCCCACAAGTGGAGTTTCCCCAACCTGACGTTTTCAGGGCAGCGAGCTGCCGCGTGGGTGCAGATGGGACACACTCTGGCCTGGGTTTGATTAAGATTCCGCTCATCTTCCCTCTTGTGGTGGAGGGCAGCGGGGGTGGGGGCGGGCAGGAGCTTTTTGAGACCACGCCACGCCCACCACCCCCTGAATACCCAGCAAAAGTTAGCCAGAGGAAGAGCCGGAGAGATGATGGGAGGCGGGGTGCTGGGGAATGCATTGATCCTCACCCTTTTATGAACACCCCTCACTCCCACCTCCATCTCTTCAAGTCAACATCCACACAATGGAGACAAAAGGAATCACTTGTGCAGATGAAGCAAGCCTGAACTCTGGCTTCTAGCTGGCTTGCCACGAAGCAGATTTTAAAAATTCTTCTGCAGAAGTGAAGAGGGTGCTGGAGGCTGAGGCTGGGTCCATTCCAGAATCATGGGGAAGCCTCCCACTATGCCGACCCCACATTTCCAGATGCCATAATGCCAGGCTTAGGGGAAGAGGACGATTTAGTTGGTTAGCACGCCCTCTCTCTCTCTCTCTCAAAGAATGGAGGTAATTAGTCGTGCCCTGGTGGGAGGCAGAGCAAGCTCCCCAAAGCCTCGCTGCTGGAGTCCTCTTTGGGCTCAACTCTCAGAAACAAAAGCTACCGACCAGATTTCTTTTCAGCTAGCCTTTGCCGGGGAATCTGCCCTTCCCCACTCCCACCCCAGTCAGACTGAACACAATTGTGCTGCAACCATTGCCTCGTTTGAGGAAAGTAATTAGTCAGAGGTTCGAGGGGGTGGGGAGCTTGCAGAAGAAATGTTCATTAGTATCAGAATCTTCCCAGCAAGGAGAGAGACCTTGCCAACAGACTTGAAAGAAAAACAAGCCTCCCACTTCTGCGTTCACATCAGCCGCCTCCTGCGGGTCTCTGTGTGTGTAGGGGCAGGGACGCCCGGTGAGGCTGGGGGTGGCCTGGGCTGGAGCCCTGTCCTGCTTCTGTGTGTAGGTTCTCCCTGGAGACCGAAATCGACCTCAGGAGGCCGCTGGAGAACTTGGGAATGACCGACATGTTTAGGCCGAGCCAGGCGGACTTCTCCAGTCTTTCAGGTAAGAGGTTTCCCTTTCCCTTTCTTCCCCTGGTGGACAGTGGGGTCTCCTGAGGACAGAGGAGCTTCCCCACCACCACCCCCGAGGACCAAGGCTAATGCGCTCTGGGGTCCGCCTCCATTTCAGATCAAGAGTCTCTGTACGCGTCGCAGGCGCTGCAGAAAGTGAAGATTGAGGTGAATGAGAGCGGCACGCTGGCATCCTCCTCCACAGGTGAGTCAGGCTCAGGTGAGGCCTGGCGAGCCTCAGCCCCAGGCTTCCACGAGGGGCCATGATCTGGCACCCGCACCCGGGGTGCACCGGGAGGACCCCACTGCCCTGGTCTATCGACCAGGCCTCTCCTGGTAGAACAGGGCGTCCTGCGCGAAGAGCATTGCCATTACCTGATCCCACTAGAAAAGGGGCCTGCTTTCCCCGGGACCCCTTTCCCTCCCCACTGGCTCTGAAGTCCCCCTGAATGGGAGGTCCTGGCTTGCTCTCAGAGTGGCCAGTCGACTTAAAGGCGCTTGCCTCCAACATGCCTTGAAAGAGTTTAGGTAAACCTGCCTTCTAGTGAGTGGGCTTCCCTTGTGGTTCGGCTGGTAAAGAATCCGCCTGCAATGCAGGAGGCCTGGGTTCAGTCCCTGGGTTGGGAAGATCCCCTGGAGAAAGGAAAGGCTATCCACTCCAGTATTCTGGCCTGGAGAATTCCATGGACTGTATCCATGGGGTCGCAAAGAGGCGGACATGACTGAGCGACTTTCAGTGAGTAGCTGCTAGAGCTCTACCCGGCTGCCTTAGAGGACATCCTGACACTTCCGGGTTCACATTAGGGGCTCAGAAATGGCATGTGAGCTCAGTTGCTCTGCAGTTTGTGGAATGCTCCTGGACCAGGGAGCAAACCCATGTCCCCTGCATTGGCAGGCAGATTCTTATGCACTATGCCACCAGGGAAGTCCCTGCTATGATTATTTGGCTTCCCAGGTGGCACTGTGGTAAAGAATCTGCCTGCCAATGCAGGAGACACAAGTTCGATCCCTGGATTGGGAAGATCCCTTGGAATAGAAAATGGCAACCCACTCCAGTATTCTTGCCTAGAAAATCCATGGAAACAGAAGCCTGGTGGGCTACAGCTCATGGGGTCACAGAGTCGGATATGCCTGAGCACACACGCACCAGGAAACAACGAAGCCTCCCGAACCACCCCCCCAGCCCCAGTGCTGGTGTCACTGGATCACTTGTGACCCATCCAGGCGCCAGCACCCGCGTCCCTCTGTTCTCAGATTCTGTCCTGTCTCTTCCAGCCCTTATAGTCTCAGCCCGAATGGCCCCCGAGGAGGTCATCATGGACAGACCCTTCCTCTTCGTGGTGCGGCACAACCCCACAGGTGAGCCGGGGACCTGAGAGGCCCCGCCACTCTCGGCCCCCCTCCCCATTCTCCTGGACTCGGGTACCATCCAGGCAGGTGTAGACGCCCCCACTTCCCCCAAGAGGACTCCAGGCAATGAATCACGGCTGTGTTCCCCTTCCACTTCTTGGAGGGGAGTGCTCTCTCTCCAGACAGGGTGCTCGTCTGTCCCTCAGCCCAGCTTAGTCACTGGAGCAGCTGTGCCTCTGAACACTCACTCATGTCCCCATTATCTCAGTTCATCCATAAACACCAAGCTGGGTGAGCTGGCCCCCACCTCCCCCCACTTCTCATCTCCTGTGATGCTTCCGTCCTCAGGAACCGTCCTGTTCATGGGCCAAGTGATGGAACCCTGACCATGGGGAAGACAGCCCTCATCTGGGACGGAACTAGAGATGTCCAAGAGGAAGAAAGTCCAGAGCAAAGAATTTTTATTAGTTCATTTTTCTGGGAAAAGAGAAGATGTTTATTTTTTTATTTTTTCCATGGTAAATTCTTTCGAATCTGCCTCTTAGACCTAACTTTGGGCTCTCTCAGGAGGGGCAAAGAGGACCTTTGAGTTAAGCCCTCCAATGGAGACCCTGGGAGAGACTGGAAGGCATCACACCCAGCCGGCCTCCCAGCTGGACTGCAGGACTCCCAGGACCGCTGGCCCAGCTGCTTCTGCCCACCGCTCTGCCTGGTCAGGTCTTGGGTCCCGGATCCCACCGAGGCCCTGGAAGGATGGCACCACAGGGCTTACACGAAGGAGCTTTTGTGTGCTAGCTAGAAATGTGTGTTCCGGTCCCGCTGCCGTCACTCTTGCGCTGCCGGCCACTGCTGGGAAGGCTGGCAGCAGGCCCGAGAGGGCCAAGGCGAGAGCCCTTTCATGCCGAGGTCCATCCTTCCCCAGCTCCGAGGTCGAGACCCACCCAGGCCTGGCTGCTCCCTCCCCAGGAAACAGTGTGTATATATTATTTTAGAGTGTAGGTGACTTGTTTACTCAGAGAAGCAGGTTTCTGCTTCCCACAAACTTTATGTTGCAGAAACGGAAGGAGAGACGAGGTGTGTGCCTGGATCGTGGCTCCCATCTCCTGGTGGGGAGGGTGAGATGCCAGGGGTGTGCCTGAATATTTATCACATCCTTGTCCTTGTGCGCTTGGGAGAGAGAAAGGTCTACCGAGAAAACATATTATTTAACCTTGTTCACCGTGTTCCCTTTGGGGGCTCTTGTCGCTGCATCTCAGGAGACGCCTCTTGACCGTCCCTCCCCTCCACCAGGTGGCAAGCCTCCCGGGGCCCACACTGCCACCTGGTGGAGGCCCAGCGCCCCCGCGCCTCTCCTTTCCCCGATTTTCCACCCGATGGAGCCGCGTCCCTGGCAGGACCATCCAACTTCGGCTCACTTTTAGGGACCGAAAGGATGTGGTGGGTGAAGGGAGACGGAGTGGTTTCAAAATTTTCCAGTATATTTAGGACCAGGAGTGCAAGGGGCTCCACGACCTAGCAGGACAGAACTTTCCCCAATTACAGGGTGACTCACAGCCGCACTGGTGACTCACTTCAATGTGTCATTTCCGGCTGCTGTGTGTGAGCGGTGGACGCGTGAGAGAGAGAGAGAATGAGAGAGACAGCGAGCTCGGGCTCAATTACCTCCGGCAGATAATCTTTCTGAAAGCCAGCTAGCTGAGGGGGTACAGAGAGAGGACCGATTTACTGAAGAATTGCACATAGATGTCGCATGAATGTAACCTAACAGAACCCAGTCACCCCGCTGTGCCCTTCAGTGAAAAACCTTCCTTCTTTGTGTGTGTTTTGTTTTGTTTTTCTTTTTTCTTGAAGCACTGGACAGTGATGGCCACACTCAGCACCCCCGCTTGTGGGGTCCATGGCCCTTGAAATTGCTTTTTCACTTTTGATATAGAAGCAAGTAAAAAAAAAAATGTGTTTTTTTTTTAAATAATAAATAAAAAGAATATTCCAAAATCATTCTTGGCCGTGACTTGCCTTGTTTCACACAGCACAAAATCCAGACCCTATCAGTTTACAGGCCTGAGGAACTGGGATCTTTATGAAACACACATCCGCAAGGGGCAAGGCACACCGACCTGTCCTGGGTGAATCTGCAGGGCTGGCCACTGGAGTCTGCAAGAAGACCCCCGGGGGGACACATGGTGTAGGACGTGCTTCTCCCTTTGGGCCTTTGTCATTTCCGGCTGCTGTGTGTGAGCGGTGGACGCGTGAGAGAGAGAGAGAATGAGAGAGACAGCGAGCTCGGGCTCAATTACCTCCGAAAAGAAAAGAAAAGAGGGACCTCCTTGGTGGTCCAGTGGTTAAGACTCTGTGCTTCCACAGCAGGGGGCGGGGGTCCCATCTCTGGCTGGGGAAGATCCCACGTGCCGCCTGGCATGGCCAAAAAAAGGGAAAGAGGGTTCCTCAGACACCTGTCACCCACCCAGACACCCCTTTTCAGTGTCCCGGTCACTTCCCATTCTGTTCATTTCTTTCCCCACCAAATGTTCCCATCCTCCCCGTACCTACCCCACTCCCCATTTCTCAAAGCACAAACCAAATCCATTTCCTCCACCCTGGATTCCCAGTGGATCCTGTCAACATCGTTGCTCTCTACTGGGCAAGTACTCACCTTCCTTTTTCCTGATGTGTAACAGTGTTGCATGCATGTACGCTCTTTAATTTGGGGTGTGTATGTTATCTTCCCCACCCTCATGGACATATCAGGTTCTTTGAAAAAAGGCTCTTTTGTTACACAAGTTGTTAATATCCTCCTTAAAATGTTGTCCTGAACAGTCCTTTATTGTCTTCTTCCAATATCTTGAAGGCTCTTGCTAGGGGACCTTCTTCCCCCAATTATTTTCCATTTATATATTCCACAGGGATTTTTAAATGGAAAAAATACCAAGAACTAGCTGTCAAAATCTTGTGCTGTCCAGCTCCAGAGCCCTAAAGATGGGACTGATAGACCCAGCCCCCTGGAAACTTGGATCATGTCTTAATAGGAACCCATTCTTGTCCAGGGGCTGTTGGTCAAAACATTGTCTGATAGTTAAGCAGTAGTGAGCTTTCCATCACTGGAAGTGTTCAAGGACAGCCAAGATGACCTGCTGGTGGGCATCATTCAGCAGTCAGGGTAGAGGAGGTGAGTTTTTTTTTTTTTAATGATAAGGAATTCCTTCTCATACTAAGACATTTGAACAGTTTGAAAGGGTAGAAGTGGATTGTTGATTGACATTTTGTTTCCTGGCTTAAAAAATATGCCATTGTTGTTACCAAGAATGCGGAGATGGACATCCTTGAAACTTCATCCGTGTGCATGTGTGCTCCCATATCCATAAGATTACTCCCTAGCAATGGGATTAAGTGTCTTTTAAGAACCTCCCAATCCCACAAGTATGTGATTCTGGTCACACAAACATCTTCAAATGGTACACAAAACAATTTAAAGTGACCATTTTGCCTGGTACGAATCTTATCTTTTCTGAAGCTTAAAAAAGCCTTCACAAATTTCCTAAATAAGTGCACCGCCATGAATAAAGACAGACTTCAGGACTTCCCTGGGGGTCCAGTGGCTAAGACTCCTAGCTCCCAATGCGAGGGGCCTGGGTTCGATCCCTGGTTGGGGAACTAGATCACACATGCCAGAGCTAAATTTGCCTGCCGAAACTAAAAAGATCCTGCATGCCTCAACCAAGACCCAGTACAGCCAAATTAAAAAAAAAAAAAGATAAGACTTCAGATCTTGAACTAAAAGAAGCTTCACATTATAATTTTCCCTAAAATTATGTTAGCCTGCCTTGGAGCAAACTTTGACTGTAATGTTTTGGAGAGTAAATCCAGAAAGGGTCTTCATTCATTGCCTCCCTCCTCAATCATTCAGTATGTACTAAGGCTTTCTCGATATCCTTCCCATTCCTGTTTCCCTCCCAAGGGTCAGTCCAGGGGCATGCTTGGGTCCTCCAACACGATGTACCAGGATGTTCCGAGGAGATGTGGTTGTCACATCTCCTTGTGGATTCCTCTCTTTACATTTCAGGCTTGCATCCCATGAGGCTGTTGCAGTAAGAGGGGCCCCACAGTGCAATCGAGCCTGGAGGGGAAGTCTTCTTTTCTCCTTAAAAAGCCAGTGGGAATCAGGGCAAGACCCAGAAGAAAGAGGCCAAGGGTGAGCAGCTCCCCAAACCTACTCTCAGCTTTATTTCTATTTTTTTATTAAAATTTATGTTATTAATAAATTTATTATTTCTGGCTATGCTGGGTCCCATTGCTGTGCTTGGGCCCTCTCTAGTGGCGAGTGGGGGCTTCTCTCTCCTTGCATAGCACAGGCTCTAGGCGCTCATTTAGTAGTTGCGGCACATGGGGTTAGTTGCCCCAAGGCATGTGGGATCTTTCTGGACCAGGGATCGAACCGGTGTCCTCTGTACTGCAAAGCAGATTCTTAACCACTGGGCCACCAGGGAAGCCCTTAAAATTTATTTTGTCATTTATTTGGCTCCATGGAGTTTTAGTTGGGGCTTCCCAGGTGGCGCTAGTGGTAAAAGAAACCATCTGCCAGTGAGGGAGACATAAGAGATGTGGTTTTGACCCCTGGGTCAGGAAGACTCCCTGGAGGAGGGCATGACAACCCACTCCGGTATTCTTGCCTGGAGAACCCCATGGACAGAGGAGCCCGGCGGGTTATAGTCCACGGGGTCGCAAAGAGTCGGACATGACTGAAGTGACTTAGCACGTACGCACAGGTCTTAGTTGTGGCACATGGGATCTTTCCTTGTGGCGTGCAGGCTTTAGTTGTGGCGCATGGGCCCTAAAGTGGGCAGGCTCAGGAACCCCACGATATATAGGATCTTAGTTCCCTGACCAAGGATCGAACACGCACCCCGGGCATTGAAAGGCAGATTCTTAACCTGCTGTACTGGCAGGGAAGTCCCTACTCTCAGTTTTGGATGAGAGATGCTCTCTTTTAACCTCAGTGGCTTCTCCATCTTTCCTTTCCTATTCACACCGTGCAATTGACAAGCCTGGCAGGACCAAGATATGACTGCAGAACTCGTGGGGAGAAAAGGCCATAGAGGTGACTTGGCCTCTTCCGAGCTGGCTTAGGCCACAGACACAACGCCTAGGCGTGGCGTCATTTAGTTAACAAGATACTTCTATAGTGAGACCTGTGCCCAAAACCTCAGCTGGTGCCAAGGCATCCCTCCTACTTCCTGCCTCCTAGACAGATCCCGCTTTGGGCTCCCAGCGGGTAGCTGCGCTCATGAAGGCAAAAATCCACGAATTCAGGGCACCAGGATCCAGATTTATCTTTTGTCCTCTTTATACCCTGAAAAGATGACCGATATCAGGCGCTGGGCTAGTTGTTGAGGAGTTACCCACCCGAAACAGATCTGCTTAGAAACCACAAGAGCCTCCTTTTTCTGCACAAGATGCTGCTTCCAAAAGCAGGACACATTGTAGCCTTAATTCTGCAGGATGTAGTTCAAACACTGTCCGTACATGCTGAGAAGGCTCAGAAGAAAAGAGTCCTTCAGAAAGGACCTCTTCACCACCGAGGGAGTTCGCTCCAGGAAGTGCCCCAGTTAACAGCCCCTTTTGCTCTTCTTGGATATTTTGAGGACAAAGACGGGGATGCAGCTTCAGAGTGCAAAGCCAGCCCTCCTTGGCTTCCCCTGGGCCCCCTCCGTGGCTCTTCCAACCCACCCTTTCTCTATTTCTAGGGATGAAAAATCCACAAGACCTGCCCTGCCTCCATCGTAAAACTGCCGATTTCCTGTTCATCTTACCCAGTAGAAATGTTGTCTGCTCTCATATAGGCAATGGCTACGGATTCTATAAATCCCCCAATAGTGAAATGACTCTATCAGAGGGAAACTCGTCAAGGAGACACCACCTGTTTTCCAAATCATTTTTTAGAGGCGGTTCCTCAAGTGAGTTTCCTTGTGTTAGTTTCCTGTGTAGAGACACAGAAGTTGAATCACTCGCACCTTTCTCTATTTCTAGGGATGAAAAATCCACAAGACCTGCCCTGCCTCCATCGTAAAACTGCCGATTTCCTGTTCATCTCACCCAGTAGAAATGTTGTCTGCTCTCATATAGGCAATGGCTACGGATTCTATAAATCCCTCAATAGTGAAATGACTCTATCAGAGGGAAACTCGTCAAGGAGACACCACCTGTTTTCCAAATCATTTTTTAGAGGCGGCTCCTCAAGTGAGTTTCCTTGTGTTAGTTTCCTGTGTAGAGACACAGAAGTTGAATCACTCGCCCCCAGGCTAGCAGGCGTTACACGCTACCGCCCTCTCTGTGACGTCGGGGAGCCCAGGTCACCCTGAACACACAGGAGGGCTCAAACGCAGCCAGGGCCAAGGGTGCTGCCCTCGTGTGTCCTCCCTAGGGCAGCCCGCCTGCACACCTGCGCCTTTCCAGCTTGAACACCAGCGTCACGAATGCAGCCTTTTGTCCCCTGGCCACCAGAGGTCGCTTTGACTCCAGTGGAAAGTTTCTGAAGCAGAGCAACTGTGGCTTCCACCATCATTTTGCCAAGTTGGAACTCCAATAAATTTAACATGTTTTTCTTTAAACGTGTCTGTATACTGGGGGCTATGAAGCACTTTTTTGTGCGTGCAAAGCACTTTTAAAACTGAGCATAAAGTGATGTTTCTTATTATCAAGTACAGGCATACCTTGGAGAGATACACCTTTGGTTCCAGAATCTCAAAATAAAGTGAGTCACACAGATTTTTCTGATTTCCCAGTGCATGTAAAAGTTATATTTATACTGTGCTGAAGCCTATTAGGTGTGCAATAACATTATGTCTAAAAAAAAGTATGGACTTTACATAATAAAGGTTATCTTGCTGTCTGTGACAACACGGATGGCAGGAAGTTGAGGGTATTCTGCTAAGTAAAGTAAGCCAGAGAAAGACTAACACTGTTAGTCTTTGTTTCCTTGTTCGTGGAATCTAAAAAACAAAACCAAGAATAAATGAAAGGAAAGAAAACAAAACAACACTCAGATACACAGAATAGATGATCTGTTTATGAGAGGGGAAGGAATTTGGAGGGGAAAAAGATTTAAGAGTGTCAGTTTTATGGTGACGGGGCATTAACTGGACTTATTGTGGGGGTCCTTTGTAGCGTGTGCCAATATCAAATTATTATGTCGTACACTTGAAACTAATATAATGTTGCATACCAATTCTACCTCAAAATAAATAAATAAGAAACATGTATGGACTTTATAAATACTTTATTGCTAAGAAATACTAACCATCATAATTTTAATCTCTCTGCTGGTGGAAGGTCTTGCCTTGATGTTGATGGCTGCTAACTAGTCAGGGTGGTGGTTGCCAAAGGCTGTGATGGCTGTGACCATTTCTTAAAATAGGACAACAACGATCAACTGCATTGATTGACTCTTCCCTTCACGATTTCTCCGTAGCACGCAATGCCGCTTGATAGCACTTTACTTACAGCAGAACTTCTTTCAAAATGAGAGGCAACGCCCTCTAACCTTGCCATAGCTTTATCAACTAAATTTATGTAATACTCTCACTACTTCCTCGTCACTTCAGCCTTCTTCACAGCAACAGCACCAGGAGTAAATTCTATCTCGAGAAACTATTTTCTTTGCTCACCTGGAATAAAAGACTCTTCATGCATTAGTTTTATCTCGAGATTATAGCAATTCAGTCAGATCTTCAGGCTCCACTTCGAGCTCTCTTGCTTTTTCCACTGCATCTATAGTTACAACAGTAATATGAAAGGTCACCGATCGCAGGTCACCATAACAAAGATCATAGCAATTTAGAAGTTTAAAATATTGCAGGAATTATGAAAATGTGACACAGAGATGCGAAGTGAGCAAATATTGTTGGAAAAATAGTGTTAATAGGCTTGTTCAATGTGGGGTTGCTATAAACCTTCAACTCGTTAAAAAAAACAACAACTCAGTATCTGTGAAGCACAATAACACAAAGCATAATAAAATAAGGTCTGCCGGCTTCTACAGAGAATAGACACCAAAAAGCTGAAATGTTGTGGGTGTACTGTGCCCTCAGTCACTCAGTCGTGTCTGATTCTTAGCAACCCCATGGACTGTAACCCACCAGGCTCCTCTGTCCGTGGAATTTTTCAGGCAAGAATACTGGAGCAAGTTGCCATTTCCTACTCCGGGGGATCTTCCCAATCCAGGGATGGAAGCTGAGTCTTTTGCATCTCCTGCATTGGCAGGCAGCTTCTTTCAACTGTGCCACCTGGGAAGTCACTGCAAAAATGGTTGAAAGGAACATGGTAGAAACAGTCACTGGGTCTAGACTAGAGCACCAAGGGCCATAAGGCCTGGCTGCTTGGTTCAGACTTACAGGATGAATAAGAGAGATTTGGGTCTGCTGGGAGGGAATGGCAGGGCATTCCAGAAAACAACGTGAACAAAATCACAAAGAAAAACAAATAGCAAGGCAGGTTCAAGTCACCTGAGAAGGAAGTCTCAAGTCACCAGTCACCAGGGTGGTTTTCAGACTCCCTCCTCTGATAACCGGGCCAGTAGAGTCCCCTTTTTCCATACACATTCTCTTAGTCTAACCAAGCAGTCTGATCTTTGTCCCTTGAACAGCCAGGCTTTTTGTTACCCTTCATGTCCAAGGCTTAGAGTCTGCAAACTGAGAAAAAGGTAGCTGGGAAACCAAGAGATGGGATGGTTTCAGGGGAAGGGAGAAGGAAGGTACTCATTTGTGGCAAAGGAAGTTTGAGATGACAATGGAACTTTCCAGTGGGGGAATCCAGTATGTTTATTCAACCAATGGTGGCACCTGCTGTGTGCCAGGCCCTGTGCTCAGCACAGGAGAAAGAGAAAATGAAGCCTGGTGGTCCAGTGGCTAAGACTCCATACTCCTAAAGCATGGAGTGGATCCGAGGTTCCGCCTCAGGTTAAGAACTAGATCTCACCTGCCGCAACTAAAAATACTGCCTGCCATAACAGAGACCCGGTGCAGTCAAATAAACTATTTTTACAGGAAAAACAAAATGAAGACAGCTTGTCCTCCAGCAGGAATAATAGATATTAGATATTAGATAATAGATATTAGATAGGTACTACTATTTAGAAATTAGAATTTAGCATATTTGGGGTGAGAAGTAAGATGTAAATATCTAGGACTTCCCTAGTGGTCCGGTAGTTAAGAATCCACCAGCTGCCAATGCAGGGGACTCAGGTTAGATCCCTGATCTGGGAAGATCCCATGTGCTTCGAGACAACAGCCTGCGCACCAAAATTACTGAGCACGAGCTCTGGAGTCTCTGGGCCACAACTACGGAAGCCTGAGGGCCGCAACAAGAGAAGCCACTGCAACGCGCGCCACAACTAGAGAAAGCTCCAGCATAGACAAAAATAAATGAATTAAAAAAAAAAATCTAGATGAGGTAACCATGCACACCAACCATAACTGAAGTCAATCAACAAGCACTGCGAGCGGTGCAGTAAAGAAATAAAAGATGAGTAAGACACCATCCCACGAGGTGCTTCCAAACCAGCTGAACAGGTGGGGCCAACTATCAGGTGTGGTCAATGGATGGTACAACCTGATTACCAAGTTTACCAATCAGAGTCCTGAGTTACTGGGGATTGAAACCAACTCTGGCTAAATGAAACACAAAAGGAAACTGGGGAGCTCAAGGAATTGTCAGGAGGGCCAGGGAACCAGCAGAAGGTCTCATGCTAGAGATAGTGGCCCAAATCACAAATCATGGGATGCCTACACGGTACCCCTTGCTGTCACTGGTGCACAGGACGCTGCTATTGGTGCCACCCCACCTGCACCCTCGGTTTTGTCCTCTGACCCTCTGCTAGAATTCAGAGGTATTCAGGACTCTTCAGAATTCAAAGTATTCAGGACCCTTACCTGTCCTCATTACCCCATCCCCACCTCATTCCCTCCTGGATCAACGTCCAGGTTGGTGGATGGACTGGCCGAGTCCAGCAGACAGGCTCATGCTGTGGGCACAAAAAGCAAATTCAAATGCTACTCTGCGAGGCTGTGCTATTTCCCCCTGGCATCATAATGTGAGGATTCCCAAACCCTAGGAAGGGGGTTTAGAGCCAGGGAAGTGAAAAAGAACGGCAAACATCTACCACACCAAGTATTCAGGACTCTTAGGAACAGCATACAATAAGGTCCCAATTGCTTAGTTAAAAAAAGAAGAAGTTAAAAAAAAACCCAGAGATGACTCCAAATGACATCATCAGAGAACAATGACTACTTACAGAATGAGCCAAAAATGGTTGCGGGGAGCATCATCATAAGAGGGAGACAGATCACAGACTCAGAAATGAAAGGCTTCAGGGGCCATCTGGACCCCCCTTCCACCCACTGCTGGAACTACTTCTACAGCCAGAGGAGGGAAGGCTCAGGGAGGTGACAGCATGGCCTTTGCCAGATGACAATACAAACAGCAATCGTACCTGTGAAGGAGAGTCTCACCTCGTCTACTTTTCCGTTTATACAAAAGGCACCACTAATCCTTCAGACTCATCTCTGATTCTTCTTCCTCTTCTACTTAGATGAGTTCGCAACTTCAATTGATTGGCGCATTACAGGTATCTCTCAAATTTGTCCAACTCCATGGGCTTCCCTCATAGCTGTTGGTAAAGAAGACCCCGGTTCTCAATTCCTGGGTTGGGAAGATCTGCTGGAGAAGGGATAGGCTACCCACTCCAGTATTCTTGGGCTTCTGTTGTGGCTCAGCTGATAAAGAGTCCACCTGCAATGTGGGAGACCTGGGCTCAACCCTGGGATGGGAAGATCCCCTGGAGAAGGGAAAGTATTCTGGCCTGGAGAATTCCATGGACTGTATAGACCATGGGGTCCCAAAGAGTCAGACATGACTAAGTGACTTTCACTTTCACTTTTCATTTCATCTTTGGGTCTAGATTCCCAAAACTGCCTCCTAGACTGGTGGTCCCCAACCTTTTGGGCACCAGGGGCTGGTTTCATGGAAGATAATTTTTCCACGGATGGCTAGAGGTGGTTTCGGGATGATTCATGCACATTATAATTACTGTACACTTTATTTCAATTATTATTACATCAGCTCCACCTTAAGTTATCAGGCATTAGATCCTGGAGGTTGGGGACCCCTGTCCCAGATGATCTTGCAGCCTTCCATTTGTTCTTTCAAATCGTACCCATATTACTATAAGATTAACCTTCTGAAAATGTTTTCCACCAAGTTATTCACCAGCTTGGACAATCATAATGACTCCCAACTTCCCACTGCATCAAATCCAAACTTACCTGCAGATACAAGTTTACTGGAGCCACTAACTCGTAGATTATCTATGTATATCATTCACTAACAATGAAGAAACGTAGTCCAGCATCTTCTAGCTAGTTTAAACCACTTAGGTCTATGATTCTACATGAGCAAAACCCATATTTCTAACAATTCTCTCATGAATCTTATCTTCTCTGCAGGTAGGCACAGCATGTTGAGATAAGGAATTCCAGAAAATGCTATCTTTTCAAGGAGTGTGAGGTGAGGTGAGGTGAAGTCGCTCAGTCGTGTCCGACTCTTTGCGACCCCATGGACTGTAACCTACTAGGCTTCTCTGTCCATGGGATTCTCCAGGCAAGAATACTGGAGTGGATTGCCATTTCCTTCTCCAGGGGATTTTCCCGACCCAGGGATCGAACCCAGGTCTCCCGCATTGGAGGCAGACGCTTTAACCTCTGTAGGAGCTTACATATCTGGATATTCCGCACTTCTTCGGGCTGTTGCCTAGATCTCTTCTTTGCCTCACTGCTCATTACTTCTTTATAAACAACCTTCTCCTCTCCCCCACGAGCACATTTTATTATTTTGCCTTCTGTCCTTCTTACACATTCTCATTCCTTCTTTTCACTCCGTTACAAAGTACCCTTTCTAACTCTAACAACTTACCTTAGTGATATTATTTCTGACCTAAAAAAATAACACCAAGATAGTTCAGCCAACATCTATGCCATCGGCAAGCCTATGACATAGGCAGAGAAGAAAAGGACATGAAAAAGAAAGGATGAAGAAAAAGTACTAGAAGAAAGAAGTTGGGAAAAGCAAATAGTAATTACTACTGATATTGCAATATCAACTGTTGACAATGTTTCAGATACTTTCTGTCCAGCCTCAAATCAGACCTGCAAGGTTGGTATTACTATCTTCATTTTTTAAATGAGGAAATGGAGGTTTAAATGACCCACCCGAGACTGTACATCAGGTAAGGGTCAGAGATCAGATTGCATCGCAGGTGAATTAAGCCCACCCTCTTGCAATTAAAGCATATGACCTCCATAAAAAAGAGTAAGAAGAAAAGAATACAAAGCAGAGACAGGTAGGGCCTTACCAACAATTGCTTCAAGTGCTACTCAAAAATAATAGCATCATTAGTTACCGACAATTGTCTAGAAATATACCATTAAGCTTTTGGCATGACAAATTTTAAGATTTCCTCTTATCCATTTATATGCAAAGTCCTTTAGCATGTGGACACACACACTCACACTTGCAAATCCTCTCAAAAAACATGTATTGCAATTTACCTCCGTCTCATCTTTACACGCGTGTCTGGGTTACACCGTCCCTTTTTAGCTTTGACCCATGCTAACTTTTCAAGATTTTCTTTATTTCTTCCTCTTTCCTCTTAATCATGCTTCTCCTCCTCTTCCTTACATCACTTTTCTATCAGCGTCTCCTCTTCTCTTATTGCTTGTCTGCCTCATCACCTACACCTTTGAGTCTTGTTGCATCCAGCAGGTTCTCAGTAGATACCTGTTTTGAGCTCCATACTTTTCTCATACCTGCCCCCCCACCACCCTTTGTCTTTGCCTTCCTTGTCATTCCTTCTTCTCTTCAGATAGTTTCCACCCTGCTCCCTCTCAATCGCCCACACCCCTTCCATTAAATCACCCTACTTCCTCACAAACTCCAGGGGTCATCTTATCCACCTCTCACTCCTTTTCCCGCCTTTTTCCCCCTAGGTTCCAAAGCGCGAGGACCTCATTGTCCTCCTCCCCCATCTTCCAACCAGCCCACAAGACAGCCTTGTTACCATGACGACAGGGCTACTCAAAGCTGAAGTCAAAGACCTGGTTGCCATGGCCACCGCTTCTCCGCCTCCGGCCCCGCCCGCGCGCTTCGCAGCGTCGGCGCCTGCGCAGTACGCAGCGCATTGGTTCCCGGCGCCCCGGCGGACGGGGCGGGGCTTCAAGCGAGAGGGAGGGAAGGAGGCGAAAGGGTAAGAAAGGGAGTGGAGCTGGCGCCTACGGTGGCCGAAGAGGGACGCGCAGGGCCGGAGGCTGCAGGATGGTAGGCTGTGCGAAGAGGGAGGGGAGGGGGGACCGAGGGGCGTGGGCTGCACCTGCAGGGGTCCTTGGGGGCTGCCCTCTGTGTGAGCCGCTCTTTTCCTTCCTCCAGTTCTCAGAGGCCCTCACTTAGCTGGGCGGGTGGGCGAGCCGGCCTCGGAAGGAAGAGCAGCTGGAAATGGCTTTCGGGAGAAGCGGCGGGGAGTGGGCGCGTTTGTAGGGCCAGAGGGAGGTGACTAGGGGGCGGCGGGACCGTCCGGAGCCAGGGGGAGAGCACGGGTCGCGATCTCAGGGTTCCGAATCACTGCCGCAGGGAACTCGCGCGAGGAACGGGGGCTCTGGGGCCTGCTGGCGGACGGAGGCGGCGGGGGTCGCCTGTCTCCGAGACCCTCCGTCCACGTGTAGCCCAGAATGGAGCGGCGGCCGGCGGGGAGGGCGGTGTGTGGGAGGGGATCGTTCAGGGTGCGAGGAGTGGACGTCCTGCCTCGGTTTGTCGTCCTGCCCACCTGGAGGCGGGGATGAGGTGGGGGAAGCCAGGTGGGCTCGAGTTTTGCTCTCTGGGACCCAGGCTTTGGCTTCCCGGCTCCGGTGCTGTTGGCTCTCCGCCCCCCTACACTATCCTCTTTCCGGAACGCAGGCCTTCCGTCTTCCTGCTCCCTGGCCCACCCTCCCATCCTAGCCTCCCTCGCACCACTCTTTTGCCCTCCGGCCACGCCAGCAGCGCTTCCCCTTCCCCGCTAGCAAAAAATAGTTCTCTTGAATTCTGATCTGTAGCCGTCTAGACTAGTAGTGTTCCACACACCCAGGACTCCAGCCCTGGTGGCATACACGGAGAGAAGAGCTACATGGGGAGGGAGATCACTCCAGGATGTGGCCTGGAGCCCCTACCCCCTGGAAATGGGAAACTGGGGGTGCACGGGGTAGGGAGAGCTCTGCACGTCTCCCCGCTCCACCCCCTTGTGCTTGTTCCAGGAACGTTCCCTAGGAGAGCCGCCCAGAATGGCTGGGTCCAAACTGAAGAACTGAAAGGGAAATTGATCACCTGATATCTGGGGAGGTGTGGGCATGTTAGGGAAGCACCCTAAAAGGAAGAAAAAAGAAACACCTCTGGCTATATGCCTGGATGGCTGAGTAGAGTGGAGGGTGGTGGAATCTAGGGGGTCCTGGTGTCATGTTATGGACTTCCCTGGTAGCTCAGACGGTAAAGTGTCTACAATGCGGGAAATCTGGGTTCCATCCCTGGGTTGGGAAGATTCCCTGGAGAAGGAAATGGCAACTCACTCCAGTACTCTTGCCTAGAAAATCCCATGGACGGAGGACCCTGGTGTCCATAGGGTCATAAAGAGTCAGACACGACTGAGTGACTTCACTTGGTATCATGTGCTAACATAAAGGATACCTCTGGGCATAGGAATGGAGGGCAGTGTGTTGGGGACATTGGCTAGGGTGTATGGCTAGGATGGGGCAGAGGGCTGAAGTAGCTTCTTGGAAAGAAAATACCTGATTTTAGGATGGTGATGGATAGAAAGAGCAGGAAAGAAAGCAAACATCTCTTTGCCATCAACTAAGGGGCTGCTCGTCACTGTGCTAGCATTTTACCCACCCTTGGAAATCAGGTTTAGGAAACAGTAAGTCAGGAAATAATAATAATGACATCCAAGGTGTTATAGTGCTTACTTAGTGCAAGGCGCTATTTCCTATGTCAGTTCCACCTAACAACTCTGTAAGGTAGGTACTTTTATTATTTCCATCTGACACACGGGGGAACTGAAGCCCAGAGAAATGAAGTAATGCCCAGGGCAAATTTCTCAACTAGTAGGGCCAGGATTCGAACCCACACAACAGACTCAGAAGCGCTGATGCCCCTTCCAAGGAAGGCACTTGCTAATGGCAATACCCAGTTGACCAGAAGGGCTGATGTTTTGAAGAAAGTAGGGTCTGTGAGGAGAAAAGAGTTGAATGGGAGGAGTTTGGGACTGTGTGGTTTTGGAGGAAACAAGCTCAGAGAATCAAAGCACCAAACCTCGGCTCTGACTCCTTCTTCCTCTCCCTACTCCCCACCCCCAGATGCGATTCATGCTGCTGTTCAGCCGGCAGGGGAAACTGCGGCTGCAAAAATGGTACCTGGCCACCTCAGACAAGGAGCGGAAGAAGATGGTTCGGGAGCTTATGCAGGTGGTTCTGGCTCGCAAGCCCAAGATGTGCAGCTTCCTGGAGTGGAGGGACCTCAAAGTTGTCTACAAGAGGTGACTCCTCATCTACTTTCAGACCTGCCTGGATCCTGCCTGATTGGGGTCTGGAATGGGTTCACCTGGCTGGGAAATAGGCAGTCCCTTAGTCTGGCAGAGGTTCCCTGGTGGCTCAGACAGTAAAGAATCTGCCTGCAATGCAGGAGACCTGGGTTCTATCCCTAGGTTGGGAAGATCCCCGGGAGAAGGGAATACTTATCCGCTCCAGTATTCTTGCCTGGAGAATCCCATGGAAAGAGGAGCCTGGCAAGCTACAGTCCAAAGAGTGGCTAACACTAACTAACTAGGTCTGGGAGAGCTGAGAGCTAAGGACATCTGGAAGGCAGTGATGAACTCCAGCCAGCCTTTACTTTCCAAATTCACCTTGAAGAGAGTCTTGTTCCCTCTTGGTTTTGCTCAAGCCTGGTGCCTACTTCACGCACCTACCTCTGTCCCAAAGGCCCGATCTTACTGATTGCACACATCCGTTGCAGCCTCACTGAACAGTCCTAGACCCTGGGCCACTTTCCCAATACACACACCCAGACACACAAACCCTTTGTGGTTCCTCCTCTGAGCAGGTGAATTTGTTGGCTCAGGTTTTTGCTGAGTCAAACTGAATAGGTCAGAGGGAAAGAGCTTGTTTCTTTGCCTGTGTTTATGAGAGGCACTAAGAGACACAGTGAGTTACTATTTGCTTTGGAGAAGGAAATGGCAACCCACTCCAGTATTCTTGCCTGGAAAATCCCATGGACAGAGGAACCTGGTGGACTACAATCCATGGGGTTGCAAGAGTCACCACCCCGCCTGTGTCCAGTAAGGACACAGATCAGGAATGGGGGAAATGGGAGGTTCGGGCACAGAATGCCTGGGCCCCGAAGCCGCCCCGGCAGCACTCCCAGCCATCCATCCCTCTGGTGTCCCCGTCCTCAGATACGCCAGCCTCTACTTCTGCTGTGCCATCGAGGGCCAAGACAATGAGCTCATCACGCTGGAGCTGATCCACCGATATGTGGAGCTCCTGGACAAATACTTTGGCAGCGTAAGTCTCTCCACCCACCCCAGTTTCCGCGCTCGGCAATCCCCTTTTTCTACCAGGCCCGGACCCTTCCAGTCTCTGTGCTGACTCAGGAAAGGGGAAGTTGGAACTGTGAGAACAGTAATTAATCTCCCTCTTTAAGCCTTAAGCCTATTAGCCACGCGTCTTAATAAGGCCCCCGTGGGAGAAGGGTGGGAACCAGAATCTGCCACTTAAAATCAATCCATCTAGAGCTCAGCTCAAACTTTCCACACAAGGATGGAGGTCATGTTCAGATAGTATCAGTGGTTCCTGACCTTGACTTTGCTTTGGAGACTTCTGGAGAGTTTTTTTTAAACAGTAGCGATGCCTGGGAATCACCCCCAGAGATTCTGAATGAACTGATCTGGGCTACAGCCTGGGCACTGGCAGTGAGCTCATATCTTATATGGGGAATAGTAATAACTCCATAATTTGTGTTTCACTTAACAGTTTACAAAGAGCTTTCAGGTTCTCCTGTTTGCTCCTCATTCCATGAGTAGGTGTTGGTGTCTCCATTTTTGGAAGAAAAAACGGACTCGAGAAGTTAAATGGCATGTAGAGTTAGCTGGTTTCCTTCTAGGCTTTCCTGGCTTGGTGATAAAGAATCCGCCTGCCAGTGCAATAGACGTGGGTTCAGTCTCTGGGTTGGAAATACCCCCTGGAGAAGGAAATGGCAACCCACTCCAGTATTCTTGCCTGGGAAGTCGCATGAACAGAGGAGCCTGGCAGGCTACAGTATATGGGGTCACAAAAGAGTCGGACACGACATAGCGACTAAAACAAGAGTTAGCTGGTTAGTGTCAGAGTGTGGCCTAGAATTGAAGTCATTTACTCTGTGATCCAGAGTCTCCTTCCCGGCCCTGTCACAGCGCCTGGGGGTGCAGGGAGTGGGTTGGGGATGGGCGGGGAAGCTGACCCAACCTCTGGTAGGGTTTGTGTCATAGATTTAGGGGAGAAGGCAGCAGGAGTCAGGGTCAAGGGTAGACTCGAGCAACTAATAGCTCATGATCACAGAGGAAGAGGCAAGAGAAGGAAAAGCCGAGCCCAGGGCGAAAGCCTAGGGGTCAGGAGGACATAGACCTGGGGCAAGAACCCAAGGTGGAGAGTGGTCATGAAGGCCACGGAGCCAAGGGGGGGAAGAGCTGGGGAGGCGGGGCGCAGGCGAGGCGGGGAGCTCACCCTGACCCTCACCTCTGCCTCCTCCCCCACCCCCAGGTCTGCGAGCTGGACATCATCTTCAACTTTGAGAAGGCCTACTTCATCTTGGATGAGTTTCTGATGGGGGGAGACGTCCAGGACACCTCCAAGAAGAGCGTGCTGAAGGCCATCGAGCAGGCGGACCTACTGCAGGAGGTACGAGTCCGGGACAGTGAGGAGGAGGAAGAGGACCGTGGCCGAGGGCACCCCCCCTACCCTGGACCCTCCACCTGTGGACCCCAGCTGCCCCCTTCCCGCCGCTACCGAAACGGCCCGCCTCCCTGTGGCGTCTGGCCCCCACGCTGCCAGGTTGGCCGGCTGGCCCTCAAGCCCTGACTGCTCAGGGTAGGAGGTAGTGGGGGGGCAGACAGCCCGCCTGGACCAAGTCCTCCCGCTCCTTCTCCCAGGACCCGGAGTGTCTCATGCCAGCCAGATCGCTTTTGTCCCACGCTTCTCTTGGTGTTTAGGGTTGCCTGGAGAATTGGAGAAGGGGCACACCATGGGTCATTCTTTTTCTTCCCTGGTGTCTTCCCTATTTTTAAAACACACACACATACTCAAAGCCTCTGCTGCTGAGAAGCAGAATTTTGCCCTGGGGATTTGGGGGTTTGGGTGGAGGGCACCTGGTTGTTGGTTCTCTCTTCTATCCGACCCCCCCGCCCTCACCCCATTGCTGCCTGCCCCCTCTCTGCTGTGCCACTGCTGAGCCTTGGTGCAAGGAGATGAGTCACCGGAACCTGCAGTGATGAGCAAGCCGGCCTGAGCTGGCTCTGAGGAGGGGGAGAGGGGGGCGCTCATTCGTGCAGCAGGAGAAAGGGTAAAATCCGACTTGCCACCTCACTCTAGTCCCCCATCTCACACACACACACACACACACACACACACACACACGTGCCCTGGCACTCAGACACCCACCCTGTTACTAGTGCTCTGCTCAGACCCTTATGACTCACCTCTCTGCAGTCTGGTCCACTTTCCTCGGGGACCTGACGCCAACTTCTTACTGCCTCCCCCGACACTGGAAGAAAACAACAAAAAGGTCCCACCCAACCATCTGCCACCTCCAGCCCTGGGAAAGCAGGGTTCCCGGCTCCCAAGCCCCCGTTTTATTCCCTTCCCTTCAGCTAGTAAGGGCGAGCCCCCTGCTCACCGAGCTCCCGGCTTTGGGCTCTCTGGGTTCTCTGGGTGGTGGTGGACTCGGTCTGGTTGCCTCAGTTGGCTCTACAGGGTGGCCTCAGGAGGCTGGGCAGCTCCCCTGAAGGGTCCCCAGCCGTTCCAGCCTTGGGCTTACTTGGGCTTCTCTCTCCCCTCTCCCCCGTGTCTCTGTGTCCGCCCCCCTGCCCCGGTCTGCCCTCGTGATTGCTGCCCACCCGCCCCCCTCACCCTCACCCCGTCTCTCCTGGTGTCTCCCCACCACCCTCTGTCTGTCTCTGCCTTAGGAGGATGAGTCGCCACGCAGTGTGCTGGAGGAGATGGGTCTGGCATAGCCCTCGCCCTGGGGCCGAGTGGAGATGCGGGGATCTGGTGGAGAGGTGGGGCATCGGTGGCCCTTTTCCTCTTGGTGGGACCCAGCTGCGCCTGCTCTGCTGCCTCACCTTTTTCTGCAGTGAGCTGTGGGCTCAGGACCCTCAAGCATTCCCTCCTTCCACCCCCTACCTCCTGTTTCCCCTTTTCTCACTGAATGTTTTAAGGAGCTAGGAGGCAGGAAAATGTGACCAAGTCGGGGGTGCTATTTGGCTTTCGTTCCCTGCCTTTGAAGAACCAGTGTCACCCCAAACTTGCCCCCATTCTTATAACTGTAAATATATAAATATGTCAGGTTAAAGGGAAAAGGTTTTCAGGGCTCTTCTCTTCTCCCTGCCCCATAACCTACCTCCAGCCCTCCCCGCAGCCAGCCGGGGGCGGCCTCTCTGCCTGGGAGGGGGACTTCTGTGTCTCCAGAGGGAAGTCCTTTTCCCTCATCTGCCCCTCCCCTTCCTTCTTGGCTGCAGTGGGGCCTCTGTCCAGTGCCCAGGGAGGAACAGCATAGTTAATTTTTTTCTAACCTTGCTACTTTGAGGGAAGGGAGGGCTGGGGGGAGGGCAGGCTTTACAGAAGATTGGGCCCTGTCCCTTCTTCACTCTTAAATTCTGGGTGAGGCAGGAGCTAAGGGGGTGGGGAGGGGGAAAGTGTCTGATTCTTTTTCCTTCTCTCTGAAATAAAAGGAAAAGCATTTCTGGACTTTGGCTTGCTTAGGCTCTGTGAAGGAAGGCAGGGCCGCTGGAGTCAGTGAGGACAGAAACAGAACCCTGCCCATTCCATTCCACTCTTCCCTGGAACTAGGATTGCCAGATTTAGGGAAAAAAAAAAAAAAAGAGGCCACCCAGTTCAATTTCTTATAATAACGAACAATGATTTTTTAGGGTAAGTGTGACCTATGCACGGCTTCTCTGTTGGCTCAGTGGTGAAGAATCCGCCTGCCAATGCAGGAGACGCAGGTTCAACCCCTGAGTCAGGAAGATCCCCTGGAGAAGGGCATGGCTACCCACTCCAGTATTCTTGCCTGGGAAATACCATGGACAGAGGATACTGGCGGGCTACAGTCCACAGGTTTGCCAAAGAATCGGACACGACTGAGCATGCATGTATATGCTTAGAAAAGGTTTGACAAGCGGCTAAAACCAGGATGTTTCTTTAGCTGCCAACACCTCCCCATAGGAGGTCATGTGAAGTAGGTAGGACCAGGGAATTTAGGGAGCAGTTAAGGAAGGTGGGTGGGTAAGGTGGAGCAGAGATGGTGGGGAGCCACCCATACTGCCTAGGTGGCCCTGAGATGGTTGAAAGATCTCAACTAGGTGGCCCAGAGCTGCAGTTCCTTATTCACTCTGCATCTCTCTGCCCAGGACGTGGGGTCTTGTGACTAATGGTCAAGCTGGTAGTGGAACTTAGCGCTCTCTAAAGGATGTGAACTCATTCTACCGCCGCCCCTCAAATACGCCGCCCCTCAAATACGGTTAAAAGAGGTTCTATCACTCAACCCTCGCTTTTGAGCAGGAGGTGGCTGGCGCTTCCCTCACCGCCCCTTGGGAAGGACCACACAGGCCCAAGGGGACGGGTGAATAACCGAGAACAAAGTCCTAATAAAATAGTCACTTTTATTTCTTAGCAAAACTATTTCCTCCGTGAGGGGTATTTACAACAGAGTAGGGAAAGAAGAGGTAAATTCACAGCGATCCAGAGAGGGCAGAGTGGCTCTTGGGAGGCCCAAAGGGCGGGAGACAGACATTTCACACAGTTAACTGGAAATGCTTTTTCCGGAGGGCAGCTCTTCCCTGGCGGGGGCGGGGGGCGGGGGCTGCGGGGAGCGGGCGTGAGTAGGGGCCGGAGCGGCCCGGGGGGGCGGCACAGGCTCGGGAGGGGCGTTCTTCTTCCGCTTCCGCTTCTCTTCCACCTCCTCGATGATGCTGACCACGTCGTCCGCGGGCAGGTGGAGTTTGGTGGACAGCTCAATGAGGCTATCGATCGTCTGCGGGTCCATCTCTTCGTCGTCGTCCTCGTCCTCCGCCCCGCCCTCCTCTGCCCCCTCGGCCTCCTTCCGTCGATGGCCGGGCGTCTCCTCCTGAGAGCGCTTGTCTTCGGCTCCGGCTTCGCCGTCCTCCTCCTCGGCGAACAGGAGCGCGTTCTGTCGCGCCCTCTCCGCCTCCTCCGCCTCCGCCTCCGCCTCCGCCGCCTCCTCATCCTCCTCCCCCATCCTCTCCTCCCCGCCGCGTCTCTCCTGCTCCGCCTCCTCCTGCTGCCTCGCTGTCTCTCGCCCGCCCCCCTCCTCCTCTTGCAGCCCCCGACCCCCCAGGCCGCGCTGCCGAGCCCCGCCCTGCAGCAAATACTGGAGTAGCAGGTCAGAGGCGAGGTCGGCCAGCCGCTCTTCCTGCGCCGCTGCCTGCCGGGTGGCCTCAGCCTGCCGCCTCCCGGCTTCTACCTGCGCCAGCCCTTGCTGTAGAAGGCGCTCCCCCGCCTCAGTGCCGCCCAGGAGGGAGGTCTCCGGCCGGCGCGCCTTGGGAAAGGGAGAGGCCAGGCCTTGGTACGCCTTGGACAAGGGTGCCAGTGCCTCACCTAGGTGTGTTTTGGGGGAGGACCCTCCTTCCCCGAACTGGTGGGCTTCGGGAAGGGGTCCGCTCTCTGGCACACGCGCCTGGAATTGCGGGGGAGCAGGGGGCGGCAGGGGCGCGCGCTCCGGGACGCGCGCCTGGAACTCTCCCCAGGAAGCGCGCCACACGCGCTCCGGCCCGGGGCTCTCCAGGTTGACTCGGGTCAGCGTGTGCGTGCGGGTTTCCGTCTCTGCTGCTGCCGTCTCTTGCTGGCGTTTGGCGCTGCTCGGACTGAAATCTCTCAGTTCCTGAAGCAGGGAAGCTAGCGCCTCGAGCTCCTCCGAGGGATCGGCCGCCTCGGCACCATTCTCCTGAGTCTGAGGGCGAAGAGGGGCCGCGGGCGCCTGGGTCTCTGGCGCTGGGAGACTGTGGGTCTGGCTGCGCACGGTCTCGGTCAGCAGAGATTCTGCTGTTTCTTCCTCTGGCCGCTGCTGGGAGCCGCCGGGCGCCGGGGGCGAGGCCGGGCGGTCGAGTGCCTGCAGCAGCACCGCGGCCAGCGCCCGGGGATCCACGCCCTGGAAAAGCTCTCCCTCGTCCTGCGGCTCTGAATTTCGAGCGGCGCGGACCTCTGGGGCGCTAACATCCTTCGGCCCGAGCACTGCGTCCCCAGCTACCGGCTCTTTATGCTCAGAGCTGGGAGGAGGTGGCTGAGCCTCAGGGTGCCCGGGGGGCGCTGCTCCCAACCCCTTGATCAGTAGGAGCAGGCAGAAGAGGACAGTAGCCGGCAACCTGAGCGATTTCATGACCGAAGGACTGCCGGAGACTGTGGGAAAAAAAAAAAAAAATAGAAGGGACCAAAGAAAGAGAGGGTTTCTGTAAGAATTTTTCCGCTCTCTGATTTTATATCCCCTTCCCCCATATTTAATCAGGAAATCCGGGGCTTCCCTTGTCTCCCTAACCTTACCCAGAAAAGGGACGTTTAGGAGCAAAGGAGGACGATGTTGTGCCGGTCTCTGGAATCGTGTAAATGGGGAAACGTCTGCAACCCTTGCTCCCCCAGTGCCTCCTCGCCCCCTTCCCTGAGCCATCTCACTGCCAGCGCCCACATACTGAGCAGCAAGGATGCAGGGGGAAAAAAATCTGCTCCCTCCCCGCAGGACTCCCCGGATGGTGCGTGGGCGACTTCAGCAGCAAGAGAAAAGCGGCGACTCCCCCATTTACAGGGACCCTTCCCGGGGGCTCCCCGCTGTGTTTTCAACACTCCCATCTGTGGGGAGAGAGAACCCTCCCTTCACGCCCACGACTGCTGAGGGTTTGAGGGACGGACAGCAGAGTATTTACCAGCTGGTGCCACGACGCGGGAGGTGGAGAGGAGGGTCGGGGCGGGGTGGGGACAGGGGAAGATCGGGATGAGTCCGCCTCGGCTCCGAGCGGTGGCTAGGACACGAGAGATGGTCGAGATCTGGCGTCCAGTGCGCTGGGCTCAGCTGGGTCCGCGCGGCTCCGGGAGACTCGCTCGCTCAGGCTTCAGCACGCTGGACAGCGCCCGCGCCGCCACCGCCTTATAAAGAGGAGCGCGCGAGGTCACGTGGGAATCGCCCCGCCCCATTGACGTCAATGTTCATTCATGGGGAAGCGGGCGGGCGCCTAGAGGCGGGAGGACGCCCAACGATTGGAGGATGCGTGCCTCTCTCGGCCCGCGCCTGCGCGCTGCGGGCCTCGGTTGGAGGGGCGTGCGCTAGCCTAGCACAGGGGAAATGAATGAATGAAGGAATGAATGAATGAAATGCTGAGGCGGGCGGGGTAGGGGGCTATGAATGAATGAAGGAGGGACGAGGAGAAAAGGATGAATGAATGAATGGAAGAATGAATGGAAGGGTGAATGCAGAGCCGCTGCAAGGCGGGAGGGTGGGTTACAGAGCAACCTGCAGCGGCGGGAACCCGGCGAGTGGAATAGGGTGGGGGCACTCCCAGCGTCTGACTGGGCCCCAGTAGGAGATCCATACTGGGAAGGGGGAAGAAAAGACTCCAAAACTGAGGAGGGAGCCAGACTCCCCGTCTCCTGACTGCAGGGTCCATGGGAAACACGCCCAAGGACGGCATGAACCTGAGAGAGGAGGGATGGTTCTGCGCGCCTGCGGGCGCTGTCCGCGGATCTGCGGTGCGGGGTGCGTGCCCTGGGCTGGGGCACATGGGTGGATCTTGCGGTTTGAGTGATTTGGACGGAAAGGATCCGAGTTGGAAGAGACAGGGGAAAGACTGAGGATATGTGTGTGCCTCTGTGTCGTGTCTGTCCGTGGTCGGTGCGTGTCTGGAGAAAAAGGTGTGTCTGTCTTTCTGTCCAGTTGACTGTAGCGTACGTTGGCGCCCCCGCTGTGCCCTTTTTCAGACCACCTCTCCTCACCACCTTCCTGCTTCTTCCCCTCCCGCTGCTACCCCCCAAAGGACGTTTGGAGGACGAGAGCAGACCTGGTGGGGAGGGGATTGTGCAGGTTGAACTCAGCCCAGAAGTCCAGGGGAGCTTCTCAGAAATCGACATCCCAAGAGTCTCAGTCATTATGGCATGGGGGAGGGGACAGTGAGGTAGAAGCCGAGGCAACAGTGTTGGTGAGTCCACCATCTAGAATGCGTCTGCATGGGCTCTGAATCTCCAGGTCTGATTGTGCCTCTCTCCATCCCAGTTCCCTGCCTGGGGTCAGTTCATTGACACCCACCCCACTTCTCAAAGATGTGCTGTGCCTTTCACATCCTACTGTCTCTAGGGGCTTCTGGAAAAGAGCTGGACTAGGGACAGGTTCCTGGAATTGGAGAGAGGAGGGAGATAGCAGGAAAGAAGGAGAAATGAGAGAGACAGAGCTGGAAAAGGCAAAGCTGAGACGGGGAGTAGGAGGAGATGCCTGTTTGCTCTGAGATACTTATACAAATCCATCTCTGTGTCTTTGTTTCTGAATCTCTCATACTCTCCAGGAGGGTGCTAAGAGAAGATGGGGTCCAACCAAGTAGAGATCCAAGCTGAAGGTTTGGAAAACCAAGGAAGAGGGACAGAGCACTGGGTCTTTTCCCTGAGAAGGTTTGGGAAAGAAGAGGGTAGGGGGTTGGGTCCCCCTCCCCACCTTGCAGCTCACTCCCCTCTCTTCTTAGATGTGTATAAGAGACAGGGCAGAGAGCTGTGCGGGGGTGTGGGCAGGGATCGGGGAGTGGAATGACACATGCCAGACACACAAGAACTGCGGACACAGGGCTGCCCGTGGGCACATACAGGGCACCCTCGCCCTAAGACTCTGGAAACCAGGACTGGGGCTGCCTGCCAGGAGCTCAGAGACTCTTTCAGAACCAGTCCGAACCCCCTTCCTCATCTTCCTAGTATTGACCCTCATCCTCTCCTCTCTCTCTCTCTCTCTCTCACACACACACACACACACACACACACACACTCACGTGCTTTCCCTCTATAGCCAGCAGTGGCTTCTCGGGTCCATCACTGGCTCCACTTTCCCAGAAGAAAGCCCAACAGCTCTGCGGGGAAAAGGTGGGGAGGAGTAGAGACAGAGGAAAGAGAAGAGATGCGGGCAGGAGAGGGAGGCAGGGAGGCAGGCATCTGGAACAGGTAGAAGGATCGGGCTAAAGAAAAAAAAAAGGAGAACCAAGGTGACTGTGAAGATGCCAAAGAAAGGAGGGAGAGAAGGGGGCAGCAGAGCTGAGACTGGGCTTCATCCCCCTCCCCTCAAATTATCTAGGGCCTCCCCCTACCCCTATGGGTTCCCCTCATTCCTCTTCCTCTTCATCCCACCTCCCCTTTATCCTCCCTGCCTGGTTACTGAGAGCTGTGGAATGGGGGGGGGGGGGTCACGTTACCTTCCTGAGGAGGATGAATCAGAGAGAGATGGCTCAGACATCTGGTGGGGGGAGGGGAAGCCATCCAAGAGAGAAGGAATGAGGGAGGGAGGCAAGGGGGACAGAGTCAGAGGCTGATGGGGCTAAGAGACCAAGTGTGAGATGAAGGAGACAGGCATCTAGAGAAACTGTGTTCCTGCGGGCTTGTGTATGTGCCTGTACATATGTATGCATTGTGTTTGTGTGTATAGATATTAATGAAACAGGGGTGGAAAGAAAGGGAATGGGGAGGCCAATTATGTATTTAATCAGATAGAGAATGGACAGGCATGGGAACGTTCCAATTTAAATACGTAAATTTTGTCTTTCAACCTGAGGGGCTGTGTTTTTGCCTGTTTCCAGGTGTCTGTGTGTAACTATTAGTGTTTGTGGGTTCTGATTCCTCTGAGTGCCTGTATACCTGTGCGGTGGGGTGTCTGAGTGCATCCACTCTGGGCATCTGCTGGTGTCTGAAAAGCATCATCTGCCTTGGTGTGTCAACAATGTGTGTGTACCCCTGTGTCTTTGTGCATTTCTCTGGATCCTTCCGTGCTTATTGATATATGTTGTTATGTGACTTCTACATGCCTTTGATCTTTCCTACCCCTCCCCCACATTTACCTTCATCTCTAAATTTCTATGCAGGAAAGTCTCTGTGTCTTGGCCACTCTTCTACAGCCCCCAAGTTCAAGCTTTTCCCCTTGTTTTTTTTTTTTTTTTAGCATGTTCTCTCCTTCCTTCATTCTTCTCCAACCCTTTCTTCCTCCACTCAGCCCAGAAGTCCAGGGGAGCTTCTCAGAAATCGACATCCCAAGAGTCTCAGTCATTATGGCATGGGGGAGGGGACAGTGAGGTAGAAGCCGAGGCAACAGTGTTGGTGAGTCCACCATCTAGAATGCGTCTGCATGGGCTCTGAATCTCCAGGTCTGATTGTGCCTCTCTCCATCCCAGTTCCCTGCCTGGGGTCAGTTCATTGACACCCACCCCACTTCTCAAAGATGTGCTGTGCCTTTCACATCCTACTGTCTCTAGGGGCTTCTGGAAAAGAGCTGGACTAGGGACAGGTTCCTGGAATTGGAGAGAGGAGGGAGATAGCAGGAAAGAAGGAGAAATGAGAGAGACAGAGCTGGAAAAGGCAAAGCTGAGACGGGGAGTAGGAGGAGATGCCTGTTTGCTCTGAGATACTTATACAAATCCATCTCTGTGTCTTTGTTTCTGAATCTCTCATACTCTCCAGGAGGGTGCTAAGAGAAGATGGGGTCCAACCAAGTAGAGATCCAAGCTGAAGGTTTGGAAAACCAAGGAAGAGGGACAGAGCACTGGGTCTTTTCCCTGAGAAGGTTTGGGAAAGAAGAGGGTAGGGGGTTGGGTCCCCCTCCCCACCTTGCAGCTCACTCCCCTCTCTTCTTCCCTTCCCCCCAACCGGTGACTCACCTCTGCAGCCTTTAATGCGTCAGCGATGGGGGGGGGGGGGGACTGGCAGGGAGGGGCACTTTATGAGGGAGGCTGGGGTCTTCACTTTGAATTGAAAGAAGGTGCTTAAGAACCCCCTGGAGATGACCCCATTAGAATGCATCATTGCCTATCCCCTGCCCACCCCAGTTCAGGAGGGTTTGGAGTTCTGGAAAGGGGATTGAAAGAGGGCTAGGGGCTACTGGTGGGTCTGGGAAGGATGAATAATAGGAAGGGGGTCCTCACCCTGATTTTTAATCCCAGGGTCCTATTACCTCATACCCCCACCCACTCCTGGCTGGGGGAGGGGAGACCCAGCAAGACGGAGGAGGGCAAAGCCGCAGAGATGAGTCACCAAGACAGGAAAAGAGAGAGAGGAAAAGAGACAGAGATGAGGAGAGACACAAAGAGAGACAGCTACTGGAAAGACTGAGAAAGGAAGACACACACACACACCCCATCACACCATGAAGATGGGATCCACAAATTAACAAGAGAAAGGAGACTGTGCATTTCCATAACCCTGAGCCAGCCTCCTCCAACATCCACTTGCCACACACACCACTATCATTCACAGTTACACTGATACCCTGAGACACACCCTCTTACACAAACCCAATGTCACACCTAGTCTAGCAGAGTCACCCAGACACATCGTGAAGATGTAACCAAGACAGTGGAATGGAGGTTCAAGTTGAGAGCCCTCGATTTCTTTTACACGGGATGATGGGAGGGGGTAAAAGCCCTAAAGGGATATAACTTCAAAAACCCAAGACTCACAGGCTATGCCTTGCACACGCAACAATACAGAGTCCCTCGCCTCCCTATGCACACATACATGGTAACCTATCAAGAATCCTGCTTATCAAGAAGCCACTTGAAGTGCCTGGTTCTGGGGTTCGCCAGGCGCGTAGCCCCGAATACATCCCACCCAGACACCCCCTGACTCGTACACACATGTACAGAAACACAGACACACAAAGACGCCCATGGACACACTCACACGGACGGAAACCACCTTGCGCTGCCTCGCCCGCGTCCGCGCAGGTCCTGGCGCCCCCGCGTGGTACTTTTCGGGATTGCAGTCCCCGCCGCCCCGGAGCTCGGCTCCCGCGGGGCGGCGCCCAGGCTCCCTCCACCTCTTGCCCCTCCGGCGCGGTGCCCACCCAGGAACGGGAAGAGGACCGCACTGGCCGCGAGAGAGCCGACAGCTGGGTGTTAGACCCCTGAGTCGTGGGGATGAGGCAGGCTGGATCCGGATGCCACGGGGAACTTGCGAGAAGAGCAAGAATTTGAAACACAGCAGTGGACCCCCCCTCCCCCCCACGCCGGCCAACACACACACACCCGCCCCCGGTCTAGGGTAAAGCGAGGCCCGGGGCCGGTCCAGGCGCCGCGCCGCTGCCCGCCTCTGTTCTGAGCAATCACTTCTCTCTGCCGCTTGGCTGGGGTGGGGGTGGGGGCGCGCCACGGCCAGCAGCCCTCCCCAGCTCCCCTCCAGGAAGTCATTAGCCCCGTTGCCACAGGGCTTAGAGATCGTCTCTAATACAGGCTGCTGGGGAAGTGGGGGAGGACAATGCATCTCAGCCCTCCTCACTGACAAGAAGTGAAACAGACACAGAAGGTGGGCTAAGGGGCCCGTTTTATTGCAACACAGCCATGGTTGAAGTGGCAGGGAGGCTCGGCAGCTCGACCAGGCGCAGGAAGCAACCAAGCCAGTCAGAGCAGCACAGCCGGAACGGGGGAAAGCGGGGGAACAGAGGCTGTCCCCTTGGTCCACCCCGGTGCACCCCCTGTCGCCCTCCTCTGTCCACGTCTTTGATTCCACCCTCCCACCCCCCAACCCC
>SJYT01062870.1:136147-154655 GCA_006410635.1 Cephalophus harveyi
CCTGAAGACAGCCACACATGCAACTAGACGCTGGTTTCCCTCTCTCTTTCAAGATGGGGAGACTTTCCAAAGAGCGTGTCTACATCTCAGATATGGACACGGACAAGGGGAGGGGATTCCCAGGGCCACAGGGAAGAAGGGGGAGCTTGCCAATTCTCCCTGCATCCTTTCCTCCCCAGCACTCTCTACTCCTGTTCCCTTTGCAGGAGATGGAAAGGTTCCAAGGTCCATAAGCTTTGGGGGAGGTGGGTGCTGAGATCAAAGTACGTTAGGGATTCCAGGCCAAGCCAAAACAACCAGCTGGCCCCTACAACCCTTGTTACACACTCTGATCCTTTCCCATCCTCCACCCTGGCTCCTTGAATTATAACTTCCATTAGGTGTGGAGGCAGAGGTGGAGGCAGCCCTATGCCCCAGGGCACTATGGGAGATGTAGTCCTGTCTCTTATACACATCTGAACTAAGAGAGGTCCAGGCACAGGAGGCTAAGACTGGGCGAGGGCGGAGCGCGAGGCAAGCTCTGAGGGCCTGAGAGAGATGGGGAGGAAGAAAAATAGTATGAACTGGGCGGCTGAGCTGTCGGCTGGGCGCTGGGCGTTGCGCGCACTTCTGCCAGCTTCCCTCCACGAGGGGGCAGAAGAGGGAGAAGCCGGAAAGGGCAAAGTACATTCCTAGGCCGGGGCACCCACTGGTAAAGGCTCTCAAGTTGTGAAGGAACTCATTCTTTGGCCGGGAAAGAGGATGAGTGGACAGTAGCAGTAAGTGGCTTCCTCAAACTCGGCGGTTCAGATCAGGGTGTGGGCAACTGCGTTTGGGGGCGCTAGAGTCCAGATGGCAGAGAGGTAAGGGGAAAAGGGAAGGGAGGAACAGACCGCGGGTAAGTGTAGGCGTCAGAGCGAGGAAGAATTGATGCTGTTGAACTGTGGTGTCGGAGAAGACTCCTGAGAGTCCCTTGGACTGCAAGGAGATCCAACCAGTCAATCCTAAAGGAAATTAATCTTTAATGTTCATTGGAAGGACTGATGCTGAAGTTCCAATACTTTGGCTACCTGATACAGAGGGCCGACTCACTGGAAAAGACCCTGATTCTGGGAAGATTGAAGGTAGGAGGAGAAGGGGACGACAGAGGACGTGATGGTTGGATGGCAAAACCGACTCACTGGACATGAATATGAGCAAGCTTGGGGAGATGGTGATGGAAAGGGAAGCCTGGCGAGCTGCAGCCCATGGGGTCGCCAAGAGTCGGACACGACTGAGCGACTGAACAACAGATTGAGGACCAAGAGCAGGGTGGAACTTGAAAACAGTAGGGGCAGGGCTAGGGCCTGTCTCTTATACACATCTAGATGTGTATAAGAGACAGCTGTCTGTCAGGCTCTCAGTGACTCCCTTTGGGCAAGGACTGTCGATTGTCCAACAGGAAGCTCCAGCTACAGTGAGGTTCTGACCTGTGCTCTGGTCTGGGGACGCCAGGTTTCTAGTCCCTGCCAGGCTCCCAGCTATTGTGAGCCACTTGGAAGTCACTCGGGTCTTTCGGAGCCTCCGTGTCCTCCCTCTGCGGGAAGACGTCAGGATCCCGAGTCGGAGACGGCGCTGTGCAAATGCAGCTGTTACTACTTGCATTTAAATAGAAGACTGTCAAAGTCCACAGAAAGCGTAAAGAGGATGGGAGGGGTGTCCAGAAATATCTGGAGGTGGGGGTTCCAGTTGTGCTAGAAGGCAGCCCCGCTAGAAGGACGAGATAGCCTCGCACCAGGCTCTGGGACCTGCCCTCCGTTATACCAGACTCCACACCGGGAACTCTCTGATTCACAGGCCTGGTTCAGGCTCCCAGTTGGTGGCATAGGGAAGGGAGCCAGCAAAATCCTGCAAAGCTGGGGAAACCCCAGTCAGGGGAGGCGGCCTCAAAAAGGTGCATTGCCAGAGCATAAGCAGGGGCCAGATGGAGGTGGAGCATTATAAATGTATTTCCTTTACAGAGTCTTTCTCCATATTACACACACAGGGTGAGGAAGGGTTCATGGAGGTCTAAAGTGCATCCTCTCTCCTCTCCAACTCGCCTGGAGAGGCCTTAGTTGTCGGCTTCCAGCTACTGTTCAGTATAACCCTTGACCAGCGTGAGCCCCTAGCCAGCCTGGTGGAAGTCAGCCACCTGTGACCACAACTGGGGCGCCGGGAAGAGTTGGCACACGATGTTGAGGCTGAAATGGGCTCTGGAGCTGCAGATGCTACAGAAGCTGGCTCTGCGTCCGCGCACCGTCGCTGCTGAAGGCGTCGATGCGGAGGTAGCGCCACGTGCTGTCGCCACGGTGCGGGATGCGGTAAGGGCGCGTGCACAGCGTGAGCACCGCGCGGGCGCGCGCGGCCGTCCACGCGCCACTCCAGGCCTTTGGCCGCCAGGAGGCGCAGGTTACTCTCACTCGGCCAGTAGGGCGGCCACTCCTGGGATGGTTCCTCCTGTCGCGCTGCAAGGAGGGCGACAGCAGGAGGGAGGCGTGCCAGGTCTCCGCCAGCCTTCCATACGGCCTCCCCGGGCAGCTGCGAGAAGACGCCGGAGGCCTAGCAGCGCCTACGCGTTGAATTGGACCAAAAGGATGCCCTGCGTGGGGCACGAGCACGCACGGCTCTGGGCGGCGGGAGAGCTGAGAGCCTGGCGCCTCTTGGCATCTTCACTTCCACAGTCACACCCATGGGATCCCAGCTGGGTCCCTGGGGAGGGCCGACGGTGCGAGGCTGGGTGGGGTAAGGTATGTGAGAGCATAGAGGAACCAGGTCCGAATACCTGGCTCCCCGAGGAGAGTGGGGATCGACGTAGAGTAGTCGGGGAACTGGGAATGTGGGCCTTAACAGTGCAATCAGGGGAAGCTGATCGCAGGAGGCCCCTGATTGCGGTAGGATGGGGGAGGCGGAGGTAAAGGACAAAGGCTCAGATTAGAATGTTTCGGTCCCTGGACCGAGGCGGGATCCGTGTAGGGCAGGCAGGGTCACGAAGCCTGGACGCCTGGGCTCCAGCCTCCCAGAGTAAGGATCGAGGGTTTAAAGATTGGAAGTGGAAGCTGTTTGATTTTCCCTGGGCAACAAGGCCTGGGTAAGGACTGGGATTCCCAGGGCAGGGCTCATAGGCGCCTCCACTGGGCAGAGCGGGCCGCGAAAGAAAGGCGGTGACTGACTGCAGGAGAGGGGACAAAGCCCGGAGGCCCCTTGAGGAGAGGCCCGGCCCTCCGAGCTCCTTTGTTCTCTTGGTGATTAGGCGGAATTTCTTCAGCTCCTGGGGCCCCAGCTGATTGTCCCTGCTGAGTCGTGCCACTTTGATCCCCCGGGTGCTGTCTCTTACCAGCTGCGAACAGAAGTGCTCTAGCAGCCGGGCCACCCTCTTGCCGCGCTCCGGGGACGCCACTGCGCAGTCCCTCCGCCAGCGCCGTCTCCCCGGCGTCGATCCCGTGTGTGGCGTCGATCCCGTGTACCGACTCCCTCTCGATCTGCGACCGAGGCCATTGTGTGTGGGGGGAGTTGCTCTCCGACGGGGCTCTCCGTTCAAAGGACTCGCCTCTTCTCACAAGCTGAGCACTCCGTCGTCATTCCCCCGGGGCGCCAGGCCAGACCCGTGACCTGCCCAAGGATCTCTCCTCAGCACCCGGGTCTCGGATTCGAGAGCCTGCAGAAAGATCATTCGCGGGCGTCTCTTCCACCGCTTGAGATGCTCCAGGCCCCTGCCCGTTCGCCACGCTCCCTCGCATTGGCTCCACCCCGGCGCTTGCCACGCCCCGCTGCCTCTTAGCCTCGTCCCCAGCCCATCTCTGAGCCAACCCTGTACCCAGGCTCTCTTGCTGGGAGAGTTCAGTCTACTCAGGGGTCCGGACCCCATTCTAGCTGCTTCCATCCCCAGACTCCTCCTTCTTGACTGCTCCCCTTTTTCTGTGTTCTTAGCCCCAGAAACTCCTCAAAAGAACCCTAAAATCCGGAAGCTGTCACCCTTCTCTCGGGTTCTTCCGCCATTCCAAGTTCTACACCCCGCCCCCACCCTCACTGACCAGGCCCCTGGATGCACACGCCCTACTCTTTGGTTCCAAAAGCCGATTCTATTTCCTAAGCTACCGGACCAGGGCCGAGGAGAGGCTCCATTCGTCCTCTCCCAAGACCCATGCACCCAAATCCCTTTTCACCTGCCTCCCGAACCCTCGGCTCTCACCTGTTCCTCCTAGAGCCAGCTGTGGAAGCGGCTGGGAAAGCAGTCAAGGTCACCGTCGATGCCTCCCCACCCCGCCCCCAACACACACAGACACCCGAGATGGCGAACACCTCTTCAAATTCCCTTTCTGTGGCCACTCCGTGGTGGTTCAGAGGTTAGAGCATCTGCCTCCAATGCGGGAGACCCAGGTTCGATCCCTGGGTCGGGAAGATCCCCTGGAGAAGGAAATGGTAACCCACTCCAGTATTCTTGCCTGGAGAATCCCATGGATGTAGAAGCCTGGTAGGCTACAGTCCACGGGGTCGCAAAGAGTAGGACAAGACTGAGCGAAACTCCTCATGAAGTCCAAAGGGCCAGCCTCAGCCTCATTCCCCGATCCAGAACTGGGCTTGGATCCAGGGACTTGGCCTTGGCCTCAGGTCCTGACTCGGTCCCTAGCCTGGGAGCTTGAACTCAGCCTCAAGCCCTGATCTGGGATTGGACTGGCCCTGGCCTCCTGGGATCTCTAAGCATACCTCTGCATCTGGTTCCATGTCTTTTTCAGGCTTAGAAACCTCTGAGGTGGCTCCATCACTGCTGGCTTCCAGTGTCATGATCCTGCAGAAAAGAGAGTACCCAGTGCGGGGGTCAGAGCCCCCCCGTTTCCACAGCAGGCCCCCTCCATGCGATCCACACAAGCCCTTGCTACTTAAACACCCCTTCTCTTCTCACAGACCCTGGGAATGAGGGCTGGCAGTTCTGCTCCCACCACCAGCTCCTAGAGCTCCCAATCTTGCGTTGTGCCACCCTCTGGGATGCTCTTCACACACTCAGGACCCCTTGAATTCCTTCATCCCTGATCACCCTGGTCACCCCCAGAACTGAGATTAAGAACCGAAGGCCCCTGGGGGGATAACAGAGGGACCCCACCCCCCTTCCAGGGCTGCACCACCTCTCTGCAGAACGACATGTGAAGAAGTTCCCGTCACTTCCACTCCCTCCAGGGCTCCCCCAGAGCCCTCCCTCCCAGCTGGCAGAAAGAGGGGGAGAGGGTCCAACTGCCCCGACTCCCACTACTGCCCATTCCGGAGCAAAGAGCTGGGGTGTAGACATCAGATCTCTCCATATCGCTGCCCCAGTGCCCTCCACCCCACACATTCAAACATAAACCAAGGAGTGGACAGATGGACAGTTCTATTAGAAAATGTCAAGCCGTTCCTCTCAGGGTAATCAAACCGCCCTTTCCTTCCTCTTTGAGTCTGTTCCCTCCTTTTCCAGAGGGAGACTTGGCTCCATTCCAGGGCTAGGTGGTTATTTTGAAAAGAGCCCTGTTGGAGCTTCAGCAAACAAATAGCCGCCAAGATTGCCTATGCCCTCTCCCCACTGACTTCACCCCTAGAGGTGCAGTCCCTTCCCTTCTCTCTCTCTTCTTTTTTGGAAATTTCTTCCTGTGATCCTTGCTTCATGTCCCGCTCAGGCTGCCCCTGCTCTTCCCATTCCTCCAAGTCTCCTTTCTGGGTCAGTACCTTGTGTATCTGCTATGCCTTTGGCATCCAGTTCTTCTTTCCCCCTGCTGCTCAGAGGCAGGGCCAAAGAGAAAGCTCCCTGCCCAAGTCCAGATGACTCCTCATTTCTAGACCTCTCTTCTCCAGACCAACAGAATAAACCATTCAAATCCCCTCCTCTCTCTTTCAGCCAGGTAGAATTGTTCCCTCGTGTAACCTACATAAGCCTCAGTAACCAACATCCCAGGGGACACACATGCCAGCTACTTTGTGGGGGGCGATATTAATTTGAGATTGAGAGAATGAATACAAGGATGATAAGGAATATGCTGCCCCCTTTCCAGGAACCTGGCTCAGGAGGTGCTTGAACTACATCTCCCATAGTGCCCTGGGGCACAGGGCTGCCTCAGCCTTATAGAACATGACATGGGTTTGGGAGATGGGACCAGCAAGGGCAGCAAGGGGTGGCTTAAGGATGATTTCCTGGTGGCTCAGCTGGTAAAAAACTGCCTGCAATTCAGGAGACCTGGGTTCGATCCTTGGGTTGGGAAGATCCCCTGTGGCTACCCACTCCAGGTATTCTGGCCTGGAGAATTCCCTGGACTGCATAGTCCATGGGGTCACAAGGAGGTGGACACGACTGAGCGACTTTCACTTTCAGTTTAGTTTCCATATCGCAAACATGGCTTATGTAAACACAATGTGCTTCCTATACCAGCAAGTTTCAAACAGGGGCTCCATCTCTTTTTTTTCTTTCAGTCTAATGTTGATGCTCAAGGCCCTGCCATGTAAGCTGGGGTGAGGTCAGATAGCTCAGGCCAGTATCATGAGGGGGAGGGAAAACACAGGCTCAGAGGATCTTAGGATCTTAGGGCCATCAGGGACCATTTGGCTCCATCCTTTCATGGAGATAAAATCAATCTAGGCCCAAGATGGTTAAGATCTTGCCTAAGATGACTCAGCTTGGGCAAAGCCAGGCAAAAAGTTCCATTTTCCTGGCTCTGAGGCCAGTGGGGAGATCTCTGACTCCAGCCTGAAGAGCAAGGATAAGAATGACTGGGTCCTTGGCAGGAGTCAAAGGTTTCAAGTGCTAAGGGCTAAGCTGACTCAGAACGAGAGATGAGCTTGCGAGAGGAACCCCCACTGCCATCTCTCCACTGTCAGCAATTTCTATGCCAAAAATGAGCTCAATCAGACTCCTCATGCCAGGCTCTAGGAATGACGGGTCCCAGAGATAAGTAGGTTAGCTTGAGGCTCCCATTTGGATTTCCAGACAACCTCACCAGCAATTCTTGAACCCCTGGAAGATACAAGCTGGGAGTTCAGTGATAACTCCAACAATTCTCCACTGCTGCCCAAACTGGGCAGAATGTGAGCAACCTGAAGACAGCCACACATGCAACTAGACGCTGGTTTCCCTCTCTCTTTCAAGATGGGGAGACTTTCCAAAGAGCGTGTCTACATCTCAGATATGGACACGGACAAGGGGAGGGGATTCCCAGGGCCACAGGGAAGAAGGGGGAGCTTGCCAATTCTCCCTGCATCCTTTCCTCCCCAGCACTCTCTACTCCTGTTCCCTTTGCAGGAGATGGAAAGGTTCCAAGGTCCATAAGCTTTGGGGGAGGTGGGTGCTGAGATCAAAGTACGTTAGGGATTCCAGGCCAAGCCAAAACAACCAGCTGGCCCCTACAACCCTTGTTACACACTCTGATCCTTTCCCATCCTCCACCCTGGCTCCTTGAATTATAACTTCCATTAGGTGTGGAGGCAGAGGTGGAGGCAGCCCTATGCCCCAGGGCACTATGGGAGATGTAGTCCAAGCACCCCCCTGGGCCAGGTTCCAGGAAAGGGGGCAGCATTTTCCTTATCATCCTTGTATCCATTCTCTCAGTCTCATAGATATGAATGATCCACTCTGGTGAGAGGATAACTGTAGTCATCCCTGGGCATGCCGGTAGCCCAACCCCCTCTCCCCTCCTCCCTCACCCCACACACCTGAAATATTAATGCCGCTGAGTTCGCAGCTTCCCTGAGCTGGAAGACAAACGGAGAGAGGAAAGGCAGGGACAAAGAGAGGGTGGCTTCACGAAACGCCCAAAGAAGAGAGAGACAAGGATCGGAATTGAGGCAGAAAGGAGACAAAGGCCATCAAGAGGGGATCTGGGGGGCCCGGATAATGAGTCACAGACATGACACCTGGTGATTCAGAGCCCAGTAGACGCCAAAAAAAACAAAAACAAAAAACACACAACCTTCCTAGCTTACACCCCCTCCCCAAGGAGACCAGAATAGAAAGCAGAGTGACACACCCCCTTCTCCCAGCGGGTGTGTGGTGGGGAAGGGGGTCAAGTAAGAGGTGACAAGGTGAAGTGGGGTCAGAGGCAGGGGATAAGGAAGACCGTGGAGCTGGGGAGGGGGGGTGCCCGGGGCCCCAGAGGGCCAGAATCATGGAGAGCGGGTGCTGTACTGGAGGGTCGTCCCGGTCTGTTGGGGAAGCAGGAGGCAGGAAGATCCCAAAGGAAGCTGTCTACTTGGCAAGGGTCCCCCCAGACACTGCCAGGCTCTGGGGAACGGTAGGAGCCAAATGATGATGGGGTGAAGGAGGGAAGGCGCCTCTGAACATCTGAACAAAGTCGGGTCTCAAGTTACTATCATCCCCGGGACTGGCAGGGGTTGGGCAGTAGGGGGCGCGGCGGCCTGCTTCTCCCGGGGGGGCGTGGCCTTCCGCTGTCCCCATCCCGCGGGGGAGGAGCACGCCAGTCTCCCACCCACGGGCCCCGCTGCATCCCCCTACCTCTCCCGAGCTAGGGCCAGGGCTGGGATGCTGAGAAGCCGATCGAGGCCGGCCGGCAGAGAGGGGTCACCTCGGAGCTCCGAGGGTCAAATTCCGATGAGGCGCGGGGACCCGGCCGCGCCGTCTGGTCCCGACTCGGAGTTCTGATAGAAGGCGGGGTCAGCACCGCCGCTCAGACCGGCTCGCGGGCTCGGGTTCCCAGCGCCTCGGGATTCGGGCGGTGCGAGTGGCACCGGCCGCTACGCTCTGGCTCGGCCCCGGCGGCGGCGCTCGGAGGGGCGGAGACCCCAGCGATGCGAAGGAAACCCGGCGCGGATCTGGAGCGGACTGTGCTGCGGCCGGGGGCTGGCTGGGGCGCGGGGCAGGAGATGGGGAGGCAGGGCGCGGGGAAAGCGGAGCTGCCCTGGGCGGTGAGCTGGGCGCAGCTGGGTGGCCTCTAGCGTTGCAGATGAGGCCCCCTCCCCTGTCCCCGGCGGGGAGCGGGACTGAGGGTGGGGAGGTGTCTTGAGTTTTGGTGGAGTGGAGTGACAGAGTTATAGCATCGTGCCCGCAGCATCTTTAAGTTCGGTCCCGGGAGTTCGCCCCGCCGCTCAAGTTCCCCTTCTCCAGGGCCCCCAGCAAAGTCAGCCAAGTTCTCCGATCTCTGGCCGCCAGATTAGTAAGAGCAGCTGGAAAAGGGACACGGAGCCGAACACCCTGGCGGGTCGGAGAAGCTGATAGGGGAAACGGGAATCCCAAGACGGTTGGGAAGGGAGGAGACCCCAAGAGGCAGAAGCGGGACACTGAAAGGAGCAGAGCGAGGCCTGCTCTGGGCCAGATGACCCCGGGCCCCGGGGTCGCCGAGCAGCCTCGCCCAGCCCCGCTCAGCCGCGGGCATCTCACCCGCCGTCAGGCCGCAAGGCCCCCACGGGGCAGCACGAGAGCACGGGGCCGTACCCTGTGGACTTCCAGGGACACCCGTGGGCATCCGAGTACACGAGCACAGACCTCTGTGCACACGGCCGGGCTCCTGTGCTGACCCCGGTGGATGGAAGTAAGGCCCAGCGAGCCGATCGGAACTGGAGGGACTGCAGGGCCGCCTCTGACTCTAACAAGCTAGTGGCCCAGACTCTTAATCCCTGGTGGGGGCTCCCCACCCCCATGAAGTGAGGTAAAGCACCTGCAGTTGTACCTGCAAGGAGCCAGGAAAGTGAGGGATGTGAATGTCCTTTAAAACCCGCAAAGTGCCACTGAGGCTGGGACACCCTCCCTTGTCCCTCCTCCCACCTTCTGCCCAGCTCCCATGCTCCCTCTTCCCACCGAAGCTGACCTCTCACCTACCTCTTTCTAGTTTTACGCTTTCCAAGGTGTTTGCTCTGCAACCTGGTAATCGGATCCCATTGGCTGAGCTGATGTGACGAGATGGAGGATTTGCGGGAGTTCCCGGACTCCCGCAAGCAAAGCCACCCCAAGAGTTAAGGGATCAGAGTCATCTCTTCAGTTCAAAGCCAAGCAAGCCAATAGGTAAGTCTCCCCCATTTCTGATTTTTGAAACTGCGAACACACTATGCCTCTCATAAGGCTGCGGTTATGGTGGAATATGTTCATTCATACGAAAGGACCTCAAAAAGCTAAAAGATGGAGGAAAAAGTCACCAGTGGCCGAATGGAGAGGCCACTCTCATTCCTCGGCTTTCTCCCGAAGCCTCCCCTCTGTGATCAGAAATGCTTGGATTGGTCCAGCTTTCACCCACCTCCAGTTCTCTCAACCAATCAGAATGGAAAGTTTCCCAAAGTTCCAGTTCTCTCCTGCCCAATCTATAGGTGGTGCTGCATTCTCCTATGCTGCTGCTAAGTCGCTTCAGTCGTGTCCGACTCTGTGCGACCCCATAGACGGCAGCCCACCAGGCTCCCCCGTCCCTGGGATTCTCCAGGCAAGAACACTGGAGTGGGTTGCCATTTCCTTCTCCAGTGCATGAAAGTGAAAAATGAAAGGGAAGTCGCTCAGTCGTGTCCGACTCTTAGCGACCCCATGGACTGCAGCCCACCAGGCTCCTCCGTCCATGGGATTTTCCAGGCAAGAGTACTGGAGTGGGGTGCCATTGCCTTCTCCGGCATTCTTCTATAAAAGGCTCAAATATGGTTGCATTATTGTAATTTTCTCAGATATGAATGCTCAAGATTTAAATCCAACCAGTTGTTAGGGGCTGCAAAATAGTGATATTCTTGTTCTTTCATTTTTTTTTCTTCTTCTTTTTTCCCCCTAACTGGAATATGCCTATAAGGAAACTTGTTCTCTTTTACTATGATTACTCTCAGAGATAGTTTGTGATGGAAAGACTGGATAAATGCTTGAATTTCACCCTTTATTTGTTAACTTTTAAAATAATGTGATGGTTCCCCAGCATCCTTCAATGGTGGTCAATTATTAACTTTCAGGACCATTATGAACTCATGGATTTTGAACAAGCATAATGTAATGCATTAGGGCTTCCCAGGTGGCTTAATGGTAAAGAATCCACCTGTCCATGCAGGAGATATGGGTTTGATCCCTGGCTCGGGAAGATCCCCTGGAGTAGGAAATGACAAACCCACTCCAGTATTCTTGCCTGGGAAATCCCAAGGACAGAGGAACCTGGTGGGCTACAGTCCATGGGGTTGCAAAGAGTCAGACATGACTTGGTGACTAAAACACAAAATAATGTGATGCAATCCGACACAGTTATTGTTCTTCTTAACGCTGAAGCTATCCAACTCTTTTGATAAATTGATATTTTAAAGCAACACAAAAGACAGTGCTAGATCTTCAGGAAGTGCAGCGTGGATGCCATGGGGAAGGGGTCCTAGACCAGCTTGGCAGGTTGGCAGGTAACAGGATATATCCTGGAAGTGAGACCCAAACTGAAACTCAAAAATTCCTCACCAGATAACAAAGAAGGGCAGGGTCCCTCCTGCGGGAAGGGAAACCTGAGCTAAGCCCAGAGCTGAGAAACAGCCTGCTTTGCAAGAACAAGCAATGCTGGGTCGCACCCATCCTGTAGACTGGGACTGGCCAGTCAGCCAACGGCTTTAAACAGCAAAGTGACAGATTTGCCTTGTGAGTAGAGGTTGCCCTCTGGTGGCTACACGAAGAATGTCAGGGAAGGAAGACGTCCTGCCAAGAGGCTGTGCTTACAAGGCAAGGGGATCAAACCAGTCAATCCTAAAGGAAATCAACCCTGAATATTCATTGAAAGGAGTGCTGCTGAAGCTGAAGCTCCAATACTTTTGCCACCTGATTTAAAGAGCCAGCTCACTGGAAAAGACATTGATGCTGGGAGAGACTGAAGGCAAAAGGAGAAGGGGGTGGCGGAGGATGAGGTGGATGGTTAGATAGCATCACAGGCTCAATGGCCATGAATTTGAGTAAACTCTGGGAGACAGTGGGGACAGAGGAGCTTGGCATCCTGCATGTAGGACCCGGAGGATATGGACTGGCGTGCTGCAGCCCACGGGGTTGCAAAGAGGCGGACAAGACTTAGTGACAGCTCAACAACAATAATGCTTAGATCCGTAAGTTAGACTCTTCCAGATCGGAGGAGAACTCACAGAGCTCAGGGAGTCATTACTGAGATACATGGGAGGAGAAATGGTGCAGGGAAGCTCCTTAATGGCTCTGAGAATAGATCCTTTAGGAAGTCTAGTGATCCATCTCCTCTCCATGCACCTGGCATGTACATTTCCCCAAAGAAATGCTCACACAACAAATGTTCGTTATTGGCCAGGAAAATTCCTTTTCTAGTTTGCACAAAGACCACCTCTCAGTGGATGCAACCCCAGACACAAGCAGACAGTACTTTTGTGTGTCTGGGCTGGACTCTGTTTGTGGAGTGTCTCAAATGCTGTGCCGAGGAGTTCATACCTTCTAACAGTGCTGATCCAGCACCAGTGAGTGGGGACAATGACACGGTGAAAGCAGTGTTTTAAGAAAAGCCATCTCTCATCTTGCCAGCGTGAGAAGTTAGATGGAAGATGAGAGGCAAGACCTCTGCTCACTGAAGAGTGGTCACAGAGGAAGTCCACGGGAGAGATGGGGGCCTGGAGTAAGAGAAGATGCTCCGAAGCACCTAGAAGGAAGCCAGGAGGCCAGGAAGTGTGACTGGGGTTCTGGAAGGTGCCGGGAGAGGAAGGAGGTGAAGGTGATTCTGGCATCCCCAACATGGAGCCAGGGCATGATGTTGTCTGATGTTGAATGATGGCAGCAGGTGGTACAGGATATAGAGCTCACTGGAGACAAAGCTTCTGGGCTTTGCCGGTAGATAGGTGGGCTTTTTCGGCTTCCCCGATGGCTCAGATGGTAAAGAATCTGCCTGCAACGCGGGAGACCAGGTTCCATCCCTGGGTCAGGAAGATCCCCTGGAGAAGAGAATGGCAACCCACTCTGGTATTCTTGCCTGGAGAATTCCCCAGACAGAGGAGCCTGGCAGGCTATAGTCCTTGGTATCACAAAGAGTTGAACATGACTGAGTGACTAACACACACACGCATGCACACATACACGCACGCACGCACGCGCGCGCGCACACACACACACACAGGTTGGCTTTTCGGGGCCAGAGGGATGAGCAGCTGGGGAGGACACACAGGGCTGGCGCTCAGGAGGAAGGACCAGTAGGAGAAGTGGGGAGAAGCCCACATCAGGGTTTGCAGGTGCAGCGGTTGAGTGGGCATGGCGCCGGGCGCAGCGCTGAAGTCTGACCCAGCAGGATTCTACCTGGGGCTGGAGCTTCCTAAACAGCTGTAAAGATGCTCTAATCTCCTTTAACCTCCTCCAGCCTCCTGGGTCAACTCCTCTACCATTTCTAAAGGCTCCGCCCCAGCCAAGCCCTTCCCCGTGCTGACCCTTCTCTGCTTTCTCTCAAATGGCTTTCAGATGTTTGCTCCTGGCTCCCTGCTGGGTGAGTGGGCAGGCACCCAGCAGAGAAATCCCAGGGTTGTGTAGCGGGGGAGCCAGTGGGCGACAGTTCTCCTCAATCCACACGCAAAGATGCCAGAGCTGCTGCCCTAGAAGCTTGAGTGCATCCCATGCCCTTCCCAGGACCATCCTGTGCAAGTTCAGTCGATGAAAAACTCAACGAGCACCCTGGTGACCCGGGTCACAAGGTCTCCCTGGTGAGGGGCTTCCTTGATGGATCAGATGGTTAAAAAAAACCCGCGTGTAATGCAGAAGACCCAGGTTCAATCCCTCAGTTGGAAAGTTCAATCCCTCAGTTTGGAGAAGAGAATGGCTATCCACTCCAGTATCTTGCCTGGAGAATTCCATGGACAGAAGGGGCCTGGCGGGCTACAGTCCACGGGGTCTCAAAGAGTTGGACGTGACTGAGGGACTAACACTTTCACTTCACTGTGTTATATTTCAGTAAAAAGTTTAAAGATCCCACAACTCTGAAGTAAGCAGCTCCACGGTACCAGGGGGAAACTGAGGCTTGGAAGGTTAAGTGACTTGGCCAAGGTCATGGTCAGTTGGTGCCAGGTCTGTGGGACTCGCTGCTGGGTGCTTCTTCTGTGCTGACCACTCAGTGGCCCTTTCTCCCTAGTGCTTCCCCATCGGTGCTGAGATGGTCCATGGGCCACTCTGGGTCCACAAACCCAGGTTCTTCGTCAAGCCTCTCCTTGGAAATATATGTCATCCAACACTGTCCTATCTCTGCTCCCCCAAAATGATCAGTGTCACAGCACCAGGGCAGCCACGTGGCACACTTTTCTTTGAGGACCCAGGACCTGGAGGCTGGAACCAGAAGGAACAAGCTGCCTCCTCTGAGGTCTGGGCTCAAACTTGTCCTGTTTCATCTCGATTCCTGTGAGGGCCTGGGCCTGGGTCTGAATCCATCGGCCAGGCTGACAGTTGAGTTGAGGGGCTTTAGTTCCAAGTTTGGAACCCACATGACAGCAGCTGCTGGGACTGATGTGCAAAACGCCATTCTGGGCGCTCCCCTGGTGGTCTAGTGGTGAAGAAGGCACTATGCAGTACAGGGGGCACAAACTGGACCCCTGGATGGGAATCTAAGATCCCACATGCTGCAGAGCAGCTAAGCCCACACCACTCCTGAGACTTGCAGCTCTGGCCTGGCAGAGCTCGCGTGTCACAGTTGGAGAGCCTGAGCAACAGAACGGCTGAAATCGACATGCTGCAACTAAGACCCTACGCAGCCAAATAAACAAATAAACAGGCATATTTTTTTAAGAAGACAGTGAGCATATCCATCACTTCCCAAAGTGTTCTAAAAAGAAAAGCCGTTTGAAATGATTTGCCTGGTACCTCGGTCCAGCGGGCTGTGCCCCTTGCCCAGACGTGGTCTGCGGTCTGCATGGACCAGCGGGAGGCTGTGCCAGGGCCCTGCCATCGAGACTCTCCACCCTTCTCCATGCCAGGCTGCAGCTCCTTAGACCAAGTCTCACCCAAGACAGATGTCTGCTGTGGGAGGGCTAGAAAGCCAGATGACAGGAGGGAAAAGGGAGTGAGGGGACATTTCCTGTACCCTCAGAGAGGATGGGGTCAGAGCATGGCACAGAGCCTGCCTGGGGAGGCTCAGCAATGGGTAAGAAGCATGGCCCATGGCTTCCGTCCAGTTTTGGACGGCTTCCTGGAGAGAAGTGCACCCTTAGAAGGGGGATGGTGGTGGTGGAGGCAGCCTGTGGCTGGTCACGTGGGACAGGAAGGATGCCAAGCTGACAAGTCATCAGCAAGTGGCATTTACCTGACTCAAGTGGACCCTGGAGGGACATTAATGGGAGCGGCACACCTGTCGTGTTTCCAAGTTTCGCGACCCAGCTCACTACCCACAACCCTCAGCAGTAACAACACATCCTCTTTGGCCCACTCACCTCTGGATGCCAAGTCTCCCTTCCAGACCCAGAAGCCTGATCTTGACCTTCCTGTGCTTTTCTGCTTCATGTGGTGGCCCCTCCCTGACCCAGACGCTTTCCATGGAGGGTCATGTCCCCTTCAGACGCTTGTCTCTCCACTGGGATCAAATCTGGCCCCTTTTCGAAGAAACCTGCTCAACTGGCATCACAGGTCTTGGGAACACTTTTCCCCTTTGATTACATCTCTGCCTCCGGGGCTAGTCTCACTTTCTCACTGGACTCCTTGACTTCTTCTACTCCTCTCCAGACTCAGGCCAGCCCCCCGCTACCCCCGCAACTCCAGTTTTGTTGGTCTTGGATTTCAGACAAGGAACTGATGGGAGATGAAGTCCCCTCCTCCCTCCCCAACCCCTACTCCTATACAAAGGTCTCGTTACTCACCTACGACCTGGCACAACCCCACGGCTTCAGAGAAAGGCATCTACTGCTCACAAGGAAGAAGGGCAGGGGGCTTCTTGGAGGAAGATCTGATCCTCGCACCCCAGCTCTTGGTAGCTGGTTCTCACTGAAGAGAGTCCATTTGCCCCTCAGGGTAAGAATCCAGGGGAAAACACATAAAATGCTGATCTTGAAGTCTGGGCTCTTCACGAATATACAGTAACTAGGTCCTGCTTTCCAAAAATGGCCAGACCAGATCACATGCAGTGTTTTCCAAGCCAATGTTTGAGAAAGTAACTCTTGAGCCCCTTCCCCATCGTAAGATCAGAGTTGGGAGAAGAAAGAGAAAGGGGTTTGGGGAGGACTTTTAGAGCCCTACCTGCAAAGGGGAAGTCAACCAGGTTGGTGGTGAAAGGCTTCAAGACTCAGAGGACCTGGGGATGTCCCCAGTGTTTAGGGGCTGTGCTTGTGCGAGAAATGGAGTGGCTGACTGTATATGCCCATCCAAGAAAGAAGGGTGGACAAGTGGATGCCCTCCAAGTGTATCCAGGCCAAGGATGCCCAAGCCTGGAGCTGTCCCCCCGCCCCACCATCCCTCTCTCCCATCTCTCTCCTCATCCTCTGACCTGGGAGAGTGATGGAGTTCCTACAGGGAAACCTACACGGAATCCATGGACAGAAAACCAGGGCCCAGTGCTGAGATACGGAAGTTCCCAGGGGATCTTAAGGTCCTTAACTCCAAAGAAGCCATGCGAAGACTCAGAAGGAAAAGAAATTAGCTTCAAAGACCTGGAACCCAGAGAACACATTGCTTCCTTAGGACAGAGCAATCAATTACTTGGGGGCTCCCTTTTCACTGGCTAGCGAGGGGCTTGCACGACATCCCTCCACTGCCTCTATTTCTGGCCAAGCAGGCACCCCCACCCCCACTCCCACCCCCTGCTTGCAGCCAACTCACCCTTGCTCTAGACGGGAAATTTCTGTCCTTGATGAAGATTGAAGTGTTGATTGCTAATCCCACTGAGCTTTTCGAGGTACCAACATTAGTGAATGTAGAACCCATCTATCACCTGAGAAGGGCCCAGATAAGTTACAGGACTGCCAAGATTATTATCTAGCGACAAAAGAAAAATTCTTCCCCTGAATAAACACTGAGATGGCAGAAGACAGAATTGCACTCAGTTACATTCAAACAAGTTCTCCTCATTTAAGTTATGGATCCAGACAAAGCCAGTCAGCAAATAGGATGGACACAAGTCAAAGGATGCTATGACCTCGTAAGGTCGCTCAGACTGTTTCAATTGGCCATCTCCTTTCCTTCATGCCTTGACTGTGATGATGAAGGTGATGATTGTAGTAAATTCATTGGCTCATATAACTAACCTCTGTACTAAGTCCTTAAATCTTAATAATTTAATCCTCACAATAGTTCTCTCTATTTGAGCAAATGATTTCACGTGGACCTAAGGCTAGGCTTAAGGACCTAAGGAGCGGTGGCTGTGCCGGCGCAGGAGGGCCGAGAGGAGCTACTCCATGTTCAAGGTCAGGAGGGGCGGCCGTGAGGAGATACCCCTCGTCCAAGGTAAGAGAAACCCAAGTAAGATGGTAGGTGTTGCGAGAGGGCATCAGAGGGCAGACACACTGAAACCATAATTACAGAAAACTAGTCAATCTAATCACACGGCCCACAGCCTTGTCTCACTCAATGAAACTAAGCCATGCCGTGTGGGGCCACCCAAGACGCATGGGTCATGGTGGAGAGATTTGACAGAATGTGGTTCACTGGATAAGGGAATGGTAAACCACTTCAGTGTTCTTGCCTTGAGAACCCCGTGAACAGTATGAAAAGGCAAAATGATAGGATACTGAAAGAGGAACTCCCCAGGTCAGTAGGTGCCCAATATGCTACTGGAGATCAGTGGAGAAATAACTCCAGAAAGAATGAAGGGATGGAGCCAAAGCAGAAACAATACCCAGTTGTGGATGTGACTGGTGATAGAAGCAAGGTCCGATGCTGTAAAGAGCAATATTGCATAGGAACCTGGAATGTCAGGTCCATGAATCAAGGCAAATTGGAAGTGGTCAAACAAGATAGGATACTGAAAGAGGAACTCCCCAGGTCAGTAGGTGCCCAATATGCTACTGGAGATCAGTGGAGAAATAACTCCAGAAAGAATGAAGGGATGGAGCCAAAGCAGAAACAATACCCAGTTGTGGATGTGACTGGTGATAGACGCAAGGTCCGATGCTGTAAAGAGCAATGTTGCATAGGAACCTGGAATGTTATGTCCATGAATCCAGGCAAATTGGAAGTGGTCAAACAGGAGATGGCAAGAGTGAACGTCGACATTCTAGGAATCAGCAAAATAAAATGGACTGGAATGGGTGAATTTAACTCAAATGACCATTATATCTACTACTGCGGGCAGGAATCCCTTAGAAGAAATGGAGTAGCCATCACGGTCAACAAAAGAGCCTGAAATGCAGTACTTGGATGCAATCTCAAAACCGACAGAATGATCTCTGTTTGTTTCCAAGGCAAACCATTCATTGTCACAGTAATCCAAGTCTGTGCCCCAACCAGAAATGCTGAAGAAGCTGAACGGTTCTATGAGGACCTACAAGACCTTTTAGAACTAACACCCAGAAAAGATGTCCTTTTCATTATAGGGGACTGGAATGCAAAAGTAGGAAGTCAAGAAACACCTGGAGTAACAGGCAAATTTGGCCTTGGAATGCGGAATGAAGCAGGGCAAAGACTAATAGAGTTTTGCCAAGA
>SJYT01062870.1:155121-166695 GCA_006410635.1 Cephalophus harveyi
AGGAACTAAAAAGCCTCTTGATGAAAGTGAAAGAGGAGAGTGAAAAAGTTGGCTTAAAGCTCAACATTCAGAAAACGAAGATCATGGCATCTGGTCCCATCACTTCATGGGAAATAGATGGGGAAACAGTGGAAACAATGTCAGATTTTATTTTGGGGGGCTCCAAAATCATGGCAGATGGTGATTGCAGCCATGAAATTAAAAGACGCTTACTCCTTGGAAGGAAAGTTATGACCAACCTAGATAGCATATTCAAAAGCAGAGACATCACTTTGCCAACAAAGGTCCATCTAGCCAAGGCTATAGTTTTCCCAGTGGTCATGTATGGATGTGAAAGTTGGACTGTGAAGAAGGCTGAGCACTGAAGAATTGATGCTTTTGAACTGTGGTGTTGGAAAAGACTCTTGGACTGCAAGGAGATCCAACCAGTCCATTCTAAAGGAGACCAGTCCTGGGTGTTAATTGGAAGAACTGATGCTGAAGCTGAAACTCCAATATTTTGGCCACCTCATGCGAAGATTTGACTCACTGGAAAAGACTCTGATGCTGGGAGGGATTGGGGGCAGGAGGAGAAGGGGACGACAGAGGATGAGATGGCTGGATGGCATCACCGACTCGATGGACGTGAGTTTGAGTGAACTCCGGGAGTTGGTGATGGACAGGGAGGCCTGGAGTGCTGTGATTCATGGTGTCGCATAGTGTCGGAGACGAGAGCAACTGAACTGAACTGAACTGAAGGCTAGGCTTGCAGTAGGGCTGCATGCTGGTAAAATAAATCCCTACTTCATCTGGTCTTCCATCCCCCAGGGAAAATGAAGGATGGGAAGAGATGCAGAAGTAAGCTATGTACTTAACTCTCTCTTTCTGTCACGGGGGGTCGGTCCAACACTCCCTACAGTCAGGCACCCCTGACCTTTATCAGCTTTTGTTCGTTGTATTTCACCATCTACCCTACTGACTCTTCCTACCTAACCTTGTTCACTCGTAAAAGCTAAGCCCTCTGGGGAGCTTCCCTCCCTGACAGCTCTTAGCAAGTACATGCCTTTATTTACAAAGGGAGAAGGGACCCCGCCAAAGGAAGAGACTTAAGCAAACTCATGCAGCAGAATTAAGTTTCTGGGAGCACAACGTATGGGTTTGATACTCAGTCAAAGGCAGAAACTGAATCCGTTAGGATGGAGGTGGATTACATGTGGGCATGCTCACACGCAGAGGGAGAGCCTGAGTTCTGCAGGCATCTGACTCTACCAAGCAGTGGACAGAGAACTGGCTCTTACTGGCACAGTAGCATGGCAGTTGGTGGGGGGCTCGGGCACTGGGATCAGGGGTTGGGGGGTTGCTGGGAGGTGGGGAGGGATGAGGGCAGGGTTAGATGAAGGTGAGGTGAGTAGAAGCCGAGAGGCCACAGCTCTCCTGTGCTCCTCAAACAGTTGCTCCAGAGCCTTCATGTAGAGCCTGTGATAGTGGTCCACCTGCTCCTCGGTGGGCTGTGGGCACTGGGGCACCGAGATGGGGCAGCCCACTGCAGAGACAGGGGGACACAGGTTGGGGAGGGGCCTCGGCTGCATGCACAGCTGATAGCGGCCTTCTTCCCTGCACACGGGCGCTCACCCACAGTGGTGATGGGTCTGGCGAGGGGCACCAGGCCCCAGGACTTGGCTGAGAAGAGACCACAGCCCCACAAGATGCAAGGAGAAATGTCCACGAGCTTCTTGATGGTGACCTGGAACAGATGCTGCCAGGAGTCTGGGGCAGAAGCCTTCACTCTGAAGATGTCATTCTCCCCAAAGGAGTACACGGGCACCATGGAGGCGCTGGGAAGGTGGGGAGACAAGAGAGAAGAGGGCTGGTCAGGTCAGCGTCTCTAGGAGGGCCCCCACATTCCTCCCCCACAGGTTCCCGCTTCCCAAGGCCATCTGAAGCAATGACAGGGGCTGTGAAGAATGATCTGGAAGAATGGACTTACATTTCTTAAGAGGAATGTGTATTGGCCAGTCCTATATACACAGTCTCAACAAGGTGGCAAAGTGAATGTTAACTCTATTTCACAAGTAAAGGAGCACGCAAGGTCTTGCCTGTGAGCGCGAGTCATAAAAGCATGTGAGCTGAGGGAGTCTGAGCCCCAGAGTCCAGCGATCCGCACAGTGATCTTGTCTCTCTCTCTGTGGGAGGAAGCCTGGGGAAGGGGCTCAGGGCTGAGCACGGAGCACACACTGAAGGGCTGCCCAGAGTGCCCCCTAGAGGTGGTCATGGTGTAAGCTCTGGGGACACACAGTCCAGTCCAGGGGACAGGTGTGTAGGGATAGAGTGCAGATCCCCAGAGACACTGTGAGGTTCTGACCACTGAAGGCAGCCCTGGCTGGGCCCCCACTCAGCCGTGCCTCAGTGTCAGGCAGACGAAGCCTTTATGATTCCGGAGAGTGAGGCAGGGCTCCCCTGGGACGGCATGCAGGGCCTCGTGGGCTCCGCCGACCAGAATGAACAGCCTGGCCCAGCTGGGGCTGGGACAGGATAAAATCCAGGCTCTGGTGGTTTGCAGAACATAGTCCTGTGGACAAGAGAGGGTGCAGGGACAGTCAGCATCCGCTCCTTGTCTCCCTAGTCCCTCACCCCACCCTTTAGCACACAAAGTATTAGACATCACCCCTTTCTTCCCAAACTCCCCACCCCTGTCCCTCTGTCCATGTGCCCTCCAGCACCTATCCGAGCAAGAATACAGGACAGTTGCTCCAAAGCCACTCCCTGACTCCCACTTGACGAGCGTTCAAGCCAAGTGTCTGTGATGGGTGGTGAGTGGGTGCCACTCAGACCGGGGTGGAGTTGAGTAGCCTTTTGTCACTCAGCTCAAGACTCACCACAGGACATAACGTGGTCTCAATAGCCTGGGAGGTGGATCCGGCCATTCAACCCGGCCACTAAGAACCCAAGCCCTGGAAACTCCTGAGAGAAGCCAGTGCTCTCCGTGGCAACGTTACAGAAGCATCTGATGCCCACGATCCTGTGTGGATGGGTGGCCAGCACACAGTTCTGCTCTGGGGACAGCTGTTTTCACCAGCTATGGGGGCAGGAGGCAGGATGAAGGAAACAGCAGTGTCAGATACCAGGATACCAGCTGAAAAGACTTCCCTCCTGAGCAACAGACTTCAGAGTTCAGGATCTAAGGTGGGGTCAAGGGCACAAGGGTCCAGAGGGGTCTGGAACACTACTCCCTCCTCCATTGCTCGAACTTAAGAAGTGAGTGGTCAAAATTCATCATAGGGAGGGGTGAGTGGGTGGACAGGGAGGAGCGGAGCATCCCTTGGAGGGTGACCTGTTGCCTTAATGGGGAAATAACACCTTCAGTGTTTCCAAACCTGCCAGTTCCTCACCCACTCATTACGCCTTCCTACCTGGGCAGAGTAATAAGGGTGGAAGAATTCCTGGAGATAACCATTTGTCACCTCTCACTACCTGGACTCTTTAGCACTCACCTTGCTGGACTGGTGTGTCCCAGTCCAGAAATAACCATACCAAGTAGAGAACAGAGAAACACCAGGGTGAGGTGCTGAGGAGGAAGACGCCAACAAGGGAAAAGAAAGTGCCTGGAAGAAAGATGAGGAAGAAAAATGATTTAGATCTTGAAACCACAACAACTGCTCCTTTCGTTCTCAATGAGATCCTCTTGGTCCTCTCCCAGTTGGACCTCTGGCCCTTCCCTCCTTTTGCCCTGGTGTCCAGGTGACTGGGGCTCCTGCCTCCCACCCCCAAGTCTCTCCCCTCCCTCCTTCCCTAGAGGACCCCTGCCCAGCTCCCCTCACCCATGAAGAGGAAACAGCACGTATTGGAGATGATCAGTACTTCTAGCCACTGTTTCTTCAGGGTTTCCACGCTGTGGGAGGGTGGAGGGGTGGTGGAGACTTTCCATTGCTCCCCTTCTGCCAATGGGGTTCCAGGACTCAGGGGGTAAAAAGGATGAAGGTTACAGTAGGATCCCAGGAAGCCTTTCCGGTCTGAGTGGACAACCCCTGGGGCCTCCTGGGATGGCTTGTAGGGGGCTGTGTGTAGGCAGAGACTCTTGATCGGGAGCCCCAGAGGTCTTCAGCCTCCTCACACGCTGATCACTGAACCTCTCCCCTGAATGGGGTTGGGAGGTAGCTTGGGGGCTTGCCACCGAGATGGCCCTGAGATGCATTAACAATCTTATGGAGGAGGGGTTCCTGAAGGAGACAGAGAGCCCACCTCCGGGGTCCCAGGCGAGACCATGTGATCTGGTGTGTGGCCAACCGATTGTGGACGCGAGCCCTGGGTCTGTTTTCAGATCTCTCCGAGTATCTAAGCTACTGGGAGGTGCCTAGACACTTGGACCTCTCCTCCAAGCACAGACACATCAATACGACACATCCGTTCCCACCTTTAATTTCAGTCCCCTCTATAGTCATCGACGGGGCTGGTGGCAACCTATATGAGGAGGAGGTGCCTGCTGGGGACTCTGTAGCGAGCCTCGTGCTCTTCAAACAGCTGTGTGAGCCGCTCCACCTGGACAGCGTGCAGTGCGCCCACCCGCCCTGGAGTGGACCAGCTGATTCCTTGCACCAGAATTGGGGCCCCACTGTTCGGGAGTAGGAGATAAGAGGCGTGGTTGCCGTTTTTGTTGCTCAGTCAATAAAAATTAAGTCATGTCCGACTGTTTGTGGCCCCATGGACAGCAGCATGCCAGGCCTCCCTGTCCTTCACCATCTCCCAGAATTTGCTCAAACTCAGGTCCATTGAGTTGGTCATGCCATCCAACCATCTCATCCTTTGTCACCACTTTCTCCTCCTGTCATCAATCTTTCCCCAAATCAGGGCCTTTTCCAATGAGTCAGCCTTTTGCATCAGGTGGCTAGGGTATTGGAGTTTCAGCCTCAGCATCAGTCCTTCCAATGAATATTCAGGATTGATTTCCTTTAGGACTGACTGGGTTTGATCTCCTTGCTGTCCAAGGGACTCTCAAGAGTCTTCTCCAGAACCACAGTTCAAAAGCATCAATTCTTTGGCGCACAGCCTTCCTTATGGTCCAATTCTAGCATCTGTACATGACTACTGGAAAAAACTATAGCTTTGACTACCTAGCCCTTTGTTGGCAAAGTAACGTCTCTGTTTTTGAATATGCTGTCTAGGTTTGTCATACCTTTCTTTCCAAGGAGGAAGTGTCTTTTAATTTCATGGCTGCAGTCATGGTCTGCAGTGATTATGGAGACCAGGCTCCCTTCCTCCCAACAGATCAACTGGGACAGAGTTCATGGCTGGCACCTAAGCCAAACGCCAGCCAGGGCTTGAGGGCTGCAGCAAGGATTTCAGGCCCAAACCGTGGACTTTCACCTCCTGATGAGGGGAGGATGCAGGGCGTCTTGAGCCCATTGTAGTGGTGGCGGGAGGCGGGTGGAAGTGGGCCGGGGAGCAGGGCAGGTAGAGGCTGGGTCTCACCGACTTCTCACCGATGACAGTGTGGATGGGCCGGAGGAAGGGCAGGAAGAGGCCCAGCAGGACCACCCTCAGTATCTACTGCCGCGCTTCCTGTGCCCGTCTCACCCAGGAGCCTGGCGGGTTTGGAAACTGCTGGAAGACCTTGTTCGCCACACAAGAGAAGATGGAACCAGGGATGCGCTGGGAGAGCAGGGAGCGCCTGACCTCCGGCCCTGTGGGCGCTGGGCTCCTCCCCACCAGTGCCACCCCAGAGGCCCCCTCAGCAGGCTCTTCACTCATGTTCGAAGGCCAACTTGACAAATTCCTTCTTCTTGTGGATCAGCAAGCTCCGCTTTGCCTCCAGGGTGCCCGCCTCCCTCCCTGCCCCCCGGGACCCGAGATCGGGTAAAGTGATCTGAGACGCTGGCCTGTCAGAGGTCACCAAGCCTGGTGGGAGGGCTGAGGCAGGAAGATCTGAGCCGAGTCTTCCAGAAAAGAGGGCAGAGGGCACTGGGGAAGGACAGTGATTTTCACCAGCTGGGGACGCAGGGCGCGCAGCCCAGGTTGGGGGGGCGCTAATGTTGGATTTTTGGGGTGACGGTCCCAAGAGTCTACTCGGAAGCCCAGCTCCCACGCAGCACAAAGTTCCAGATGGGGAGAGTGTCCCGGACACGCCTCCAGATGGCCTGGCAAAGATTCAGGCAGAGCCACGGCCTCCTGCCCGAGGTATGTTTCTGTCTCCATAGAGCCCGTCCAGGTTGAGGACCGCTGGGATCCAGGCCCAGCTCAGGAGTACAAGGGGCAAGGCAGCCAGACACCCCTGAACTGGAGGTGGGGTGTATGTGTGAGGACTCTGACTCCAGAAGTTTAGGAGTCCCAGGTCCAGAGTCCCAGGTCCCCCCTTTACCCCCTTTGCGGCTCCGTGGTTCAGGCCCATCTGTCCTGAAGGAAATCGTTGCCTTTCTCACTCCTTGAAGGATCCCACCCCAGCGATCCCAGCCCCGCCTCCCTCCCCCCTTGGCATCGGGAAGCAGAGAGCCAGCCCCAGGGTCCTCAGGGCTTCGGGGACTCACCAAGCTCCAAAATGGAGAAGATCCATTGCAGGAGGGCACTCACCTGGAGAGCCAGGCGGAGGAGGCTGGCCTTCTGCAGAGGGAAGTCACAACGCTATGTCTCTAAGCTTTCTGTCTTTTGGCCCAGTCCCCTGGCCCTGACCCCTGACCTGGGTTCTGCCTTCATTTCTGCCTCCTCTGATGATGAGCACACTGAACATCGGTGAGCCCTGGCAAGGAAAGGTTAATCACTATTTGGCTTCACAGAGCTGTGACCAGAAGGGGAGGCCAGGGGTGTGACTGGGGAACCTGGGGGTGAGGAAACTGCTTGGATTTTGCGGAGGTCAGGACTGGATCCCTGTGATGACCGGCTGGGCCAGCGGGGGATGACCTGTGTGTGTGTGCCCTGGACAGCAGGGCTCCCCATGTGTCACCCGGGCCTGAGCCCCGAGGGGTAGAGGGCCCGCAGGATGATTTACTCCCTGAGGCGCAGCTTAGGCCTCTGTGGGGAGACCTCCAGAGGGAAGGGCTTTGTGTGAATGGCCAAGAACTGGGGAGCCCCTCCAAGAGAGAGCCCACTAGGCTCATTTACATCACTCCAAATGACCCAAATTCACTCATTTTTATGGCTGAGAGTATTCCACTCTACACACGTACCACCTGTTCTGTATCCATTAACCTGTCGGTAGGCATTTACGGGGCTTCCTATCTCGGCTGTTGTAAACGGCACTGCAGTGAATGTTGGGGTGCAGGTGCCCTTTCTGACCATCTTTTTCCCCTGACAAGGAGAGGGTGTGCAGGGACATACGGCAGCTCTATTTTTAGATTTTTAAGGAAGCTTCATGGTGTTTTCCTTAGTGGCTGGACCAATTTACATTCCCACCAACAGTCTAGGAGTCCCTTCTTGGCAAAAAAGACTCCGAAAAATCCTTGAAAGGACCCAAGAGGAAAAGAAACTTACTTCAAAGATCTGGAGCCCATTGCTGTCTTAGGCCAATGCAGTTAAGAACTTTGGGGGCCATTTTCCCCTCCTCTGCCCCACACTCCAACCCACAGGGGACCAGTCACAGAAGCTGGAGAGGGAGGGAGAGAAAACACTTCCCTCCTTCCCTTTCTGTTCTCTCTTCCCCCAACTGCCACTGGCCAAGCACCCACTCTGATGTAATTAGTTGGCCCTTGCTGGAGATGGGAAATTGCTACTACCCTCAGATGAAGATACAAGGGTTGATTGATACACTGTCTAAACATTTGTAGGTACCAACACAAAGTGAATGTAGAACTCATCACCTGAGAATTACCAGGTAAGTCCAAAGAGTGCCAAGATTTTTTATCCAGAGACAAGGAAAATTCTTCCACTGAATAAATTTTTGAAGACAGCGGAGGAGAACTAGACTTGCATTTAGTTATGCAACAAGTTCCAACTTGGTTCCAACAAGACTTTCTCATTTAAGTCATGGGTACAGAAAGAAAGCCAGTCAGGAGACAGGACTGACACAGTCGAAGGATGCTGTCACCACGTAAGGACCCTCAGACCTTCCGGCTGACCGTCTCCTGTCTCACTGGGCCGGTGCCTGTGGTGACGATGGTGGTGATGGTGATGATGGCACTCGAGTCATTGGCTCTTATTTTGTCAGTCTCCAGTTTTTAAAATGCTAGATGTTGGTAATTTACATAAGGAAGGGAAAAGAGAGAGAAGCGGGTATGTTCTTAACTGTCCCACGGTTCTTTTCTGTCACTGGGGATCATTCCAACCCTCCCTGCTGTTAGGTACAGTAGACGCTTGCCAGCTTTTGTTCATGGTATTTCACCATGTACTCTATGAAAGCTGCTCAATCGTGTCTGACTCTTTGTGATCCCATGGGCTATACAGTCCATCGATTCCTCCAGGCTAGAATACTGGAGTGGATAGCTGTTCCCTTCTCCAGGGGATCTTCCCAACCCAGGAATCGAACCCAGGTCTCCCACATTGCAGGCAGATTCTTTACCAGCTGAGCCACTAGGGAAGCTCATGCACTCTATGGTCTCCCCCTACTTAAATCCGGTCCACTCTGCAAGCTTACCTCTTGGGGGAACTCCCCTCTCCAACTCCCCTCTGATGCTCAAGAACTCTTAGCTAAGGAGATGCATTCATTTATAGAGGCAAAAGGGAACCCAGCCAATGAAAGAGACTCATGCAAGTTCATGTAGCAGAATTCAATCCCTGGGAGAATTCAGGGCCCTGCAGCAAGTCTAAGGCAGCAAGTCCGTATCAGTTAGGGTGGAGGTAGAGTATAAGTATTCTTGCCTAGGGAATCCCAGGGATGGGGGAGCCCGGTGGGCTGCTGTCTATGGGGTCGCACAGAGTCAGACACGACTGAAGCGACTTAGCAGCAGCAGCAGCAGAGCACAACTGAGCAGGCTCACTCCTGGAGAAAGGTCCTACCAAGCAGTGGTGAGAGAACTGGCTTTTATTTGCACAGTAGTGTGGAGTCGGTGGGGGCTCAGACACTGGGATCGGGGGCTGTGGGGCAATGTGTGTGTGTGTGTGTGTGTGTGTATTCTTTTTCCATTATAGGGCTTCCCCAGTAGCTCTACTGGTAAAGAATCCACCTGCCTTGCAGGAGACCCAGGTTCAATTCCTGAAGATCTGCTGGAGAAGGGATAGGCTACCCACTCCAGTATTCTTGGGCTTCCCTGGTGGCTCAGCTGTTAAAGAAACCACCTGCAGTGTGGGAGACCTGGGTTTGATCCTTGGGTTGGGAAGGTCCCCTGGAGAAAGGGAAAGGCTATCCACTCCAGTATTCTGGCCTGGAGAATTCCATGGACTCCATGGCATCGCAAAGAGTCAGACACAACTGAGTGACGTTCACTTTTACTTTCACTTATCAATAAGATATTGCATAGAGTTCCCTGGGCCGAACAATAGGTCATTGTTGTTTATCTGTTTTATAGATGTCTTAATCCCAAATCTCTAATTTATCCCTCTCCCCCCATTCCCCTATGGCAACTGTAAGTCTGTTTTCTATGTCTGTGAGTCTGTTTCTGACAGATGGAAGAACAAGTTCAAGTAAGTATGCTCATGAACAATAGAGGCTAGGAACAGAGCTGATCATCACATTCTGGGCAGATTTTAAAGGATCTTGGTTTTCCACATGTCCTAAGAACAACTGCTATCATTTATTCAAGTCTGCCTCTATGTCAGGGCCCCTGCTAAGCAGGTACATTATTTTATTTAATACTCACCTCCTATTTAAGCACTTACAAACACCTTAAAAACTGAGGCAGTGCAATACACGGGAAATAAACACACATCCTATAGGAGGGACGGGAACTCGCTCGTCCTGAGAGCAGGATGAGTTATTCTGCAGAGCAGGGATTTGAAAATGGATTTTCAGGAAGGACAATGATACCCCTGGTGCCACTCTCAGAAGCAGAGTCGGCATTTCACCATCCTGATATTTGTTAATTAGCGTGCAAGTTAATGTCATCTTCTCCCCTGACACCAGGAGAAGGCAGGGGAAATGGACACAGTGCTCGGTTTCACAGATACAGCCTGGTTTTGAGTTTCCCAATGCCACACTCCCGTGCTCTGCAAAGAGGCAAAGTGGAGAAATTGACTTTCTGAGCCGTGGGAGCTGGCAAGCGTTCAATAAGTCAGCTGTCAGTGTAGGGTCCCTTGCAGGCTCCGGAATTTCAATTTCAAAGTACAAGAGATTGAAGTCTTGAAACACAAGATCATCAAACACTAATGATTCCTGAATTCTGCTAGGGGCGTGGAAGCAGGTGAGAAACAGTGGCTTTTGAAAGGGTACAGAGGGGTGGGTAACACGGCTCGCCCTGGATTAATTCTGTAGGCGTTGAGAAGAGAAGAAGGAGCTTGAATGTGAGGGGTGGGCTGCCTGAGATGTTTCAAAGACGTGAGGGGGTCTCATCTGTATTTATTCCCACTTTCATCACCACTGCTCCCTGGCCACAGAGGTGCATCTCCAAAGAGAAGGCAGAATCACTAAAAAGGCAGGCAACCCACAGTGAGAATGGAACTCAAGTTGTCTACTGGGAAGACAAAAGTTTATTTCATGAGATGTGTTTCCCAGACTCTAGGCCCGAGCTCTGGGTTTCCCAGGTGGCGCTAGTGGTAAAGAATCCACCTGCCATTGCTGGAGGCACAGAGACAAGGGTTCCTTCCCTGGGTCGGGACGATCCCCTGGAGGAGGGCATGGCAACCCACTCCAGTATTCTTGCCTAGAGAATCCCATGGACAGGGGAGCATGGCCGGCTACCATCCGTGGGATCACAGAGAGTCAGACACGACTAAGCACAACACAAACACAGAGCCTGAGGTCTACCTAGTACAGGTGCAGGGTTTCAGTGTTTTAATGAGATGTGTATAAGAGACAGGGTGGGGGGTCACTGGGAGGTGGCGAGGGGTGAAGCCAGGGCTAGATGAAGGTGAGGTGAGTAGAAGCTGGGAGGCCGCAGCTCTCCTTGTGCTCCTCAAACAGTTGCCCCACAGCCTTCATGTACAGCGTGTGATAGTGGTCCACCTGCTCCTCGGTGGGCTGCGGGCACTGGGGCACCAGGATGGGGCGGCCCACTGCAGAGACAGGGGGACACAGGTCAGGGGAGGGGCCTCGGCTGCCTATGCAGCTCACATTGGCCTTCTCCCCTGCACATGGGTGCTCACCCACAGTGGTGATGGGTCTGGCGAAGGGCATCAGGCCCCAGGACATGGCTGAGAAGAGACCACAGCCCCAGAAGATGCAAGGAGAAATGCCCACGAGTTTCTTGATGGTGATCTGGAACAGACGCTGCCAGGAGTCTGGGGTAAAAGCCTTAACTCTGAAGACATTCTCCCCAAAGGAGTACACGGGCACCAGGGAGGTGCTGGGAAGATGACAAGAGAGAAGAGGGCTGGCCACATAAGGGGCTCTGGGAGGGCCCCCACATTCTTCCTCCACAGGTCCCCACTTCCCAAGGCCATCTGAAGCACTTTGTAGGCCAAATGATGTTGCTACAAGGAAAGATCTGCAAGAAGGGACTTCAGTTCAGTTCAGTTCAGTCGCTCAGTTGTGTCCGACTCTTTGCGACCCCATGAATCGCAGCACGGCAGGCCTCCCTG
>SJYT01062874.1:0-34656 GCA_006410635.1 Cephalophus harveyi
TCTTGAGAGTCCCTTGGACTGCAAGGAGATCCAACCAGTCCATTCTGAAGGAGATCAGCCCTGGGATTTCTTTGGAAGGAATGATGCTAAAGCTGAAACTCCAGTACTTTGGCCACCTCATGCGAAGAGTTGACTCTATCGGAAAAGACTCTGATGCTGGGAGGGATTGGGGGCAGGAGGAGAAGGGGACGACCGAGGATGAGATGGCTGGATGGCATCACGGACTCGATGGACGTGAGTCTGAGTGAACTCTGGGAGATGGTGATGAACAGGGATGCCTGGCGCGCTGTGATTCATGGGGTCGCAAAGAGTCGGACACGACTGAGCAACTGAACTGAACTGAACTGAACTGAGAGGTTTGCAAGACAAGGACAGTTGCTTTTGATTCCCAAAGGAGCTGGCCTGCCACCTAAATGATGTCAAAAGATTGATTTGCCCAACTACGTTATCTTTCATTTTCTACTTTATATTACTTAGAGTATTTCCAACTAAAATGGAAATAAAAAGATTTCTATATTCTAGAACTTTAGGATTCAAACTAGCATGCTTTCAAGAGTTTGCACAGGGTGTTCAACAAAGGCCATTATTTCTGATCTGGGTTTCTGCTCAAACTCAGACCAATTCACCCTAAGAGGGAAAAAAGTCTCCATCATTGCTTTTATGAGTTCCCGGCTTTTACCAAATACTGAATGGGCTCAGGTAACCCTACTGATTTCCTTTAGTATTTTTAACTAACATTTTTGAGAGGCAGATTTATATGAGCTGTCTTACATGCCAGGCAGGGGAAAATTTCCCAGTGAGATATAGGTCCATCCCTACAATACAATCCAGAAAAGAAGAAGTAACTATCTTATATAAAGCTCACTCAAATACACCAATGTTTTGTAAACTTGCATCTCTCAAACAAATCCACTGCACTAACCCCAGTTTAGAAAAATGTAGAAGGCTGGAAGAAAAAAGTTACACTTCAGATATCTGACTAGCAATGACTTAGGGCAACAGTTAGACCAGTTAATCAAGTTCAAGATTAACAAGAGGCCCTGGATCCCTTGGCCCCACCACTCACTGGGGGACCCCAAAGCCTTTTATATAAGAATGGATAAAATGGTGGAGTGGGGGGATAAGAAAGGTTTCTGGGACTCCCTGCATGACGGAGACTTGTTAAGAGGGTCCTGATGGAGGCTAAGGGTAGGGGTATAAGAGCTGATGGAACTGAGATGTGCTCTACTGTTTGCCTTCTTTTGTGATTGGCATCTTTCATTCTAGATTGTTGGTGAAAATCTGTTGCCTGCAACAAATGTCTCCTTATTCCCATTGCTATGCAGTGTTCCATGTATCACAATGGGACAATTTTTTTTTTTTTTCCTTTTTCCTGCTGATGAAAGTTGAGCTGTTGCCAGCATTTTGTGTGTGTTAGTCGCTCAGTCGTGCCCAACTCTTTGCAACCCCATGGACTGTAGCCCACCAGGCTCCACTGTCCATGGGGATTCTCCAGGAAAGAATACTGGAGTAGGTTGCCATGCCCTTCTCCAGGGGATCTTCCTGACCCAGGGATCAAACCCGGGTCTCCCGCATTTGCCATGTGAGCCACCAGGGAAACCATGTTTTTTGCTGCTTATTAAATGGTGCTGCTGTAAATGGGTTGCCCACACGTGCCACAGAGTCTGGAGGACATTTTACCCAGAGTAGAAGCTCTCCATCCTAGGACGAGTGGGTCCTGATGTCGCAGAGAAGGCTTGTGTCTGCAGCGAGTGCAACTGCCATCCCCCCCTTTCTCTCCAAGGCTCACCGGGTGGGGTTTTTGCTCTTTGCCCACCTGGAGGTCTGTAAGAGCACGGTGTGGTTGATGCTACCTCCCTTGAATGCCTTTCCACTGTCTCCTTGGGTGAAGAAGCTCTCCAGTGGCGGGTGGACAGGCGGCTCAGGCAAAGGGGAGAGTGGTTGGCAGAGAAAGGACAGTGGCAGAAGAGGGAGCGGGCTGTCCAGGGGCGCTAGCAGGAGGGAGCCAGCTAGGAGGGCAGGGACCAAGCAGAGGGCAGATTCTGAGGGCCTGCCTCTCCCACCTTTCTCAGCCGTGACTCCCCACCTGCCTCTGCCCAAGCGCCCCCTTCTCCAGCAGCACCCCTCCAGCACACCTTGAAGGAAGACCTCACCCGTGGGTGAGGATGGGGGAGGGCCCAGCATCTCCCCACCTCTATACCCTCTTCTAGCCCCTGAAGTACCAATCTCGTGACCTCGTCTTGGGAGTCATTCATACATCCAGGTCCCACAGGAAGCCACTCGACTTCCTGCTCCTCTCGCCTGGGGGCCGGACATTGTAAGCAGCGGCGGTCCCTGGGCCCCAGCCCATAAGGTGCCCACACTCTTCCTATTGCCCAGCCGAGGGGACCTCGATCCTTCCCCAGGACAGCGTTCGAGAGCATGAATGGGTCGCTGCGCCCGGACATTCCTAGACAGGAGGACCCACCCTGGGTGGGTCTGTGGGGGCCCCTCTGGGCCTCAAGGATGCTTTCCATGTGGTCACTGCTCAGGAGACTTTAACTGGAATCAAGTGTCTCCTTCAAAGAGCAAGTAGCCTCCCCTTCTGATTTCGGTCCCTGAGGCCCTCTCTGAGGAGGGCCCCTGTCCACCGGCTCCCTGAGAGCCTCACCTCAACCCCTCCCCTGATCTGTGCCCAAGACCGGTATCATGAGCTCCCTCCACTAACAGCTGATTCTGGGGCCTTCCTCTCAGCTTTGCCTCCTCCCTCTGACCCCAAGTGCCACCATGGTGCTGACTTCCGCAGGCAGAGCCCCGGTGTGGGGGCGACTGCGATCCCTGGGGTCCCCGGGCGAACCCCAGTGTGCCCTGCCCAGCTCTGCTGAGTCCGGACATTTCCCCCCGGTGAGCCCTCGGGTGCCCCGCGGGCCGTGCTGTCTCTGGGTCCTTCCACAGCCCCCGGGACAGGGCCGGTCTCCGGTCTGCCCCTCAGGACACGCAGAGCCTGATCCTAAAGCTCACAAACCAGAGCTGCCAGCACCTTCACCTTCACCGTGACCTCGGAGACCCTGGGCAGCTGACCTCCACAAGAATCCCTGGGAGCCCGTGACCGAACGGGGCGGCAGCACCCTACTTGCTCTCACCTGAGCTGTCCTTCCTGAACCATCCATCACTCCGGAGCCATGAGGCCACAAACTGCTGTGTGGCTGTGATCTGCTTCTAACCAACTTCCTGACGGCCCTTCCTCATGGGGACTGGGAGGAGGGGTGGGGGTGGGTGGCCTGGCCTCCTCTCCTGGCCTCAGAACTGCAAGTACTGGCCCGGCTGGAGGCGAAGAAACTTCATCAGAAATCCTAGGACGGCAGGGCGTGCATGGCCACTCTTGTCTGGGCTAGGCGGCGAGGACGTCCCCCAGCCCACTGCTCACTCAGCGTCCGTCGACCTCCCGGTCAACCCCCCGGGGGCTCTTCAGGAGGCTCAGCAATGCCTCAAGCCCATGTGGCCTCCCAGAAAACAAGGACAAAATTAAACTTGTGCTTGGTTCCTGCATGCGAGCTCCAGTGGAGACATTCATACCATTTCTACGAGGCTGGTGGAGGCGGAAATGAAAGGTGGAGAGGAGGGTCCAGGGAGCACTTGCCCTAGAAAGGAAGCCTCCATTTCTGCAAACTTCTGGAGTGTGGGGGCTGGGGGTGGGGTATCAATGATCAAAGCCTTCCTGTTCCCAGCTGTTGCCCTGCTCTCCCAAGTGACAGGACTGTGACTATGTCTCAGGGGACATCCTGAGATTGGGTGGGCAGGACGCAGGCAGAAGACATCCCCCCAGGGATCCCCCAGTGCCGCTGGGGCTGAGACACAGCCCAGAGAGCCCAGGGGTGGTAAATGGGGACAACGGTAGAAGGTGCTGGGCTCCAGATGAGACCCCACAGGAGTAGGCCTTCTTCCCAGAGAACAGAGAGACCAGGACCACCGTCCCCCACAGACCAGGCTCCATGGAGCTGGCCATCCCCTGGCCCCAGGCATCCATAACCCTGGAGGGCAGGACTGGAGGTGTTATCTCTTACTGCAGAACAGAAGCCATGCTGCCTGCTGTCTGGTCATCACGGGCCCCAGGGGAGGGAGTGGAACAGCTTTTCATCTCACTCAGGTGATTCAGGCCCAGAAGTGGGGAGCCAGGTGCCCTGGTGGGAACTTGGACAAACACCCTTTGTTTAGTGCAAGTGACACCTGGTTTGTATTAGGTCTTCAGTCCTGCTCAGGAAGAGGAGAAAATTCACAAGAAACCAAGAGAGATCACAGTGCCTGATCATTTAATGTTGTCATAAGAACATTAAAGAAAACTTTATATACTCCACACCAGGCTAAAATTAAACACAGTGACAAAACTAAATAGTGGTGTGGATGCAGAGAAACGGTATCCCCCATAAGCTGCTGGTGGGGATGCAAAGTGGTGCGGCCACTCTGCTGAACTACACACGCAGCAACCCTATGACCCTATGACCCAGCAGCTCCATTCCTGGGCACATATCCCAGAGAAATGAAATGAAAACAAATATTCACACAGAAACAAGTCCGAGAAGATTCCTGGCTGCTTTATTTAAAACAGTCAAACCTGGAATCGGCCCAAAGGTCCTTGCACACGTGAATGCTTAAACACGCCAGGGCGGGGGGTGGGGGCAGTGGTCCACTCATCCCGAGACTCTTCTCAGCAACACAAAGGAATCCTGGCCCTAGTGAATCTCCAGGGGATTAGTCTGACTGAAAAGAGGCCACTCCCAAAAGACTCCCTGATTCCATTCATGTAGCTTACTTAGAAACACAGGAATGGGTTAGGGAAAGAGGGCAGGGTGGTTATAAAGGGGCCCTGGGGGTTGGAGCTGTTCAGACTCCTGACTGGTGTGTTTACATGAACCCACGCGTGTGATAAATGGTACAGCACCCACACACATATAAGTGAGTGCAGGTAAAACGGCCGACTCTGAACAGAAATGTGAAAATCTGTGAGCTATACCATCGGAGAAGATTGGAGAAAGCATACAAGGGATGCCTGTATTACTTCTTACAATCACGTGTGAATCTACAGTCATTTCACGTCAAAAATTTGAATTTAACAAAGGGACTGGGAATTCACTGGACTGAAGATGAATCCTGCCGTAACAAAAATTTAAATTATGGCCTGATGAAAAGAACCAATCAGCTAATTAAGCACCTGCCCAGGAGTTAGTCCCTTCTGACCTTTAGCCAAGAATTTTCCAAGCACAAGACTATGTGGGGGACAGAGGCAGCTGTGGGGTGGGGGGCAAAAGCAGGAAGGAGCCCCCAGCGGGCAGGTCCTCTGGGAGCTGGAGGGTAACCTGGGTCAGTGTGGTGAGCGGGTGGGACAGCAGGTCGAGGAGGAGGAACCCGGAAGCTCTGCCTGAGGGGAGGGCACCTGGGCAGGGGGCTGGGCAGGAAAACGCTGGTGGCCAGTGCAGTGTGGCTCGGGGGTGAGGGGGCCCGAGTTGGGAGGGGGCTACCCAGGTCCACTGGGGTGGGTGAGGCAGGGAGGAAGGGCTTTCCTTCCTTTGAAAAAAAAAAGTCTTAATTGAGGTAAAATAAAACACAACATAAAAGTTACCAACGTGGGAATTGCCGGGTTGGCCAGCATTTAAGACTCCCCACTTCCCCTACAGGGAGGACAGTTTCCATTCCTGGTCAGGGAACTAGGATCCAGAATGCCCACGGTGCAGCCAAAAAAGAAAAAGTAAAGAAAAACAAAAAGTTGCCATCTTAACCATTTTCAAGGCCCAGTTCAGTAGTGCTAAGTATTCACACTAGGTTGGCCACAGATCTCCAGAACTTTGTCATCTTATAAAACTGAAAGTCTGTATCCGTTAAACAAGTCCTTAGTCTCCCGCCTCCCAGCTCCTGGCAGCCACCATCCAACTTTCTATTTCTATGCATTGACTACTAGAGATACCTAAGGAAGTAGGATCACATAGTATTTGTCTTTTTGTGAGTGTTGTTGTTGTTTTTTTTCCACTGAGCATCATGTCCTTGAGGTTCTGAAAAGTTGTTACTGAGCTGTGAAAGATGCCGGGATTCTTGGCCTCCAGAGGAGAATTCAATCTAGGGCCAGTGATGAGGCTTGATCGCTCAGAGCTTTTGTGTGATAAAGTTTTATTAAAGTATACAAGGGATAGACAAAGCTTCTGACATAGAAGGAAAAAATCTGACACTTACAGTTTGTTTCCTCCTGCCACTTAAGAGAGAGAGAGAGAGAGAGAGAAGTCTGACACACTTGTAGCCTATTTCCCCTGTTTAGAGACCCTAGCCTTCCTGCCCGGAGAGGGCAATGGCACCCCACTCCAGCACTCTTGCCTGGAAAATCCCATGGACGGAGGAGCCTGGTGGGCCGCAGTTCATGGGGTCGCTAAGAGTCGGACATGACTGAGCGACTTCACTTTCACTCTTCACTTTCATGCACTGGAGAAGGAAATGGCAACCCACTCCAGTGTTCTTGCCTAGAGAATCCCAGGGACGGGGGAGCCTCATGGGCTGCCATCTATGGGGTCGCACAGAGTCGGACACGACTGAAGCGACTTAGCAGCAGCAGCAGCAGCAGCCTTCCTGCCTGTTACCCTCTCGGTTCATCCATGTTGTAGCGGGTGTCAGACTTGCCTTCCTCCTTAAGGCAGCACAGTATCCCACTGCATAGCTCTATCATGCTTTGCTTATCCCTCCATCTGCCAGTGGACTGTTGAATTACTTGCAAGTCTTAGCTATTGTGAATAATGCTACTACAAATGTTGGTGTGCAGAAACTTCTTCTAGACCCTGCTTTCCATTCTCTGACACTATTTTGGCTGAGCCACCCAGCTTGCAGGATCTTAGTTTCCTGACAAGGTATTGAAGCTGAGCCCCCTGCATGGAGTCCTAACCACTGGACCACCAGAGAATTCTCTCTGCCTTCAAAGTTTTGGGGATACACATCCAGAAGTGAGATTGCTGGATTGGAGAAATATCTTTTTAACCCAACCTAGGGTTGCTGAAACCTCTTAACTCCTGTCACAACCTATTCCTGTGACTGTGGGTGGCCTGAGGAGAGAACAGATTCACCTCTGCCTTCCATCTACCTAAGGGAACAGAGGCCTACATCATGTACAGGGCACTGGGCCCGCATTGCTGGCCCTTCACAGGAAACACACACACAGAGTGCCGACCGAGCTCAGCCCTCAGCAACTGAAGACACAGACAGGGCCCCCACTCTGCTGGCACCTCAATTTTCCACAGAAGAAGCTGGGCCCAGGCTCCCAGGTGCCCCCCTAGCCCAGTGCCCACCCCACCTGCCCAGGCCAAGCCTGAAGAGGAACTCGTAGTGGGCAGGGCTCCCAGGCCACCCTTTCTGTCTCTGTCCCTCAGGGCATCGGGAAACCAAACCCAGGCCCTGGACCAGCCTGCATGCTTCCAAGCCCACCTCCCTCAGCACTCAGAACCAAACCTGAACATATGAGGTGAATAAAGTAGAGATGGTTTTCCCACAGCACTTGGTGGGCGAGGGTTAGAAGTAGCCCCTGTCAGGACCATGCAAATATTCCTCAGGCGAAAGATATCTGCACCCTAATCCCACCCCACTCTGAGGAGATGGCCGGGGACCATCCTGTGAGGGAGGGACCTGACTCAGATGCTTGGCCACTTTGCCAGTCCTGATGGTGACAGGGCCTAAAGTCACAGGGCAGGTGAGGGGCAGGGTGTGGCCCCCTCAGGCACTGGGAGGGACACGGAGACTTTACAGCAGGAATTTAAGCCGGGGCAGCCAGTGCTGCAGCCGGTCCCTGGTACTCCAGCCTTGCCCAAGACCAGGCTTCCCCAGGTCCCATCCTGACCCTCCGCCATCACACGGCCATGCAGGGGGCCTGTGTGCTGCTGCTGCTGGGCCTGCGGCTACAGCTCTCCCTCGGCCTCTTCCCAGGTAACCAGGCGGCTCCCGGCGACCCCTACTCACAAGGGTGGCCCCAGGCTGACTTGACCTCCACTCTCCCCTTGGGCAGTCGAGGAGGAAGACTCTGCCTTCTGGAACCGCCAGGCTGCCCAGGCCCTCGATGTGGCTAAGAAGCTGCAGCCCATCCAGACAGCCGCCAAGAATGTCATCCTCTTCTTGGGGGATGGTGAGTGCGCTAGGCCAGTCCACTCCTTGTCTCCCCACAACCCTGTAGCCCTGGGCTGCCAGCTGACCCAGGCTGGCCCCAGGGACTCAGACCTGACACAGTGTGTACCTTCAGGGATGGGGGTTTCCACGGTGACAGCCGCTCGGATCCTAAAGGGGCAGATGGTTGGCAAGCCGGGACCTGAGACACCCCTGGCCATGGACCAGTTCCCATACCTGGCTCTGTCCAAGGTAAGGGCCAAGGGGCCTCAGGGTGGTCTACACCAGAGGGGTGGGTGTGGGCGTAGGGAGCAGGGTAGGAGGGAAAGCCCCAGGAGGGTTGGGGGCTGAGATAGGGGCTGGGGGCTGTGAGGATGGGCCCAGGGCCTGGTCAGGAGCTGGGTGTCTACCCCAGCAGAGCTGAAGGCATTTCTGCCCCCAGACATACAACGTGGACAGACAAGTGCCAGACAGCGCAGGCACGGCCACCACCTACCTGTGTGGGGTCAAGGGCAACTATAAGACCATTGGTGTAAGTGCAGCCGCCCGCTACAACCAGTGCAACACGACACGTGGGAACGAGGTCACGTCTGTGATGAACCGGGCCAAGAAAGCAGGTGGGCTTGGGCGGCAGCTTCCTGGCAGGGACGGGTTCAGAGACCTCGGTGGCCCACCGTGACCTCTGCCACCCTCAGGGAAGTCAATGGGAGTGGTGACCACCTCCAGGGTGCAGCACGCCTCCCCAGCCGGGGCCTACGCGCACACGGTGAACCGAAACTGGTACTCAGACGCCAACCTGCCTGCCGATGCCCAGACGAATGGCTGCCAGGACTTCGCCACTCAGCTGGTCTACAACATGGACATTGATGTGCGACATGAGGGGCTAAGGGCGGGGCTGGGCAGAGGGGGAGGGACAGACACCTGTCACAGACCCAGGAAACTCACAGCCCTGGGGACTGACAGGGTCTCCGTGTGTGGAGGGGGAGGAGGTGGGGACAGACCATCCCACAGACCTGGTGGGGAGGTAGGGGCTGTGTGAGAGGAGTAAAGGGCCAGCCAGGCCCCCAACCCACCTGCCCTAATCTCTGGCTCCAGGTGATCCTGGGTGGAGGCCGAATGTACATGTTTCCTGAGGGGACCCCAGACCCTGAATATCCACACGATGCCAATCAGACCGGAGTCCGGAAGGACAAGCGGAACCTGGTGCAGGAGTGGCAGGCCAAGCACCAGGTGATGGGGGCTCATGGGTGCAGGGGCACAGCGGGGCCGGGCCTGGGGTGTCGGGCTATGGGCTGAGGCCTGGTTCTGCCCTCCCAGGGAGCCCAGTATGTGTGGAACCGCACAGCGCTCCTTCAGGCGGCCAATGACTCCAGTGTAACACACCTCATGGGTAACGACTCCACCCACAACCACTGTCCTCCCCGGGATGGGTGCCACGGGCCCCCTGTCCCCAGCTTGCAGGTCTCCGCTGGTCCCCTTTCCCACAGGCCTCTTTGAGCCGGTTGACATGGCCTATGAGACCCAGCGAGACCACACCAATGACCCATCCCTGGAGGAGATGACGGAGGCGGCCCTGCAAGTGCTGAGCAGGAACCCCCGGGGCTTCTACCTCTTTGTGGAGGGTGAGTGGCAGCCCCTTGGGGAACAGAGGCGCGATGAGGGCCATCAGGGCAGGTTTGGTATCTTATATGTGACTTACCTGCAGGAGGCCGCACTGACCACGGTCACCATGATGGCAAAGCTTATATGGCACTGACCGAGGCGGTCACGTTTGACCATGCCATCGCCAAGGCTAACGAGCTCACTAGCGAACTGGACACGCTGATCCTTGCCACTGCCGACCACTCCCATGTCTTCACTTTTGGTGGCTACCCCCTTCGTGGGAACTCCATTTTCGGTAAGCCCAGGCAGAGTGGCAGGTCCTTGTCCCTAAGTTACGTGGCTCAAAGTGCTCTGAGCCAGAGTGCTCTGAGCACTGGGGACCTACCAGACTCCCCACTCCTCTGCAAAGTGGAGTAATAATAGCAACTGCCCTGCATCACTCTGGTGAGGATTAAGCCAGTGAACAGACAAGACGTGCCTGGGCCCAGCACACAGAAGGCACCCAAAAGGATTGGGTCAGTGTGATCACCAGGTCCCCTCCTCCTTGCAGGGTTGGCCGATGGCAAAGCCAGAGATGGCAAGTTCTATACCTCCCTCCTCTATAGCAATGGCCCTGGGTCCTGGATGAACAGGGACCCACGACCTGATGTGGATGAAACCAAGAGCAGTGAGTGGGCCCTGGGGTGCAGGGGAAGAGGGATGGGAGGATCCTCGCTGGGAAATCAGAGGAGGGGGAGGCCGCCTCCCCGCCGGCTCTGAACTCCTCCCATTCTCTGCCAGGGGACCCCTCATACCGGCAGCAGGCGGCCGTGCCCCTGGCTAGCGAGACCCACGGGGGCGAGGACGTGGTGGTGTTCGCGCGCGGCCCGCAGGCGCACCTGGTGCGCAGCGTGCAGGAGGAGACCTTCGTGGAGCACGTCATGGCCTTTGCGGGCTGCGTGGAGCCCTACACCGACTGCAATCTGCCGGCCCCCGCTCACCCCACCAATACTGCATGCCAGGCCACCTGCCCACCTTCCCTGGCACTGCTGGCCGGGGCCCTGCTGCTGCTGCTGGCCCCTGCCCTGCACTGACCCCCACCAGCCCGGGCCTAGGGAACTCCTGCTCCCCTGCCCAGAAGCTTCAATGGACTCGAACCACCCTGGAGGCTGAGGCCCTGACTTTCCTGTGAGAGCCACAGTCCTCAGTGCCCCCGGCCTCGGTGTCCCCAGATTTTGTTCGCGCCACCCCAGACCCCAGGAAAGGCAGGGGCTCAGACCACCCAGTCTCTTCTCCCCACCCAACAGCCCTGCCTGGCACCAGAGGGGTCCCCCACAGGGTATCAGGACCTACCAGACTCCCACTGGGGGCTTCCGGGAGGCGTGGCTTCTGGTTGCCTGACTTCCGGGAGGCGTGGCTCCCGGGGAGCTGTGGCTTGCGGTCCGCCTGGACCCCACGCTGTGGGCACCTCGCCGGCCAGGGAGGCGTCTGGGGCGTCTGGGGCCTGGCGCACCGGGGGGCCCCTCGACACAGAGTCCTCAGCGGTCCCTCCTAGGAACCCAGCGGTACCATTACAGAGAGGAGACGGCGACACAGAGGAGGGGAGACTTGTCCCAGGTCCCCCAGCTTCCAAGCTGGGGGATCCCAGGAGCGCTGGGGGAGCTGGGGGTGGGGACACAGGCCCCGCCCTCCTGGGAGGGAGGATGCAGCCCCCAAATAAACTGTTGTAAGTGTGATGCAGAGGGGATACAGGTGGGAAGAGAAGCCCTGAGGTGGGGGCACAGAGTGTGTGTCTGTGTGAGGGGGGTCAGGGTCACATCAGGGCGGGGCTGATGAAGGGCTGACATTGAGCAAAGACCAAAGGCGGTGAGGGCGGGAGCATCGCATAAAGACATCGGTGCAGGGGCCCCGATGGGGCGTCGGCAGGGCCAGGTGAGGCCAGCATCGACCGAGCTGGGGGAGCCGGGAGGGTGAAGAAGGTCAAAGCTGCGGGAATGGGAGGATGAGGGAGGAGCTGGTATTTCATCCAGAGTGTGGGAGGGGAGTGGAAGGCTGTGAGCAGGGACAGAACAGGACCGGAAGACTCTGGAAAATATCCTGCTGGCTACTGAGAAGAGAAGACTCTATCCTGTTTACTTGCTGTTGTGGGGGTGGGGCAGAGGTAGGAGCTGGGAAACCCGCATTTCTGACCTCTCTCTGAAAACATTCCAGAGCGCCTGCTCCTATATAATTACACTGAGTATGTAATTACCCCTAAAGGAACATTTCAGAGAATTTTACACAAGTGAACAGAGCCCTTTTTTTCGATAAATTTTACAAAATTACAGATTTCTTTGTACTTTTACAAAGGTGTCAAATGGTATTTTGCTCTCATTGGAAATGTTAACGTGATTGAGTATGCTTCCTTATTTAGTAAAATTTTGATTTAAAACTATAAACATCGATTTGAAGGCTAGGCTCTCAGTGCAGTTTATTTAGCTCTGGGTTTTATTAGCTGTCACAGATCTATGGAGCTGAATAGAGCAAGGGCATCAGTAGCTAGATTTACTATATCGATGGACTCATTTTTTTTAATTGTGGTACAATTGCTTTACAATGTTGTGTTAGTTTCTGCTGTACAACAAAGTGAATCAGCTATGAAAGGGTTACTAGCTCAGTCGTGTCCGACTCTTTGCGACCCCATAGGCTGTAGCCTGCCAGTCTCCTCTGTCCGTGAAATTCTCCAGGCAAGAATAACCACGGTGGGTAGCCGTTCCCTTCTCCAGGGGATCTTTCCGACCCAGGGATAGAACTCTAGTCTCCTGCATTGCAGGCAGATTCTTCACCACCTGAGCCACCTGGGAAGCCCTTATGAGTACATATATCCCTTCCCTCTTGGGTCGCCCTCCCACCCCCATCCCCATCCCACCCACTGAGGTCACCACAGAGCATGAGCTGAGCTCCCAGCACTACACAGCAGGTTCCCACCAGCTGCTTTACTGGTGACCACCCAGTAAAGTCCCAGTCTGCCAAGCACCACCCACCAATTGTGCAAAGGCATTTTGATACAAGGCAGCTTGCCTGGTTCTGCCTTCCCTGTTGTCAGTTAGCTGGTCCAACAAACCAAAGGGAAGGGGTTGCTTGTTTATATTTCATAGTGTTAGTCGCTCATTCATGTCCGACTCTTTATGATCCCATGGACTGTAGCCCCGCCAGGCTTCTCTGTCCATGGGATTCTCCAGGGCAAGAATACTGGAGTGGGTTGCCATTCCCTTCTCCAGAGGATCTTCCTGACCCAGGGATTGAATCCAAATCTCCTGCATTGCTGGCAGATTCTTTACCGTCTGAGTTACAGGTAAATCCCCCGGCTTCAAAACCCAAGGGAACTCTGCATTTTCAAACCATGAGTTTTATAAACAGATTATTCTGGAATACATAAATCACTGAATTGTACACTTGAAAAGGGTAAATTTTGTGGTATATAAATTATACCTAAATGTTAAAAAGTTTCTGTTTCCAAGTTTTTTCTAAATTGTGTAGGCATGAGGGATTTTATCAGCCAGACACAGTGCTGGCCACAAGATCAAGGACAGATTCTTCAGCATCAGTTTTAATGTCTTGACCTTGAAGGGGCGGATGCAGGGGAAGTGTGCTTACTTTATTCCAAGATTTTTGTTTTATTGGGTGCTCAAAATGGACAGCACTTGTCACCTCAAGAAATCTCAGCACATGGGTGTTTAAGAAAGAAAGGGAGTCAGGAAGAAAGAGGGCAGGAGGACTCATGCCAGGTCCCTTCAATACCTTACCAATAACATGGCTCAAAATGTGGGGCTGATCTGGAACATTCTCATGGCCACCCCCAATCTCATTACCAAATATCTATCATAAAGCTTCTCCTTTACTCAGACAATCTTGGTTTTAGAAAGTTAACAACACTTATGGCTCCTACAGCTTTTTATGTATCCTTAAGGTTTCTGGATCTTCCCTGCAATGGTTGACTGTGGATGGACCAGTGAGTGACTGGGCAGGTTCTGCTGCCTCTGCATCTCTTATCATCCCGAAACCTTTAACATCACATCCTGTGAAGTAGCTATTCCATCAGGGGTGCACTGATAGTGTTCTCCCCACATGACATTGCTTTCATTAAATAAATAAGAAATGAAACGTTAGAAACATATTTTCCCTGCTAGATCTTTCCTTTAGTGGTTCACTCATAAAAAAATAGTGTATTTTATCATTTAAATATACATTATTATGTATTTCATCCAGCAAACACTTTACACTGAGATGTGTAGAAACATCTCTACTTTCAGCCAACTGACTATATAGCAAACCTCCCACACTGAATAATCTGCTCTAAGACTTTTGCTTCGATCTACAGCAATGTTTTCTCTAGATCTTCCAAAGACATTTGTGGGTGCAGAAATGCCTTTTGGTTTTGTGACAGATCATTTTCTGTTCATTGTTTCTGCCATTTTTACTGCAGCAGAAAGAATAAATGTCTGCCTGGTGGTAGGTGTTTTATGTCTTATGGTATTATGGAAGAAACTTTAAAAGAGCCTTCCAAATATTTATCATTGCTTAGGGAAATATCATAAAGTACTAGATGGAACTATGTATCACTTTAAACTTCACTGGGAAAAAACAGTGGGGGGCTGTCTTCATGTTCTGAAAGCTTAGTTGCTAACCAGGAGGGTTTCTTGCAGTTGCTGTTGTTCAGTCACTCAGTCGTGTCTGACTCTTTGCGACCCAATGGACTGCAGCACACTAGGCCTCCTGTCCCTCACTATGACCTGGAGTTTGCTCAGACACATGTCCATTGAGTCAATGATGCCATCCAACCAACTCATCCTCTATCGCCCCCTTCTCCTCCTGCTCTCAATCTTTCCTGCATCAGGGTTTTTTCCAATGAGTTGGCTGTTCACATAAGTGGCCAAAGTATTGGAAGCATCAGTCCTTCTACTGAATATTCATGGCTGATTTACTTTAGGATTGACTGGTTTGATCTCTTTGCAGTCCAAGGGACTCTCAAGAGTTTTCTTCAGCACCATAGTTCAAAAGCATCAATTCTTTGGTACTCAACCTTCTTTATGGTCCAACTCTCACATCTGTACATGACCACTGGAAAAACCATAGCTTTGACTAGATGGATCTTTGTCGGCAAAGTGATATCTCTGCTTTTTAAGAGGCTGTCTAGGTTTGTCATAGCTTTTCTTCCAAGGAGCAAGCATATTTTAATTTCCTGGCTGCAGTTACCATCTGCAGTGATTTTGGAGCTCAGGAAAATAAAATCTGTCACTGTTTCCATTTTTTCCCCATCTATTTGCCATGAAGTGATGGAACCAGATGCCATGATCTTAGTTTCTGAATGTTGAGTTTTAAACCAACTTTTTCACTCTCCTCTTTCACTTTCATCAAGAGTCTCTTTAGTTCTTCTTCACTTTCTGCCATTAGTACTATCATCTGCACATACGAAGTTATTGATATTTCTCCTTGTAATCTTGATGAATGCAAAAATAGGAAGTCAAGAAATACCTGGAGTAACAGGCAAATTTGGCCTTGGAGTACAGAATGAAGCAGGGCAAAGGCTAATAGAGTTTTGCCAAGATAATGCACTGGTCATACCAAACACCCTCTTCCAACAACACAAGAGAAGACTCTACACATGGACATCACCAGATGGTCAATACCAAAATCAGATTAATTATATTCTTTGCAACCAAAGATGGAGAAGCTCTATACAGTCAACAAAAACAAGACTGGGAGCTGACAGTAGTTCAGATCATGAATTCTTTATTGCAGAATTCAGACTTAAATTGAAGAAAGTAGGGGAAACCACTAGACAATTTAGGTATGACCTAAATCAAATCCCTTATGATTATACAGTGGAAGTGAGAAATAATTCATGGGATTAGATCTGATAGACAGAGTGCCTGAAGAACTATGGATAGAGGTTTGTGACATTGTACAGAAGGAAGGGATCAAGACCATCCCCAAGAAAAAGAAATGCAAAAAGGCAAAATGGTTGTCTGAGGAGGCCTTACAAATAGAAGAGAAGCTAAAGGCAAAGGAGAAAAGGAAAGATATACCCATTTGAATGCAGAGTTCCAAAGAATAGCACAAAGAGATAAGAAAGCCTTCCTCAGCGATCAGTGCAAAGAAATAGAGGGAAAAAATGGAATGGGAAAGACTACAGATCTCTTCAGAAAATTAGAGATACCAAAGGAGCATTTCATGCAAAGATGGGCACAATAAAGGACAGAAATGGTATGGACCTAACAGAAGCAGAAGATATTCAAAGAGGTGGCAAGAATACACAGAAGAACTATACAAAAAAGATCTTCACAACCCAGATAATCACAATGGTGTGATCACTCACCTAGAGCCATGCATCTTGGAATATGAAGTCAAGTGGGCCTTAGGAACCATTACTACAAACAAAACCAATGGAGGTGATGGAATTCCAGTTGAGCTATTTCAAATCCTAAAAGATGATTCTGTGAAAGTGCTGCAGTCAACGTGCCAGCAAATTTGGAAACCTCAGCAGTGGCCACAGGACTGGAAAAGGTCAGTTTTCATTCCAATCCCAAAGAAAGGCAATGCCAAAGAATGCTCAAGCTACCGCACAATTGCACTCATCTCACATGCTAGCAAAGTAATGCTCAAAATTCTCCAAGCCAGGCTTCAACAGTATGTGAACCATGAACTCCCAGATGTTCAAGCTGGATTTAGAAAAGATAGAGGAACCAGAGATCAAATTGTCAACATCTGTTGGATCATCGACAAAGCAAGAGAGTTCCAGAAAAGCATCTACTTTTGTTTTATTGACTATGCCAAAACCTTTTGACTGTGTGGATCACAAGAAACTGTGGAAAATTCTTCAAGAAATGGGAATACTGGACCACCTCACCTGCCTCCTGAGAAATCTATACAGATTTTTTATTACAGAAATCTATGCAGGTCAGCAAGCAACAGTTAAAACCAGACATGGAACAACAGACTGGTTCCAAATTGGGAAAGGAGTACATCAAGTCTGAATATTGTCACCCTGCTTATTTAACTTATATGCAGAGTACATCATGAGAAACACTGGGCTGGATGAAGCACAATAGGTATGACCTAAATCAAATCCCTTATGATTATACAGTGGAAGTGAGAAATAATTCATGGGATTAGATCTGATAGACAGAGTGCCTGAAGAACTATGGATAGAGGTTTGTGACATTGTACAGAAGGAAGGGATCAAGACCATCCCCAAGAAAAAGAAATGCAAAAAGGCAAAATGGTTGTCTGAGGAGGCCTTACAAATAGAAGAGAAGCTAAAGGCAAAGGAGAAAAGGAAAGATATACCCATTTGAATGCAGAGTTCCAAAGAATAGCACAAAGAGATAAGAAAGCCTTCCTCAGCGATCAGTGCAAAGAAATAGAGGGAAAAAATGGAATGGGAAAGACTACAGATCTCTTCAGAAAATTAGAGATACCAAAGGAGCATTTCATGCAAAGATGGGCACAATAAAGGACAGAAATGGTATGGACCTAACAGAAGCAGAAGATATTCAAAGAGGTGGCAAGAATACACAGAAGAACTATACAAAAAAGATCTTCACAACCCAGATAATCACAATGGTGTGATCACTCACCTAGAGCCATGCATCTTGGAATATGAAGTCAAGTGGGCCTTAGGAACCATTACTACAAACAAAACCAATGGAGGTGATGGAATTCCAGTTGAGCTATTTCAAATCCTAAAAGATGATTCTGTGAAAGTGCTGCAGTCAACGTGCCAGCAAATTTGGAAACCTCAGCAGTGGCCACAGGACTGGAAAAGGTCAGTTTTCATTCCAATCCCAAAGAAAGGCAATGCCAAAGAATGCTAAAGCTACCGCACAATTGCACTCATCTCACATGCTAGCAAAGTAATGCTCAAAATTCTCCAAGTCAGGCTTCAACAGTATGTGAACCATGAACTCCCAGATGTTCAAGCTGGATTTAGAAAAGATAGAGGAACCAGAGATCAAATTGTCAACATCTGTTGGATCATCGACAAAGCAAGAGAGTTCCAGAAAAGCATCTACTTTTGTTTTATTGACTATGCCAAAACCTTTTGACTGTGTGGATCACAAGAAACTGTGGAAAATTCTTCAAGAAATGGGAATACTGGACCACCTCACCTGCCTCCTGAGAAATCTATACAGATTTTTTATTACAGAAATCTATGCAGGTCAGCAAGCAACAGTTAAAACCAGACATGGAACAACAGACTGGTTCCAAATTGGGAAAGGAGTACATCAAGTCTGAATATTGTCACCCTGCTTATTTAACTTATATGCAGAGTACATCATGAGAAACACTGGGCTGGATGAAGCACAAACTGGAATCAAGATTGCCGGGAGAAATATCAATAACCTCAGATATGCAGATGACACCACCCTTATGGCAGAAAGTGAGGAAGAACTAAAGAGCCTCTTGATGAAAGTGAAAGAGGAGAGTGAAAAAGTTGGCTTAAAATTCAACATTCAGAAAACTAAGATCATGGCCTCTGGTCCCATCATGGCAAATAGGTGGGGAAGCAATGGAAACAGTGACAGACTTTATTTTGGGAGGCTTCAAAATCACTGCAGATGGTGACTGCAGCCATGAAATTAAAAGACGCTTGCTCCTTGGAAGAAAAGCTATGACCAACGTAAACAGCATATTAAAAAGCAGAGACATTACTTTGCCTACAAAGGTCCATCTAGTCAAAACTATGGTTTTTCCAGTAGTCATGTATGGATGTGAGAGTTGGACTATAAAGAAAGGTGAGCACCGAAGAATTGATGCTTTTGAACTGTTGTGTTGGAGAAGACGCTTGAGAGTCCCTTGGACTGCAAGGAGATCAAGGAAGATCAATCTTAAAGAAAATCAATCCTGAATATTCATTGGAAGGATTGATGCTGAAGCTGAAACTCCAATATTTGGCCACTTCATGCAAAGAACTGACTCATTTGAAGAGACCCTGATGCTGGGAAAAATTGAAGGCGGGAGGAGAAGGAGATGACAGAGGATGAAATGGTTGGATGGCATCACCAACTCAATGAACTTGAGTGTGAGTAAAAACTCTGGGAGTTGGTGATGGACAGGAAGGCCTGGCATGCTGTAGTCCATAGGGTTGGAAAGAGTCAGACATGACTGAGCAACTGAACTAACTGAATCTTGATTCTAGCTTGAGCATCATCTAGCCCAGCATTTCACAAGATATACTCTGCATTTAAGTTAAATAAGCAGGGTGACAATATACAGACTTGATGTACTCCTTTCCCAATTTGGAGCCAATCTATTGTTCCATGTTCACTTCTAACTGTTGCTTCTTGACCTGCATACAGATTTCTCAGGAGGCAGGTAAGGTGGTCTGGTATTCCCATCTCTTGAAGAATTTTCCACAGTTTGTTGTGATCCACACAGTCAAAGACTTTGGCATAGTCAATAAAGCAGAAGTAGATGTTTTTCTGGAACTCTCGTGCTTTTTCAATCATCCAGTGGATGAGATGGTTGGATGGCCTCACCAACTCGAAGGACATGGGTCTGGGTAGACTCCGGGAGTTGGTGATGGACAGGAAGGCCTGGCGTGCTATGGTTGATGGGGTCGCAAAGAGTCGGACACGACTGAGCAACTGAACTGAACTGAACTGAATGGATGTTGGCAATTTGATCTCTGCTTCCTCTGCCTTTTCTAAATCCAGCTTGTACATCTGGAAATACTGTTAGGGCTTGAAGGATTTTGAACATTACCTTGCTAGCATGTGAGTTGAGTGCAATTGTGCAGTAGTTGGAGCATTCTTTGGCATTGCCCTTCTTTGGGATTGGAATGAAAACTGATCTTTTCCAGTTCTGTGGCCACTGCTGAGTTTTCCAAATTTGCTGGCATATTGGGTGTAGCACTTTCACAGCATTATCCTTTAGGATTTGAATTAACTCAGCTGGAATTCCATCACCTTCATCAGCTTTGTTTGTAGTAATGCTTCCTAAGGCCCACTTGACTTCACATTCCAGGATATCTGGCACTCGGTGAGTGGTCATCTGGGTCATTAAGACCTTTTTTGCACATCCTGTTACTTTTTAAAAAATATTTATTAGTTTCAGCTGCACAGGGTCTTCATGCTTTGTGGGGGCTCGCTCTAGTTGTGTCGCGCGGGAAATGCTCTCTAGTGACGCTGTACCGGCTTCTCATCACGTTGGCTTCTCTTGCTCTGGAGCAGAGGCTCTAGGCTTGTGGGCCTCAGTGATTGCAAGTCATGGGCTCTAGAGGCAGGCCCAGTAGTTGTGGCTCACGGCCTTAGTTGCCCCGCAGCATATGGAATCTTCCAGGACCAGGGATCAAACCAGTGTCCCCTGCATTGACAGGGGAATTCTTAACCATTGCATCACTAGGGAAGCCCAGTTTTGTGCTGTTATTGATGAAGACCTCCAGGCACCCAGAGCAAGCTTCATCAATGACAATGGAGGTGGGGATGCTTCAAACAGTTTGGTTTTGTTTAATGTTTTATGTTTGGGGCTGACTTCCTGTCAGCTCTGTACCATGGGTGATGAGTATGTGTCAGGAGGGAGGAAGTGGCTGCCACTTCTGTGGCTGTTCACCTGGTCTGGATTACAGGTATTATTTGTATTACAGTTTCTTTACAGGAATTTTTGGTAAGCCACTTGATTGTTTGGGAAGATTCATTTGTTTAAAACTACAATAGATCATATAGTCTATAAACTTTCCTAGCTCAACACACTCAACCCTACTCTGTCCCAATCCACCAGAAGTGAGCAAATAGGGAGGAGATGCTGTGTCAGCCCCCTGCCTGTAGCATCCGTATTCTCTTCCCCAGGACACCTGAGAACCATGCTGGAGGGTGGGAGCCCGGTTGAGACCGTTGTTGATGAAAAACTAACCAGTGATGATCTAAAGAGATAGAGAATTTTATTTGACCCATAAGGATTATAACTTGGGAGAGAATCTTAAAAAAATCCAAAGGACTGCCCATACATATTTGTGAGATAAAGGATCATACATTAAAATGGCACACTCACATATTACACAAAGTTCATCCAAGATACAGGGTTCGGATAAGCACATACAAACTGAACAGCAGGTCCCAGGACTCCTTATCGGATTTGGACAGAAAGGTAACATTAAAGGAGTTACATTGCTGTGTCAGAAAAGATAACAAGAAACCTTGATCTTCAGGATAGAGCAGGTGACCGAAGCTTCCAGAAGTACAGAGTCCTAACTACTGATAGCTTATGCTGAACAGTGTCAGATTCGTGATCTCTGAAGAAGATTTCGCTTCAGGACCAGGGACCAGGCTTGATCACGCAAGAGCTTTCAGATAGCAGAGTTTTATTAAAGGAACAGAGAAAGCTTCTGACATAGACCTCAGAAGGGAGATGGAAAGTGCCCCCCTAGCTAGTCTTACCAAGGCAGTATATACTTTTACAACATACATCTTAAATTAACAGGATTAGAACTAGCAATAGGGAGGTCTTAACCAGATTCACTCCCACAATATAAGTCTTAAGATAAAAAGATTACTTAGAAGGTTCTTGTTAGGGAGAAACATGTCCTGGAGCAAGATACGTTGTTATATTGACTAAGACAAAGCAATGCAGAAAAAAAAAATCTTTGTCCTTTTCTCCTTGAGAGCCCCAGACCCCTTTCTCCTTCTCAAGGGCTCTGGGCCCCTTTCTCCTCTTTGGGGACCCTGGACTTCTTATCAACCTACCTAGGAATGGACTCTCTCACTACTGGACTGCCAAGGAAGTCCTAAAGTAGAGAATTTTATATCACCCAAGCGAAGATTATAACCCAATAGGAAGTCTTTCAGAAAGCTCCAAGGAATGCTCCTACACATTTTTGAAATAAAGGGACCATACATTAAAAGGAGACAGTCATATTTTACACAAAATTCGCCCAAAAATACAGAGTCCAGACAAGCACATACAAAGTGAGCAACAGGTCCCAGGACTCCTTATGTGATTGGGAAAGAAATGGAACATTGAAGGAGTTACATTGCTGGTGTCAGAAAAAATAAAAAACGAGACTGATCTTCACAAGAGAGCAGGCACAGAGCAAGTGCTCACAGCTTCGAGAAGGTCAGCTTTCTGTATAATGCAGGTGCAGGCTGAAGGTTGGGGAGGTCAGCTTTCTGTATAATGCAGGTGCAGGCTGAAGGTGGGGAGGGCCCACTACAGCAGGGAGTGCATTATGCTTAGATCGTCTTGAAGAGTGAAAGTGAAAGTCACTCAGGCCTGTTGGACTCTTTGTGACCCCATGGACTATACAGTCCATGGAATTCTCCAGGCCAGAATACTGGAGTGAGCAGCCATTCCCTTCTCCAGGGGATCTTCTCAACCCAGGGATCAAATCCAGGTCTCCCGCACTGCAGGCAGATTCTTTACCAGCTGAGCCACAAGGGAAGCCCAAGAATACTGGAGTGGGTAGCCTATCCCTTCTCCAGCGGATCTTCCTGACCCAAGAATTGAACCAGGGTCTCCTGCACTGCAGGTGGATTCTTTACCAGCTGAGCTATAGACTGTCTTGTCCTTCACTAAATACAAATTTTATTCTATCACGACAAAGGCTCCAGCATGGAGATAGACATCAAATAGGACCAGGGCTGACTGCCAGGGTTGTTGTAGCAAGGCTGGAATGAGATAAAGCCTGGGAGAACCAGGCACAAAGTAGGCACACTGAAAGGCCTGATGTCTCTTCAGCCAACCCACTGAGATCCAAATGGGAGACCTGGAGCCCTTGGGTCCCAGACAAGACTCAGGCCAAACAACTCCCCATGACTACAGGTGCATCACTCCCTGAAGAGTTCAGACTGGGCTCTAGGGGGCGCACCAGGTTCAGTCCCAGCCAAACCTGTAGCACAGCCCATCCCTGGCTCCTGGAGTCCCTCCTTTCTCCCACCCCTGGTCCCTGCACCAAGCCCAGAGGGGCTCTGGTGACCGCACAGGATGCTTCCTGATGGGTAGTCACCAGTGCTGCCTGGAGACCTCGGGAGACCTCAGACGAGATGACCTTTGTCAAGACCTTGAGGCTGACACTCCCATCTAAGGCTGTGACCACCCCCCCCCACCGCCTGCTTCCAGACATAGGCTTCCCCACTTGCTCAGCATCCTCAGACTGGCTGTTGTCCCTTCCAGGGTGCCTCCCCCATCCCTGTCTCCGGTAGGGGTGGGGTTGGGGGTCCAGAGACCTGCAGGAAGCTGAGTCATATTCTTAGTCGCACCCTCTGATCTAAAGTGACCCAGGGCCTGCTTCCTCCAGGAGAACAAGCTTCAGGGTCGCTCCTACACACACGCCAGGTCACAGCCCAGAGTCCCCTTGACATGACCTCGCCACTAGGGATGCCCAATCTATGCCAATGTGCTAGGAACAGTGCCCAGGAGCCAGCTGTGTGTCTCTGGAGAGGCCCCGCTGGAGAGGCCCCTCAATGAAACTATGAACCATGCGGCATAGGGCCACCCAAGACAGCCAAGTCATGGAGAAGAGTTCTGACAAAATGCGGTCCACTGGAGAAGGGAATGGCAAACCACTTCAGTATTCTTGCCTTGAGACCCCATGAACAGTATGAAAAGGCAAAAAGATAAGACACTGAAAGACGAACTCCCCAAGTCGGTAGGTGGCCCAATATGTTACTGGAGATCAGTGGAGAAATAACTCCAGAAAGAATGAAGAGATGGAGCCAAAGCAAAAACAATACCCAGTTGTGGATGTGACTGGTGATGGAAATAAAGTCCAATGCTGTAAAGAACAATATTGTATAGGAACCTGGAATGTTAGGTCCATGAATCAAGTTAAATTAGAAATGGTCAAACAGGAGATGGCAAGAGTGAACACTGACATTTTAGGAATCAGTGAACTAAAATGGACCAGAATGGCGAATTTGTTTCAGATGACCATTATATCTACTACCTTGGGCAAGAATCCCTTAGAAGAAATGGAGTAGCCATCATAGTCAACAAAAGAGTCCAAATGCAGTACTTGGGTGCAGTCTCAAAAACGACAGAATAATCTCTGTTTGTTTCCAAGGAAAGCCATTCAATATCACAGTAATCCAAGTCTATGCCCCAATGAGTAATGCTAAAGAAACTGAAGTTGAATGGTTCTATGAAGACCTGTAAGACCTTCTAGAACTAACACCCAAAAAAAGATGTCCTTTTCATCATAGGGGACTGGAATGCGAAAGTAAGAAGTCAAGAGATAACCTGGGGTAACAGGCAAATTTGGCCTTGGAATACAAAATGAAGCTAGGCAAAGGTTAACAGAGTTTTGCCAAGAGAACTCACTGATCATAGCAAACACCCTCTTCAAACACCACAAGAGACGACTCTACACATGGACATCACCAGATGGTCAACGCTGAAACCAAATTGATTATATTCTTTGCAGCCAAAGATGGAAAAGCTCTATACAGTCAGCAAAAAAAAGATTGGGAGCTTACTGTAGCTCAGATCATGAACTGCTTATTGCCAAATTCAGACTTAAACTGAAGAAAGTAGGGAAAACCACTAGACCGTCCAGGTATGACTTAAATAAAATCCCTTATGATTATACAGTGGAAGTGAGAAATAGATTTAAGGGACTAGATCTGATAGAGTGCCTGAAGAACTATGGACGGAGGTTGGTGACACTATATAAGAAGCAATGATCGAGGTCATTCCCAAGAAAAAGAAATCCAAAAAGGCAAAATGGTGGTCTGAGGAGGCCTTACACATAGCTGAGAGAAGAAGAGAAGCAAAAGGCAAAGGAGAAAAGGAAAGATATACCCATTTGAATGCAGAGTTCCAAAGAATAGCAAGGAGAGATAAGAAAGCCTTTCTCAGTGATCAATGTGAAGAAATAGAGGGAAACAATAAAATGGGAAAGACTAGATACCTTGTCAAGAAAAGTAGAGACACCAAGCGAACATTTCATGCAAAGATGGGCAGAAACAGTATGGACTTAACAGAAGCAGATGATATTAAGAAGAGGTGTAAGAATACACAGAAGAACTATACAAAAAAGATCTTCATGACCCAGATAACCACGATGATCACTCACCTAGAGCCAGACATCCTGGAATGCGAAGTCTAGTGGGCCTTAGGAAGCATCACTACAGATAAAGCTAGTGGAGTGATAGAATTCCAGTCAAACTCTCAAATCCTAAAAGATGATGCTATGAAATTGCTGCACTCAATATGCCAACAAATTTGGAAAGCTCATCATTGGCCACAGAACTGGCAAAGGTCAGTTTTCATTCTAATCCCAAAGAAAGGAAATGCCAAAGAATGCTCAAACTACCACACAACTGCACTCATCTCACACACTAGCAAAGTAATGCTCAAAATTCTCCAAGCCAGGCTTCAACAGTACATGAACCGAGAACTTCCAGATGTTCAAGCTGGTTTTAGAAAAGGCAGAGGAACCAGAGATCAAATTGCCAACATCCACTGGATCATCAAAAAAGCAAGAGAATTCCAGAAAAACATCTACTTCTGCTTTATTGACTATGCCAAAGCCTTTGAACTGTGTGGATCACAAGGAACTGTGGAAAATTCTTCAAGAGATGGGAATACCAGGCCATCTGACCTGCCTCCTGAGAAATCTGTATGCAGGTCAGCAAGCAACAGTTGGAACCGGACATGGAACAACAGACTGGTTCCAAATTGGGAAAGGAGTACATCAAGTCTGTATATTGTCACTCTGCTTATTTAACTTACATGCAGAGTACATCATGAGAAACACTGGGCTGGATGAAGCACAAGCTGGAATCAAGATAGCCAGGAGAAATATCAATAACCTCAGATATGCAGATAACCACCCTTATGGCAGAAAGCAAAGAGGAACTAAAGACCCTCTTGATGAAGGTGAAAGAGGAAAGTGAAAAAGCTGGCTTAAAACTCATCATTCAAAAACGAAGATCATGGTATCTGGTCCCATCACTTCATGGCAAATAGATGGGGAAACTGTGGAAACAGTGAGAGACTTTATTTTGGTGGGCTTCAAAATCACTGCAGATGGTGACTGCAGCCATGAAATGAAAAGACGCTTGCTCCTTGGAAGAAAAGTTATGAGCAACCTAGACAGCATATTAAAAAGTAGAGACATTACTTTGCCAACAAAGGTCCATCTAGTCAAAGCTATGGTTTTTCCAGTAGTCATGTATGGATGTGCGAGTTGGACTATAAAGAAAGGTTAATGCTGAAGAACTGATGTTTTTGAACAGTGGTGTTGGAGAAGACTCTTGAAAGTCCCTTGGACTGCCAGATCAAACCAGTCAATCTTAAAGGAAATGAGTCCTGAATATTCATTGGAAGGACTGATGCTGAAACTGAAACTCCAGTACTTTGGCCACCTGATGCAAAGAACTGACTCATTTGAAAAGACCCTGATGCTGGAAAGATTGAAGGCAGGAAGAGAAGTGTATGACAGAGGGTGACATGGTTGGATGGCATCACCAATTCGAAGGACATGAGTTTGAGCAAGCTCCGGGAGTTGGTGATGGACAGGCCTGGTGTGCTGTAGTCCACGGGGTCAGAAAGAGTTGGACATGACTGAGCAACTGAACTGAACTGGAGTGGTTCTTCAGGGAGGAAACGGCCACTCTCCCATCCAGATGTTGAAGCCACTGTCCACCTCAGTAGGGAGCACCCAGCTCTATGCTGGTTCTGGTCCTTTCTCTGCTCACCAGATGTCCCAGTTCCTGGTCATCAGCAGCAGGGCACCCCCTCCGCCCCCACCCCAGCCTGGGCTCCTCAAGCAACAAGAAAGGCGTCGCCTTCAGACCTCTGTGAGCGGTGACCGCCATGGTTTGGTCCCGTGGGAAGCTAGGAAGGTTTTTTATTATTCTTTATGCAAAGTAGACAGGGGCTTCCCTGGTGGCTCAGAGGTTAAAGTGTCTGCCTGGAATGCAGGAGACCTGGGTTCAATCCCTGGGTTGGGAAGATCCCCTGGAGAAGGAAATGGCAACCCACTCCAGTACACTTGTCTGGAGAATCCCATGGAGGGAGGAGCCTGGTAGGCTACAGTCCATGGGGTCACAAAGAGTCGGACACGACTGAGTGACTTCACTTTCACTTTCACTTAAAGTAGACAAGGAGAGACGCGGTTTTGCAGCACCAGGGGACCACGGCTTGGGGATCTGAGCTGCCGGCTGCCCGGTGAATTGGCCTGAGCGGCAGCCAGAGACTCGCAGGTCCGGGCTCAGCTGAGGTCCGGGGGGGGCCAGGCGCCATGTCCTTTTCCTCTGACCTGGTGAGCTCATGCTGGCCCGCAGCCCGGCTGCAGGGCTACTCAGAGGGCTGGACCTGAGGGATGGGTGGTGTGTCCCCGCAGCCCCTGCAGTGGGCGCCCCCACCCTGTGCAGGAGGCAGGGAGCGTGGGGAGGAGGGAGGCATCCACGGGCCTGGCTGGGCCGGGCCCTCGTTGAGGACAGCAGGCCACAGGGCAGAGAGGGACTGAAGGACACCCCCATACTAGTATGGGGGGACACGGTCAGTGGAACTTGAGGGTTGGTGCCTCAAGGATGGCCTGTAACTGAGTGAAGGCTGAGAACCCCACCAGGGCCAACAAAGAGGCCCCAGATGAGCCACAAGCTGTGTCCCGTGAACACAAAAGTTGGTGTTAAGTCTGCAGGGTTAGGAGCCTGGGGTCCCCTTGAATATATGGGGCAGGGACCCCACCAGGACACCAGGGCTGAAGATCAGTTCCCAAGAGGGCTCTGCAAGATGGGTCAGGACAGAACAGGGCACAACCAGCTTTCCCCAAAGGTGAAGGGGACTTGGAATGTGGGACCCCAGGCCCTGGTGGTCTTGGACATGAGGACAGTGGCTCTGTGGCTGCTGCAGGGGCCAGTCACCCTGACCAGTCCACCCTGTCAGAGTCCTGCTCAGCTCCATGCTGTCCACATTCAGGGTCTCCTCCAGGAAAAGGGAGCCTCAGAGCAAGGACTTCTAAGGGGAGGATGGGCTGAGCTTGATACTGTTCTGAAACCTTCAATAATCCCATGAAGGAATTTTAAATAGCATGTTCAGAGGCCTGCATTTTTCTGTCTACAGTCTTGGACCTATCTGGTTCTAATCAGTTTGTGTGGTCCCCTCAGGCTATGTCATTCTGTTCATTCTTGTCCCCTGCCCCCTTCCTTCCTATTTCAAGACCAGCTAGGCAGAACATAAAAAGTCTGGTGAGCTCATGCTGGCCCGCAGCCCGGCTGCAGGGCTACTCAGAGGGCTGGACCTGAGGGATGGGTGGTGTGTCCCCGCAGCCCCTGCAGTGGGCGCCCCCACCCTGTGCAGGAGGCAGGGAGCGTGGGGAGGAGGGAGGCATCCACGGGCCTGGCTGGGCCGGGCCCTCGTTGAGGACAGCAGGCCACAGGGCAGAGAGGGACTGAAGGACACCCCCATACTAGTATGGAGGGACACGGTCAGTGGAACTTGAGGGTTGGTGCCTCAAGGATGGCCTGTAACTGAGTGAAGGCTGAGAACCCCACCAGGGCCAACAAAGAGGCCCCAGATGAGCCACAAGCTGTGTCCCGTGAACACAAAAGTTGGTGTTAAGTCTGCAGGGTTAGGAGCCTGGGGTCCCCTTGAATATATGGGGCAGGGACCCCACCAGGACACCAGAGCTGAAGATCAGTTCCCAAGAGGGCTCTGCAAGATGGGTCAGGACAGAACAGGGCACAACCAGCTTTCCCCAAAGGTGAAGGGGACTTGGAATGTGGGACCCCAGGCCCTGGTGGTCTTGGACATGAGGACAGTGGCTCTGTGGCTGCTGCAGGGGCCAGTCACCCTGACCAGTCCACCCTGTCAGAGTCCTGCTCAGCTCCATGCTGTCCACATTCAGGGTCTCCTCCAGGAAAAGGGAGCCTCAGAGCAAGGACTTCTAAGGGGAGGATGGGCTGAGCTTGATACTGTTCTGAAACCTTCAATAATCCCATGAAGGAATTTTAAATAGCATGTTCAGAGGCCTGCATTTTTCTGTCTACAGTCTTGGACCTATCTGGTTCTAATCAGTTTGTGTGGTCCCCTCAGGCTATGTCATTCTGTTCATTCTTGTCCCCTGCCCCCTTCCTTCCTATTTCAAGACCAGCTAGGCAGAACATAAAAAGATTACTGATAATTAAAGAAAATCAGACATCTCATCTTAATGAAAGTTGTGATGTGATGGTTTATAGGCTGCAATATCTTTTGTTTACTGATTTGACATGGAAGGATTTTTTTCATTGACATGGACCAGCAATTGCTTGGGACAACAGTTAAACTGGTTAATCAAGTGCAAGACTGATAAAAGGGCCTGGGTCCCTTGGATCAACCCTTCATCAGAGAGCTCTAAAGCCTTTTATATAAAATGGCCAAGTGGGGGAGGGTGATAAAAAGAAAGATTTCTGGGACTCCTTGCAAGATGGAGACTTGTTAAGGGGGTCCTAATGGAGGCTTCCCAGGTGGCTCAGTGGTAAAGAAGGAAATGAAGTAGTAGAAGCCAAGTAGGAGAAGCGGGTTTGATCCCTGGGTGAGGAAGATCCCTTGGAGGAGGAAATGGCAACCCACTGCATTATTCTGGCTTGGAGAATTTCATGAACAGAGGAGCCTGGTGGGCTACAGTCCATGGGGTTGCAAAGAGCCGGACACGACTGAGTGAATAACATTTTCTAAATGTATTGTAATATACCTCCTGGGGCACATGTGCCATGGATTTTCCAGGACATTTACCCAGAGTAGAACTGAAACAGGAGAAAAGAGGGCAGGGCAAAAACTTGAAAAGAATGACATCGCCCAAGGACATGACATAGGCTGATTAGAAGCAAACAGGTCCAAGATGAGTTCACTTACAGGAGGGCTTGAGCCTCAGTATACAATCACTGTAACATGTACACACATACACAAGCTATATGAAACACCCACAGGCGCCTTGACAGCTCTGAGGCCAACCATCAAAGACGAAAAAGTGGGGTGGCTGTTGGCTCAAATCCTGAAAATCCTGCCCTTTCTCCTGAAGTAGATAAAATAAACCTCCCCCCTCACTGGTCTATGAAATTACCCAGCCCATAAAACTCAACACAACATATTTCAGGTCCATGCTCACCTTCCAACACTGTCTGGAAGGTGTGTTTCTCGCTACCTGAATCCGCTACTAACCTATCACTTTGTCTTTCACTGAATTCTTTCTGCCATAAGATATCAAGAACCTGAATTCATGAAGGATCTTGCTTTCAAATATTTAGGATTGTTGTTGCTGTTGTTCAGTCCCTAAGTTGTGTCCAAATATTTGTGAATTCATGGAATGCAGCACACCTGACTTCCCTGTCCTTCACTATCTCTCAGAGTTTGCTCAAACTCATATCCATCGAGTCAGTTAGCTCAGTCACTCAGTTGTGCCCAACTCGCGACTCCATGGACTGCAGCACACCAGGCTACCCTGTCCATCGCCAACTCCCAGACCTTGCTCAGACTCATGTCCATCAAGTCAGTGATAAAATCCAACCATCTCATCCTCTGTCATCCCCTTCTCCTGACTTCAGTCTTTCCCAGCATCAGGGTCTTTTCAAATGAGTCAGTTCTTTGCATCAGGTGGCCAAATATTGGAGTTTTAGCTTCAACATCAGTCCTTCCAATGAATATTCAGAACTGATTTCCTTTAGGATTGATCTTCCTTGATCTCCCTGCAGTCCAAGAGACTCTCAAGAGTCTTCTCCAACACAACAGTTCAAAAGCATCAATTCTTCAGCACTCACCTCTCTCACCTTCGTGAGAGAGTCCAACTCACATCCATACATGACTACTGGAAAAACCATAGCTTTGATCAGATGGACCTTGTTGGCAAAGTAATGTCTCTGCTTTCTAATACGCTGTCTAGGTTGCTCGTAGCTTTTCTTCCAAGGAGCAAGCGTCTTTTCATTTCATGGCTGCAGTCACCATCTGCAGTGATTTTGGAGCCCAAGAAAATAAAGTCTGTCACTTTTTCCATTGTTTCCCCATCTGTTTGCCATGAAGTGATGGACCAGATGCCATGATCTTTGTTTTTTGAATGATGAGTTTTAAGCCAGTTTTTTTCACAATCCTCTTTCACTTTCATCAAGAGGCTGTTCAGTTACTCTTCGCTTTCTGCCATAAGGGTGGTGTCATCTGCATATCTGAGGTTATTGATATTTCTCCAGCAATCTTGATTCCAGCTTGTGCTTCATCCAGCCCAGTGCTTCTCATGATGTACTCTGCATGTAAGTTAAATAAGCAGGGTGACAATATACAGCCTTAATGTACTCCTTTCCCAATTTAGAATCAGTCTGGTGTTCCATGTCTGGTTCTAACTGTTGCTTCTTGTCCTGCATATAGGTTTCTCGGGAAACAGGTAAGGTGGCCTGGTATTACCACACTTTAAAAATTTTCCACAGTGTGTTGTGATCCACAGAGTCAAAGGCTTTAGCATAGTCAATGAAACAGAAGTAAGACATTTTTCTGGAATTCTCTTGTTTGTCTATGACCCAAGAGATGTTGGCAATTTAATCACTGGTTCCTATGCCTTTTCTTACTCCAGCTTGTACTTACCTGTAAGTTCTCGGTTCACCCCTACTAGCCCTTTATAGAAACCTCACACATACACACACACACACACACACACACACAGCCCAGAGCCCGGCCCACCTGCCCAGGCCAAGCCTGGTGAGGGTCTGAGCAGGGGCAGGGCAGCCTGGCCACTCCAATGTCTCCCTGTGTCCGGGCCTCGGGCAACAGGAAAGCAAGCACAGGCCCTGGCCCAGTCGCATGCTGCCAACCCCACCTCCCTCAGCACTCAGAACCAAAACGGGCTAAAGCTGACTTTCAAAAACTACAGAACATATGAGCAGAAGAAAAGATGGTTCTCCCATAGGACTTGGTGAGCAGAGGGACGGGAGGAGCTCCTGATAGGACCTGGAAAATGTTCCTCAGGCCAAAGACCACTGCACCCTAATCCCCACACCACCCTGAGGAGACCACCTGTGAGGGAGGGACCTGCCTCCTCAGGACCCCTGCTGGCTCAGCCACACCCACCATGTCCCTCTGGCAACAGGGCCCAAAGTCATATGGCAGGTGAGGGGCAGGGTGTGGCCCCCTCAGGCACTGGGAGGGACACGGAGACTTATAGCAGGGAATTAAGCCCAGGCAGCTAGTACGGCAGCCAGTCCTTGGTACTCCAGCCTTGCCCGAGACCCGGCCTCCCCGGGTCCCATCCTGACCCTCCGCCATCACACGGCCATGCAGGGGGCCTGCATGCTGCTGCTGCTGGGCCTGCGGCTACAGCTCTCCCTCGGCCTCTTCCCAGGTAACCAGGCGGTTCCTGGTGCCCTACTCACAGGGGGTGGGCCCAGGCTGACCTGACTCCACTCTCCCCTTGGGCAGTCGAGGAGGAAGACCCCGCCTTCTGGAACCGCCAGGCTGCCCAGGCCCTTGATGTGGCTAAGAAGCTGCACCCCGTCCAGACAGCCGCCAAGAATGTCATCCTTTTCTTGGGCGATGGTGAGTGTGCTGGGCCAGTCCACCCCTTGTCCCCCCACAACCCTGGAATCCTGGGCTGCCGGCTGACCCAGGCTGGCCCCAGGGACTCAGACCTGACACAGTGTGTACCTTCAGGGATGGGGGTTTCCACGGTGACAGCCACTCGGATCTTAAAGGGGCAGATGGCTGGCAAGCCGGGACCTGAGACACCCCTGGCCATGGACCAGTTCCCATACCTGGCTCTGTCCAAGGTAAGGGCCAAGGGGCCTCAGGGTGGTCTACACCAGAGGAGTGGGTGTGGGCCTAGGGAGCAGAGTAGGTGGGAAAGCTCCAGGAGGGTTGGGGGCTGAGATAGGGGCCAGAGGCTGGAGGATGGACCCAGGGCCTGGGTCAGGAGCTGGGTGTCTACCCCAGCAAAGCTGAAGGCATCTCTGCCCCCAGACATACAATGTGGACAGAAATGTACCAGACAGTGCAGGCACGTCCACCGCCTACCTGTGTGGGGTCAAGACCCGTATGAAGGTCATCGGTGTAAGTGCAGCCGCCCAGTTTAACCAGTGCAACACGACATATGGGAACGAGGTCACGTCTGTGATGAACCGGGCCAAGAAAGCAGGTGGGCTTGGGCAGCAGCTTCCTGGCAGGGATACTGTGTGGGGTCAAGACCCGTATGAAGGTCATCGGTGTAAGTGCAGCCGCCCAGTTTAACCAGTGCAACACGACATATGGGAACGAGGTCACGTCTGTGATGAACCGGGCCAAGAAAGCAGGTGGGCTTGGGCGGCAGCTTCCTGGCAGGGATGGGTTCAGAGACCTCGGTGGCCCACCGTGACCTCTGCCACCCTCAGGGAAGTCAGTGGGAGTGGTGACCACCACCACAGTGCAGCACGCCTCCCCAGCCGGGGTCTACGCGCACACGGTGAACCGCGACTGGTACTCTGATACTAATATGCCTGACCAGGCCAAGAGGGAGGGCTGCCAGGACATTGCCACACAGCTGGTCTACAACATGGACATTGACGTGAGTTGCGACATGAAAGCAAGGGGCAGGGCTGGGCAGAAGGGATGGGACACACACCCGACAGTCCTAGGTAACCCACAGCCCTGGGGCCTTGGGAGGTCTCTGTTTGCAGGCAGAATTGTTGGCAGAGGTTGGGGTGGGGTGGGAGTGGGGCACGATGTAAGAATTAGAAGTGGGGACAGGCCTTTCTCACAGACATGGTGGGTGAAGACTCTAGGGGCTCTGTGTGAGAGGAGCAAAGGGCCAACCAGGACCCAAACCCACCTGCCTTAATCTCTGGTCCCAGGTGATCCTGGGTGGAGGCCGAATATACATGTTTTCTGAGGGGACCCCAGACCCTGAATACCCATACAATACAAGACACAGTGGAGTCCGGAAAGACAGGCGGAACCTGGTGCGGGAGTGGCAGGCCAAGCACCAGGTGATGGGGCCTCACGGGTGCGGGGGCACAGCGGGGCCGGGCCTGGGGTGTCGGGCTATGGGCTGAGGCCTGGTTCTGCCCCTCCCAGGGAGCCCAGTATGTGTGGAACCGCACAGCACTCCTTCAGGCGGCCAGTGACTCCAGTGTAACACACCTCATGGGTAACCCCACCCACCCCCACTGTCCTCCCCAGGAAGGGTGCCACAGGCCCCCCACCCCCATTCCCAGCTTGCAGGTCATCACTGGTCCCATTTCTCACAGGCCTCTTTGAGCCGGGAGACATGACCTATGACATCCACCGAGACAACATCAAGGACCCATCCCTGGAGGAGATGACAGAGGTAGCCATTCGTGTGCTGAGCAGAAACCCTCGGGGCTTCTTCCTCTTTGTGGAGGGTGAGTGGCAACTCCTCCAGCCGGGGCCTACGCGCAGAGGGGAAGGGGGTGGCACTCAGGGTGGCTTTTGCATCACCCACCTTCCACATGACCTTCTTGCAGGAGGCCGCATTGACCATGGTCACCATGAAAACATAGCTTATCGGGCGCTGACCGATGCAGTCATGTTCGACAATGCCATCGCCAAGGCTAGCCAGCTCACCAGTGAAGCAGACACACTGACCCTCGTCACTGCTGACCACTCCCATGTCTTCACTTTTGGTGGCTACCCACTTCGTGGGACCTCCATTTTTGGTAAGCCAGGGATAGTGGCAAGTTCTTGTCCTAAGTTATGTTGCACAAAGTGCTCTTGAGTCAGCTCCTTCACCTGCAAAGTGGAGTATAATAGCAGCTGCCCTGCCTGGCTCTGGTAAGGATTAAGCCAGTGAACAAACAAGGGGCCTCTGAGCTCAGCACGCAGGAGGCACCCCAAAGGATCGGGTCAGTGTGATCACGGGGTCCCCTCGTCCCTGCAGGGCTGGCCGATGGCAAGGCCGGAGATGGCAAGTCCTATACCTCCCTCCTCTATGGCAACGGCCCGGGGTACCGGCTGTACATGGGCTCACGACCTGATGTGAATGAAAAGCAGAGCAGTGAGTGCAGTGGGTGGGCCCTGGGGAGCAGGGTGAGAGGAGGGGAA
>SJYT01062874.1:35292-62416 GCA_006410635.1 Cephalophus harveyi
GATTCACATCAGGAGGTCAGGGAGGGGCTGATGAGGGGCTGAGATTGAGTAAAGGCCAAAAGGGGTGAGGGTGGAAGCTACACAGGACAGAGCAATGCTGACGGCTCTGAGGGAGCGTGAGGCCAGCAGCGGTACCAAGTTGGGGCTTTCCCCTCCCCGAAGCCAGGCTTTCACCTTCTCTGAAAACAGAAGGACATTCCTGAGCCCCAGTGCTCACCCATCCTACTTCCCTGCCTGACACCCAGGTGGTCATCTGGGGGCTTGTCACCTCCTTGGTCCTGTGAGGTCCACTAGATGCAGCCCTCAAAAGATAGGGACCAATATAAACTTGTGTTTGCTTCTTGCTTCCCAGCTCCTGGCAGGGAGCAGTGCAGAGGAGGGGGGACATTCATACCACCCCCTACAGGCTTCAGTTCAGTTCATTCAGTCAGTCATGTCTGACTCTTTGCAACCCCATGGGCTGCAGCATGCCAGACTTCCCTGTCCATCACCAACTCATCACCATCACCAACTCAGCTTGCTCAAATTCATGTCCATCGAGTCAGTGATGCCATCCAGCCATCTCATCCTCTGTCGTCCCCTTCTCCTCCCACCTTCAATCTTTCCCAGCATCAGGGTCAGAGGCAAAAACAGGAAGTGACCCTCCACTTATGCAAAGTGGTGGGCTTGGGGGCAGGGGTGGTTGTAGTGATTTAGTCGGTAAGTCGTGTCCAGCTCTTTCAACCCTGTTCCCACCAGATTCCTCAGTCCATGGAATTTCCCAGGCAAAAGAGGCAAAAACAGGAAGTGACCCTCCACTTATGCAAAGTGGTGGGCTTGGGGGCAGGGGTGGTTGTAGTGATTTAGTCGGTAAGTCGTGTCCAGCTCTTTCAACCCTGTTCCCACCAGATTCCTCAGTCCATGGAATTTCCCAGGCAAGAATACTGGAGTGGGTTTCCCACAGGATCTTTCACCCAGGGATCAACCCAGGTCTCCTGCATTACAAGCAGATTCTTCACTGACTGAACCACTAGGGAAGCTCCCCCCACCAGTTGGAGAGCCTTTCTGTTCCCAGTTACTGTCCTGGTCCCTCTGAGGATAGAATTCTCACTGGATCCCGCAGGGGACATCCTGAGAGTGGGCGGTGGTGTGCAAGCAGAAGACATCTCCCCGTGGGTCAGCTGGGCTTCCCTCGTAGTTCAGTCGGTAAAGCATCTGCCTGCAATGCAGGAGACCCACGTTTGATCCCTGGGTTGGGAAGATGCCCTGGAGAAGGAAATGGCAACCCACTCCAGTATTCTTGCCTGGAGAATCCCATGGACAGGGAAGCCTGGCAGGCTACAGTCCATGGAGTTGCAGAGGGCACGACCAAACCACCACCATCACCTATCAGCTGGTGCTGAGGTGGCCTTAACATTGCCCAGCCAGTGGCAATGCCTATGTCAGTGTGAAAACTTTGTCTCACTTCTTGTTGAGCATGGAGCCAATAGACACCACCAACCCAAACATGTGAGAAGTAAGGTTTTATTATGATTAGCGGACATGAGTGAAGTGACTTAGCAGCAGCTGCAGCCGAAACCAAGAACCCTGGATCTCTCCCAGAGCAGTGACTCCTTGAACAGAAAGACTGGGGGAATTTTTTTTAATCTTTGAAAATAAATATTTATTTTTAATTGATGATTTGTTTACAATATTGGTTTGATTTCTGTCATACATCAACATCCCTCCTTCTTGAATCTCCCTCCCAACTCCTACCCATTCCCACCCCTCTAGGTTCTTACAGAACCCCAGTTTGAGTCCCCTGAGTCATACAGCAAATTCTCATTTAAGTCAAAGGGAGTTTGAGGCATATTCATGAGGGGCTTGAGCAGAGGAGAATTCAGCATAAGACTGGAGCAAGTTCTATAGCTAGTGGCTCAGTCGTGTCCAACTCTTTGTGACCCCATGGACAGTAGCCATCAGGCTCCTCTGTCCATGGAATTCTCCAGGCAGGAATGGTGGAGTGGTTGTCATTTCCTTCTCCAGGGGATCTTCCTGACTCAGGGGTTGAACCCAGGTCTCCCGCATTGCAGGCAGATTCTTTACTGTCTGAGCCACCAGGGAAGCTTCATTGAAATCAAGAGGGTCAAAACCATCATTCCATCCTCCACCTGGTAGGGGCCTTAGGACTAGCAATTCTCCAACATTTTTTTGTGTAAATCCCTTAAGGAGGGATTAGAGCTCTGCTTTATCTGCGCTACTGTTTGACTGCATTTTTTCCCGCATTCTTTTGTTCTCTTAAGATAAGTAATTACTGAGACTTTTTCAAGGTCAAGCACTGAGCTCAGGCTGAGACTGAAAATAACTTAGGTCAAACTGGCTTCTCTTATGTCTTAAGCCATTGGACAGCAAGGAGCAAGGTTTGATACCAGCCAATTCTAAAGGAAATCAACCCTGAATATTCACTGGAAGGACTGATTCTGAAGCTGAAGCTCCAATACTTGGGCAAACCTGTTTCCAAGAGCCGACTCATTGAAAAAGACCCTGATTCTGGGAAAGATTGAGGGCAGGACGAGAAGGGGGTGACAGGATGAGATGGTTGGATAGCATCACTGACTGAATGGACCTAAGTTTGAGCAAACTCTGGAGATGGTGAAGGACAGGAAAGCCTGGCGTGCTGCAGTCATGGGGTTGCAAAGCGTCGGGTGTGACTGAAAAACAACAATAAATACCAAGAAAACCATTCCTAGTCTCTTTCTCTGGGGACTCCCTAACTTATCAGCTTACACCTGACACAGGGGGCTAAGACAGGGCCCAGAGAGCCCAGGGTGGTAAATGGGGACACTGGTGGAGGATGCTGGGCTCCAGATGAGACCCCACAGGACTAGGCCTTCTTCCCAGAGAAGAGAGAGACCGGGACCACCATCCCCCACAGAGCAGGCTCCATGGAGCTGGCCATCGCCTGGCCCCAGGCATCTATAACCCCGGAGGGCAGGACCGGAGGTGTTATCTCTTACTGCAGAGCAGAAGCCATGCTGCCTGCTGCCCGGTCATCCCTGGGCCCCAGGGGAGGGAGCACGACAGCCTCTCATCTCAGGTGACTCAGGTCCCGGGGGGAGGGGGCCCAGGTGCTCTGGTGGGAACTTGGACAAACATTTTTATTTGCTGCAATGACATGTGGTTTGTATTTGGTCTCAGGCCCTGCCCAGGCCCAGGACAAAATTCACAAGAAATCAAGCAGGAGCATAGCTGATGATCACTTAATGTCATCCTAAGAAGAACATTCAAAGACACTTTAGGAATTTCCCCCGTGATCCCAGTTGTTAAGAATACTTCTGCCTATGCTGGTACTCCTTGAAAGAAAAGTTATGACCAACCTAGATAGTATATTCAAAAGCAGAGACATTACTTTGCCGACTAAGGTCCGTCTAGTCAAGGCTATGGTTTTTCCTGTGGTCATGTATGGATGTGAGAGTTGGACTGTGAAGAAGGCTGAGCGCCGAAGAATTGATGCTTTTGAACTGTGGTGTTGGAGAAGACTCTTGAGAGTCCCTTGGCCTGCAAGGAGATCCAAACAGTCCATTCTGAAGGAGATCAACCCTGGGATTTCTTTAGAAGGAATGATGTTAAGCTGAAACTCCAGTACTTTGGCCACCTCATGCGAAGAGTTGACTCATTGGAAAAGACTCTGATGCTGGGAGGGATTGGGGGCAGGAGGAAAAGGGGACGACCGAGGATGAGATGGCTGGATGGCATCACGGACTCGATGGACATGAGTCTGAGTGAACTCCGAGAGATGGTAATGAAAAGGGAGGCCTGGCNTGGGAAGGATTGGGGGCAGAAGGAGAAGGGGACGACAGAGGGTGAGATGGCAGGATGGCATCACCGGCTTGATGAACGTGAGTCTGAGTGAACTCCGGGAGATGGTGATGGACAGGGAGGCCTGGTGTGCTGCGATTCATGGGATCGCAAAGAGTCGCACATGACTGAGCGACTGAACTGAACTGATAGGTATAAATCCACTTATTTAATGAGTTCTTGGGGCTAGTATCACTGGGCTAGGAATTAGGAGGCCTGAATTCAGGGTAAAATCTTTCTTTCTCCACCCCTCCTTTATCCTTTCTCTCTCTCACTGGGACCTGAATGCATGCGTGTTCAGTCATGTCTGACTCTTCACAACCCCATGAACTGTAGCCCGCCAGGCTCCTCTATCTATGGGATTCTCCATGCTAGAATACTGGAGTAGGTTGCTATTCCCTCCTCCAGAGGTTCTTCATGACCCAGGGATCAAACTTGTATCTCCTGCATCTTCTGCACCACTGGCAAATTCTTTACAACTGAGCCACCAGGTAGTGCCCTAGGGGTCACGTAAAAACTGTATATTCACTGACGATTTATCCATATTAGCTTAAAATTGAAAACAACCCAGATGTCTTTCAGTGGGTGAAAGTTTAAATGAACCATGATATATTCATCATGAGGGAATAGTACTCATCAGTGAAAAGGAACAAAGTACTGACACACACAACTTCATAGATGAATCTCCAGGGTATTATAATGAATGGAAAAAGACAATACCAAAAGTTTACATGCTGTATGATTTCACCTTTGTAATTTTCTTGAAATGACAAAATTATAGAAATAGAGAACAGATTGTGGTCATCAGAGGTCAGGGATGGAGGAGGGATGAAATATGAAAAGAATGTGGTGATGGAATTGTTCCATATTTTGATTGTGTCAGTGTCAATATTCTTGCTATTGTACTTTAGTTTTTTGATATGTTACCATTGGGGGAAACTGAGTGAAAGTTACAAGTTAAGCAGTATACAGTATTTCTATCATTTCTGATGACTGCATCTGAATTTGCAATAACTTCAAATAAAAAGTTTAATTAAAAAACTATTACTATATTTTTTTATCGTGTTGTGCTTCCTGGTTCCATCTCAAACCCTAATGAAAGTTTGGGGAAAGCTTAGGGGAAAATAGGCAATGGGTTGGTAAAATGACAGCAAATTTCTTGCCTGGCCTTTGAGTTCCCTTTGTGATGATAAATGTCTGCCTTCAGCAGCTTGTGGAAGCTCAGGATTGAGCAGAGATACTATCTCAACTTGTAAGAGGCAGGTGGCTTCTCCAGGGTGAAAGTGTCTCTTGGAGATAATGCAAAATGGCCCCAAGCTGAATAGAACTTTTAGTGTACTGATCACTTGAAAGCTATTGGCAGGGCTGTGCTAATGAAGGTAAAGGGTTTTGCTTCTGTTGATGGAAGCAGAAAATCTGGTTCTAACAGATTTTCTTCTGAGAAATCCAGTTGCTGACCACACAGGATCTTCATAGCAGCAAATGCAGATTTATTGAAGCTAATACTCTGCCCCTTTCTGAATACAATATTGCAGTAAGAAATATAAAGCCTACAAGGTCTAAGCAATAAAACTCACTTGAAGTCTATGGGGGGAATACTGGAGGTTCAAATAGTTAGCATTTATCCAATACTCATGGGGCACTTTTGTACAGTATCTCATTTAATCCACACAAGAACCTGAAGAATGGGTGTAATTATCCTTATGGTTTACAGGTTTGAACACTAAACTAGAGAGAGATTAAGTGACCTACCTAAGGTCATAAGGGACAGGCTGGGATTTCATGAGAAGCAGAGCTGAATTCTCCATCCCCGTGTAGGATAGCGGGCCTGGAGTGGCTCTGGAGTGGCTGCACTGTGTGGTGCCCTGAACACTCCCACCTTCACCCTGGAATATTCCTGTAATTATGATCTTGGTGCCCATTTGAGTTAGCATCTGGGAAGTTCTTTATTTAGCATTCATATGTAAAACCTATACCTTTGTTTTAGATGCAATTTAGTCTTATTACACGTTTTCTTCTGCCTGCAGAGGGTATGTGTGACTGTTTATTATTGTTATAATTTCTATCTGTAAATAGTTGCTCCTTAACTTAAAAAAAAATCATTTTATTGAATTTCTCAATCATTACTTAACAGTGATAGTTAAGGTCCTACCCTTGACACAGTGAAAGTTGCTCAGTCGTGTCTGACTCTTTGTGATCCCATGGACTACACATTCGTGGAATTCTCCAGGCCAGAATACTGGAGTGGGTAGCCTTTCCTTCTCCAGGGGATCTTCCCAATCCAGGGATCAAACCCAGGTCTCCTGCATTGCAGGAGGATTCTGTATCAGCTGAGCCAAAAGTGAAGCCCAAGAATACTATAGTGAGTAGCCTATCCCTTCTCCAACAGATCTTCCCAACCCAGGAATCGAACTGGGGTCTCCTGCATTGCAGGCAGACTCTTTACCAACCTAACTATCAGGGAAGCACCCTTGACAAAAGTACAGTGAATTACAATTTACTTTAAGAAATGAGAAAAACAAGATGTGTTTCTAAAAATGAGTTAAATACTATTTAGTTTAATTAGTTAATTAAAGAGAACCATAGATTTCCATGGTCTTAGAAAATGACTATTCAAAATACTTATTTATTACAGAGTGGTATAAATATTTTATGATCTTGTCACAATTTTAATTGTTAAATTCAATTAAATTAATATACTTCAATAATGTCTTGGATGCTTACTCCATGGTTAACTTTTCAGATTTTCTTGTGACTTGTTTCAAATAGTCTGAAGAAAGCAGACATTTAAGTTTTTAAAATCTATTGACTGATTCTTTAAGAGCCTATGTTTCCTTTAAGTAATATATGTTTTAAATTGACCTTGTTCAAAAACTTACTGTAAACTTATAAAATCACAAATTTTGCAGTATATACATAGCAATCTCTTTCTTCCAAAAAACAGATCTAATTCACTAGCCAGGCAATCTGATGTGAACTATCTCAAATTTAGAGTAGTGTAGCCTAGTAGTCCTTCTTATCCTCAATTTACATATCTTACTCATTAGGAAAAGTTATCAAATTAAGCCACAGTGGCCAAGCGATCTACGTCAACTGCTACCAAAAAGCATCCAGTTTACCCAGGGGGAAAAATGTTGGAACATTTTAAAACATCTGCAAGCATGAAATAAGAAAGTATCAGATCAAAGAGAGGAAGCTAGTTACAAGGTCAGTTGAGCAATTAATCAACAAAGACCAAAAAGTCTCATATAAGTCCAGAAAACCTTCATTTTCCCTTCCTGCATGAAAATTGTCAAGTTCATGTTTGGAAGCTATAACATAGAAAATAGAAAAAGTACCACTTGTGGTTAATAGAGTTAGAAGATTGGTGTCATGTTAGATAAAGACAATTGATTGCAAAATTTTTTTCTTGAAGGATGGATGACTCATTGAAAATAAGTAACCATGGTCAGTTAATGGCTTTGTTGAGAGTCTCTGACAAGAACTTTTGAAAGAACGTTGTTCTACAGAATAGTAACAATTAGAGTCATGTTAACAAGTTAACTGAAAATTTTAAAAAGCAAAAATGTACTCAAGAACTAAAAGAAGTAAATGAATAATTCAAAACACATTTAAAATATTACAGAACAGCTGGGAAGTTTGCAGCTGCAATAACACAAGTGTAAAGTTTACATCAAGAGTTTGTTTTGAAACTCCAAGATTCCAGTTTCTTATTGTTTTATTCACAGAGAAACTCACTGTTTTGAGAATTTAGATTACATACAAATGACAGGTTACCAAACTCATTTCCCCATCAATTTCCTGATCCAGATACTGAGTCATGTTTCAGCTTATTAACCCCAGGCAACACGAGTGTATATTTAAATTCCAGTTGTGTAACTAAGAAACTAAGCATATATTGACTGAGCACCTATTTTGAGTATCTACTGAGTCAAATGGGCTTCCTTGTTGGCTCCGTGGTAAAGAATCCGCCTGCCAAGTAGGAGACTCAGGTTTGATCCCTGGGTTGGGAAGATACCCTGAAGAAGGAAATGGTAAACCACTCCAATATTCTTGCCTGGGAAATCCCATGGACAGAGGAGCCTAGTGGGCTACAGTCCATGGGGTTTCAAAAGAGTGGGACAAGACTTAGCAACTAAGTCAAGCACAAAGAATAGAATGATGAATAAGACTAACAGGTTCCTCTGCTTATGGAAATTACTTTTTTTCCTTATTTTTTTAAATTGCAGTGAAAATATTAAGGCCAATTAATTATAAGTATGATAAATGCTCAAAACAGGAGGTACCTGGTGATACAAAAGTGTATAATGCAGTACAGGTATCAGAGAAAGCATCCTTAAAGAGTGACATTTGAACTAAGGCTTGAATAAAATCTCAGGGAGATAAATCAGGTATTGAGAAGGACAGTGTCATCAGGGGTGAAGTTGGGGAGCATTCCAGGCAGCATTAATTCTAGAGACATTGTACTGGCTCCATGACTCAAAGGAGCATGATACATTTACAAAAAAAAAAAAAAAAATCAGTGTAACAATGGTTGTGTACAAACCACTAGCAAAAGATCCAGAACTTGGATCATGATGGCAACAGTGGTGATGAAGGGAGGTGGGTGAACTTGAAAGCTATTTCCCAAGTTAAAAGAATTAGATTTGGAGATGGCTGAGAGGCAAGAATTAATGCAAGGAGATGAAGGTGTCAAGGTTAGTTTGGGGATTTCTGAGTTGCTTAGCTAAATTGATGTCTTTCAATGATGAAGTTGTATGTTCAGTTTTGAACATACTCTATTTGAGAAAGCCCCAAAGAGAAGTGTGTATTGGAAATAAAACTTTAGGAGTCACTGGTGTACTGAAGCTATCAGCATGGTAAGATAACCTAGAAACAGAATATGGAGCTAAAAAAAGGAGAGTCTGACTCATTCCCAAGGACTTCCAATATTAAAGTCATAGCAATATTTATCTAAAGAGAGATAATAGAAGTGGAGAGAAAGCAAGAGCTTAGAAGCATCACCGAAGTCAAAGGAAAACTTTGAATTAAGCCCAATTACCAACATGCCTCACAATTTCAGTAAATGTCTTTTTGTGGTTATCTACACATATGGCTTAAACAGCACCTGTGACTATAAATAAATAGCATTTTTGTTCACTTTTGGTTTTGTTTTTGTTTCCCCAGGAACTATAATTTGGATGAGATCTTTGAAAGAAAAGATACTCTAAGCATAGTCCAATATGATAGTCACTAGCTCCCTATGATTATTTCAGTTAATTAATTTAGGTTAAGAACTCAACTTTTCAGTTTCAATAACCGCATTTCAATAACCAAACAGGAGCACATGTGCCTAGTGGGCATTTTGGATACTTGTAGACATAGAACATTTCCATCTTTGTAGAACAGCTCTGTCAGACAGCGCTAGTTCTAAGAGACTCCAATGCCCATGTGAGAATGTGATAAAGTAAGTCAAAAGTGACGCAATGTTCCAAGTATTAAAATACTGCCACCATTCCAGGACATAAGGAGGGACAGGATGCGGCATTTGTCTCTGCTATCTAGGAGAGGACTGGGGAAGGTGATAATGTGTTTCAGAATGTGTTCAAAGAGAAAAGAGCAGAAAGTTAGACTGAGGGACTTTCAACTAGGGACCAATGAATACAAGGTCTTAAGTTCAAGCTCTGACATGAAGGGAAGAATATTCCTTCAAGAAAGACGACAACCTCCACTATACGTGTCTTTTTGACACACTTGCCTAAATTTCTAGGTAAGTTAGAAATTTGACCAATACTATCTACTGAAGGATACATTTTTAACTTTAACCCTTATGCTATGAAAGCCAGAAAAGAGTATAAATAATGGTGGTTAAAGGAGTTTTCTCCATTCTCAAAAACTCATGGAAGATCTGTTTGAATGAAGTTTTTCATTTAAACTCCAGGCATTTTTCCCCACCCATCTTGCTACAGCCAATGTACTGTGTGCTGTGCTTAGTCACCCAGTCGTATCTGACTCTTTGAGACCCTGTAGACCGTAACCCACCAGGCTCCTCTGTCCATGGGGATCCTCCAGGCAAGAATACTGGTGTTGGTTGCCATGCCCTCCTCCAGGCGATCTTCCCAACCCGGGAATCAAACCGGAGTCTCCTGCATTGCAGGCAGATTCTTTACTCTCTGAGCCACCAGGGAAATCCATGAATACTGGAGTGGGTAGCCTGTCTCTTCTCCAGGGGATCTTCCCAACCCAGGGATTGAACCCAGTCTGTTGCATTGCAGGTGAGTTCACTACCAATTGAGCTACCAGGGAAGCCCCACAGCCAAGGTGATCTCATATTAAGGGGAAGAGGTAATTGAATACTTAGAAACATAGCTTCAAAAATTTAAATTAGAATATTTCAGGAAAAATAGTTTTAAAATCTGGTATCATTGCTCACTGAATGCCATTTATGAGTGCACTAGATATGAAGAATTGATTTACTTCAGTGAAACCATTTTTAAATGTTGAATATAGGTTGGCATGTTTTTAAGTAATTAAAAAACAGTTCCTATATTATGCCTAAATAATAGTAAGTGTAAAGGCCTCATCCCTGTTTTAGAAATAAAATCAGGAACAACAATGATTACTATGTGTCAGGCTCTTTGTGTTTTTAATTCATTTACTTATCACAATAATCATATGAATTGTGCATTGCGATTATCTCCATTTTACGGAAAGAAATATCAAAGTCAAGACATTTTAATAGACTCAGTCTAATAGAAAAGCAGGGATCAAATTTCCATGCCTAAACTGATCAATAGAATATTCACTCAGGTATTTAACTGTGCAATAAAACCAGAAATGACTGTGGGAGAAAACGTCCCTGTGGACCAGACTGATTGTTAAATGGAATTTTTAGGAGTATTTTTCAAAAGATAAATGTGTTCATTGTTGAGAAATCATTCATTGATTGTCTAGTGTGTACTGGGAAGATTCTGTCTTATTCAGTTTATGTCCAGCCTACCTGTGTACAAAAGAAAAAGGTAGAGAAAGTTAAAAGAGTATTCCAGATAATTATGTCACTAAGGATTCTCAAAATAGACGTACAACTTATCCTTATCCTCTCTCTACTTTTCTCTTTCTCCCTCCTTTTCCTCTTCTCTCTGTCCCTCTCTGTCCTTGCCTGTTTCTCTATCTCTCATTTCTACTTCTAGGTACTTCTAGAAAGATATGTGGTCTTAATGAGATAATCAGTGCCACCACATGTCCTCATTTGTCCAAAATCATCTCAATTTATATCTACTGTTCAGGTATAATTATAAATAGTGCTTCCCTTTACTCTCAAAAGTGTCTTAATTTAGATGATCAAGATTATGATCACCCTATATATAATTTTTGCTTTTGTAGAAACTGAAACAGGAACAGAAAAAAAAATTTTTTTAATTTGCCTTTCTATTACTGGAAGGAATTTTAGGCAGGAAACTGCTTTCCACTAAGTCAGAGCTGCCAGTGATTAGACATAGGTGGCTAAATCAGAATTATGAGAAGGAGAAGACCAGCCTGAAAGACAGCCACTTCCACAAACGTGCTGTTCAAAACATGGTAGTTCAGGTTTCCTCAACTTTCCCTGCAAAATCCCCTCCAAATTCTTGATGACTCCAAGTAAGCCATCACCACCAATCCAATCCTTTCTGTAAACTCTGCTTCTGCATTTCCAACCACCTATTAGGCATCTATGTCCATTGACCCATCATCATGTTCACACTGAGTTAATGATGCCCTTCCCCTCAATTTGTTCTTCCTCCTGTCGAACTCAATCTCAGAGAACTGTAGACCTTTCTACTAGTTACACAAGGCAGAAAGAAAAATAAATATCATCCTTGTACCTCCTGCTCTTTCATTTCAGATTTGATTATGATCAGGTTCTGTAATACCACATCTTTCATAGTTTTTTTCTCTCCAGACCTATTGTTTGTTTGGGGTCTGGAGACAGTCTCTGTTAGTTTGGGGTTCCCTTAAACCTGCCTTGAGATGAGGCTTTTGGACAAGTGGCTTATTTGAGAGGTGACCCCAGGAAGAGCAGTGAGGATGCAGGGAAAGTAGAAGCAGGTTACCACTATGGGCAGCTGGAGCTCACATCTATCGGTGTCCTCTGACCTCAGTAAAGCCTGCCTGGAGGCGACAGATCTGGAGTATCTTCCACCAACTCCCATCCCTCATCAAGGGTTGCTCCTGGGACAGTATCTTTTTCAGCACCTTCACAGTCCATACACTGGCCAAGTATCTTCTTTCTGCTAGAAAATGTCTTTAGAACAGTGAAGGCTTTGGTGTGATCTACAATTCTATTTGGTGACTTCTGACTGAGGTCATCATGCTGGTTTCTACACACTTATCTCGAGCTCTCATGATGTCAATTTTAGATTCTGGCCAAGGGGACCTTATCGCCCATCCTTGCAATTCCCCCTTTGACCTCCACACAGCAGCTGGGAATGATTCTGAACACAACGTGTAGATGAATGCATGGCATTACAAAGGAAACAAATTATATAGAAGTATAAAGATTAAAATATTTTCTGAAAGTGTGATATAACTATATATATATTTTTTTTTTGACTAATACATTAACCAAACTACTGTGTTTGAATGAATATATACAAAAATATTTACATCCTCATATTACTCTTACAGTGTTTTATTGCCTACATTTATAACTGAAGGAAATGATGTCCAGGTAGAAGTTAGTAAAAATAAATGCTAAATGTTTCCTTCTCAGTCCATGACAGAATAACTTGCATCCATAACCCACTGTGGTTCAGTGGGCCCTGGTTGAGAAGCACTAATAGCATGTACTTAGCTTAGAAAAGGCTTTCAAACATATTTGTTCAGTGAGCTCCGTCTCTTGGTGTATGCTGAATGAATGAGCTTCTGGCCTGGGTTTCAGATTCCTGTTTCTCTAAATTTCCATGATTCTACATTTAAACTGTTCCTCAGATTTCATAGCCTGTGGGTGCAAAAGCATTGCATTAATTGTAGTATCTCCTTTTACTGACTGATTTTCATGCCAAGTACAACCCAGTATATTGCAGACTCCATCTCAAGCTTTCCTCAGTCAATGATTTTACATTTAAACTGTTCCTCAGATTTCATAGCCTGTGGGTGCAAAAGCATTGCATTAATTGTAGTATCTCCTTTTACTGACTGATTTTCATGCCAAGTACAACCCAGTATATTGCAGACTCCATCTCAAGCTTTCCTCAGTCATTTCTAAGAGTCTCTACATTTGTTTTATTTAAACTTGGAACTAGCCCGAGCCTGTCCTCCTCCCCGTCCCACGTTGTTGATAAACAGGGTTGGAGAAGTCTCTGAGGACCATGGCTTCTGGCTTCCTCTGAAGCTGCAGTTCACAGGGAGAATGAGGCTCCCCGACATGCCGGCCCTCAGGGGCTGTGGCGAGCCTGCTGCCTCTTTCATCATTTAGCGAAGTGGAGAGGATGCAGCCTCCCCATCGTTGGGTCGTGTTTTGGCAACTCACCATCAAGTGAGTGTTCTTTGGTGCCTTCAGTGTCTTTAGAACTCAGTGTCTCATTTCAGTGCTGTGCCAGAACCTTCTACCTGCTCCACCAGACACCTCCCCCACAGGCCATTCTGCTGTGTGTCCCAAAACGCCAGGTCTGTGGAATGCATAAACTAGTTTTCATGCCCTCTGGCTGGTTCTCCTTGGACAGTGGGATATGGAAGGGCAGGAGAGAGGAGAAGGGGGAGTATTCTTTCCCTGGCTCACTTTCCTCAGTCTGCGGTTTAAACATTCCTCCACTAAGGGTTCCTGTCGAGAAGCTGCCTTCTACCTCCTGGACTCCTCCTCCTGCTTCTTCAGTTTTGTGATTGGCAGAGCTCTCTGCTCTGTTCTAGTTAGTTCTACAGAACTTGCTGTCCCTTGTCAGTCTCTTGTTGTTTAGTCACTTAATCATGTCTGACTCTTTGCAACCCCATGGACTGTAGCCAGCCAGGCTTCTCTATCCATGGGATTTCCCAGGTGAGATTACAGAGTGGGTTGCCATTTCCTTCTTCAGAGGACCTTCCCAACCCACATCTCTTGTATCTCTTGCATTGGCAGGTAGATTCTTTACCACCTGCGATTCTTTACCACTGTGCCACCAGTCTCTTAATCTAACCACACTTCTGTAAATAATCCCTCTCCTAAACTCTCTTCAAATAGTCCCCTTGTGAGTGTACCATTGCTTCCTCCTCCCACACTCACCTTGAGGGATGCAAGTGTCTATCCATTCATCAGACACACCCGTGTACATCTGAGTCCACAGAAGAGCCCCACTACTCACCCCTGGTCCTCCTACAGAGAGATTTTGACCACTCTCCTTTGTTTGTTTTGACATCGCATTTATCTAGACATTCATTCAATAAAAGGTCTACGTTTTTGTGTGCATTAAGCTTCCTGTGCTCTTAACTGTCAGGCAGTATAGGGATTATTAAATTTGGAGAAAGGTAGACTTTTTTGTCCAGAGAAGGCAATGGCACCCCACTCCAGTACTCTTGCCTGGAAAATCCCATGGACAGAGGAGCCTGGTAGGCTGCGGTCCATGGGGTCGTGAAGAGTCGGACACGACTGAGCGACTTCCCTTTCACTTTTCACTTTCATGCATTGGAGAAGGAAATGGCAACCCACTCCAGTGTTCTTGCCTGAAGAATCCCAGGGATGGGGGAGCCTGGTGGGCTGCCGTCTATGGGGTCACACAGAGTCGGACATGACTGAAGTGACTTAGCAGCAGCAGCAGACTTTTTTGTCAATTACCAAGAGAGGAATTTTGGGCAAGTTAATATCCAACCTCAGTTTCCTCAGTGGCTAAGGATATGGAAATTAAATAAGCCACAATGTGAGATGTGCCTAGAGCCACATGATACTGGATAGATATCATAGGTCATAGGTCAAACCTCTGAGGAAATCCACTCTCAGATAGGTATCTATGTGAAGAGTCATTGTAGTGTGTTCGCTGGTATTAACACATGTAGGGGAGGGGGCAGCAGACTAAGCAGGGAGATAAGATGCAACAGAAGGCTTAGCAACCCCGAGGCAGCTCTGAATCTGAAACAGTCAGTCCTGAGTTCTTCCACTTGGAGGCATTTTACACTGATATCCATGAGTCATGGATGTGGGCCACCCGCAGGAAGGAGTGAGGCTCCTCTCCAGCTGAAGGCAAGAAGACCAGAGAGGTACACAGCTGAGGGATATTAGCTGCCAACAGGCCCAGCAGCTGGAGGATGAGAGCCTGGGTTGTGCAGGGTCATCTAGGCAGGACGCCACACCATCTGCTACTGTGAGCATCAGAATGCTGCTGGCTGCCCCCATCGGCTCCTTTCATTTGTGTGTGAAAATTAGAGATACCAAAGGAAACATGGGCACAATAAAGGACAGAAAAAATACAGACCTAATAGAAACAGAAGATATTAAGAAGAGGTTGCAAGAATATACAGAACTATACAGAAAATACCTTAAAGACCCAGATAACCATTATGATGTAATCACTCAACTAGAGCCAGACATGCTGGACTCCAAAGTCAAGTGGGCCTTAGGAGGCATCACCATACAAATAAAGCTAGTGGAGGTGATGGAATGCCAGTTGAGCTATTTCAAACACTAAAAGATGCTGCTGCTAGGTGCTGCATTCAATATGCCAGCAAATTTGGAAAACTCAGCAGTGGTCACAGGACTGGAAAAGGTCGATTTTCGTTCCAATCCCAAAGAAAGGCAAAGCCAAATAATGTTCAAACTACCACACAATTGCATTCATCTCACATGCTAGCAAAGTAATGCTCAAAATTCTCCAAGCCAGGCTTCGACAGTATATGAACCGAGAAATTCCAGAAGTTCAAGCTGGATTCAGAAAAGGCAGAGGAACCAGAGATCAAATTGCCAACATCCGTTGGATCATGGAAAAAGCAAGAGTTCCAGAAAAACATCTATTTCTGCTTTATTGACTATGCCAAAGCCTTTGACTGTGTGGATCACAATAAACTGTGGAAAATTCTGAAAGAGATGGGAATACCAGACCACCTGACCTGCCTCTTGAGAAACCTATATGCAAGTCAGGAAGCAACAGTTAGAACTGGACATGGAACAACAGATTGGTTCCAAACTGGGAAAGGAGTACATCAAGGTTGTATATTGTCAGCCTGCTTATTTAACTTATATGCAGAGTACATCATGAGAAATGCTGGCCTGGATGAAGCACAAGCTGGAGTCAAGATTGCCGGGAGAAATATCAATAACCTCAGATATGCAGATGACACCATCCTTATGGCAGAAAGCAAAGAAGAACTAAAGAGCCTCTTGATGAAAGTGAAAGAAGACAGTGAAAATCATGGCATCTGGTCTCATCTCTTCATGGCAAATAGATGGGGAAACAGTAGAAAACTTTACTTTTTTGGGCTCCAAAATCACTATAGATGGTGACTGCAGCCATGAAATTAAAAGATGCTTGCTCCTTGGAAGAAAAGCTATGACCAACCTAGACAGCAGATTAAAAAGCAGAAACATTACTTTGCCACCAAAGGTACATCTAGTCAAAGCTATGGTTTTTCCAGTAGTCATGTATGGATGTGAGAGTTGAACTATTAAGAAAGCTGAGCACCGAAGGACTGATGCTTTTGAACTGTGGTGATGGAGAAGACTCTTGAGAGTCCCTTGGACTGCAAGGAGATCCAACCAGTCCATCCTAAAGGAAATCAATCCTGAACATTCATTGGTAGAACAGATGCTAAAGCTGATGCTCCAATATTTGGCCACCTGATGCGAAGAACAGACTCACTGGAAAAGACCCTGATGCTGGGAAAGATTGAAGGCAGGAGGAGAAAGGGTGACAGAGGATGAGATGGTTAGATAGCATCACCGACTCAATGGATATGAGTTTGAGCAACCTCCAGCAGTTGGTAGCGTACAGGGAAGCCTGGTGTGCTGCAATCCATGGGGTCACAGAGTTGGGCACAACTGAGTGACTGTACTGAACTGAAGAGTATGAGGGCAGGGTAACTTTAGGGAGCACCAATATCAACTGGGATAATGAGATAAAATGGTTTTGTGTGAAGTGATTTCTCAAAACTGATTTGTAAGGCTAGAAGTAAAAGCCATCAGCAGTTGAAGAGAGGTTTTCAATCGGTCCTTTTTATGGTAGTATGGGATGAGTTCAGAGGAAAAATGTGTGGACAGTGTCACAGCCAAAGAGTTCCAAGCTCCAGCTCCTTGTTTGAGTATATTCTATGTATGGTTTTTCTAAAGATTTGTCTTCCAAAGAACACCCTCTGTGTACATATGTCACTCAGGGTGGGGAGGAAAGGCTTTCATCTTTCTTAAGGTTGTGGCTGCTGAGCAGGATGCTAACATGCCTGGACAACTTGGCTGTGTTAGCAGCAGATTTTCTGCCCCTGCTAGTTCCTCAGGACCCCATAGTGCAATCAGGGCAGCAGACTGATGGGGCTGGAGGACTGGGGAAGGCATATGTAAGAACTTTTAATTGAAGAGCTTACAGTATTAATTGCTCACAGAGTCTTGTGTTTCAAATCCTTACTGCCATGAATAGAACTCACACAGCTCTCCCACAAAACCCTGTACATAAGCAATAGCCATTCTCAAAGGCTCCAACACAGGACTGAGCCCACAGGGAATATTTTGCAATCTGGCATCCTGGATTCCTGTGGATGTCCTTCCACTCAAGATGAGAGCAGACCTTGGGAAGCAGTACCTGCCCAGGGAAAGGAAATGCTGGAGGAAGTTCCAAGCAGAGAACATAACTGGTTTATTATATGTGCATAGTATATTCTCTTTTCCAAACGGTGGTATTGGGACTGACAAGTCATCACAAGGATTTTAAATGAAAAATGAGGGACAGAAAGGGTGGGTAATTTACCTAAAACTCTAAACACAATCAAAATTGTAAATCCACATTATTTTGCCCTTTGACTATTTGATTTTGCTCTGCAACACCTAACAAGATCCCCTCCCTTTTTTTCCTTGCAAAACTTGCTGTCTTCTAAGATCCAGCTAAACACTTAGTCACCAACTCTTTCTCAGCTTTCCACATCTATACATGTCTCTCTTATCTAAAATCCTTCATTGTATTTGAGTCAGAGAGATGAGTCATTATTACAAACATAGCTGACATATATTGAATTAAATATATACCTGCACTGTGCTAAATACTTTACATGGATTATTTCATTTAGTCCTCGAAACAAGTCTATGAAGAAGTCATTTTGTTAACTCCATATTCTGTTCAGTTCAGTTGCTCAGTCGTGTCCAACTCTTTGCGACTCCAAGGACTGCAACACACCAGCCTCCCTGTCCATCACCAACTACCAGAGTTTACCCAAACTCATGTTGAGTTGGTGATGCCAACCAACCATCTCATCCTCTGTTGTCCACTTCTCCTCCTGCCTTCAATCTTTCCCAGCATCAGGGTCTTTTCAAATGAGTCAACTCTTCATATCAGGTGGCCAAAGTACTGGAGTTCAGCTTCAACATCAGTCCTTCCAATGAACACCCAGGCCTGATCTCCTTTAGGATGGACTGGTTGGACCTCTTTGCAGTCCAAGGGACTCTCAAGAGTCTTCTCCATCACCACTGTTCAAAAGCATCAATTATTCAATGCTCAGCTTTCTTTATAGGCCAACTCTCACATTCATACATGACTACTGGAAAAACCATAGCCTTGACTAATGGACCTTTGCTGGCAAAATAATGTATCTGCTTTTTAATATACTGTCTATGTTGGTCATAACTTTCCTTCCAAGGAGTAAGCATCTTTTAATGTCATGGCTGCAGTTACCATCTGCAGTGACTTTGGAGCCCAAAAAACTAAAGTCTGTCATTGTTTCCACTGTTTCCCCATCTATTTCCCATGAAGTGATGGGACCAGATGACATGATCTCACTTTTCTGAATGTTGAGCTTTAAGCCAACTTTTTCACTCTTCTCTTTCACTTTCATCAAGAGGCTCTTTAGTTCCTCTTCACTTTCTGCCATAAGGGTGGTGTCATCTGCATATCTGAGGTTATTGATATTTCTCCCAGCAATCTTGATTCCAGCTTGCACTTCATCCAGCCCAGCGTTTCTCATGATGTACTCTGTATATAAGTTAAATAAGCAGGGTGACAATATACAGCCTTGACGTACTCCTTTTCCTATTTGGAACCAGTCTGTTGTTCCATATTCAGTTCTAACTATTGCTCCCTGGCCTGCATACAGATTCCTCAAGAGTCAGGTCAGGTGGTCTGGTATTTCCATCTCTTTCAGAATTTTCCACAGTTTATTGTGATCCATACAGTCAAAGGCTTTGGCATAGTCAATAAAGCAGAAATAGATGTTTTTCTGGAACTCTCTTGCTTTTTCCATGATGCAGCAGATGTTGGCAATTTGATCTCTGGTTCCTCTGCCTTTTCTAAAACCAGCTTGAACATCTGGACATTCACGGTTCACGTATTGCTGAAGCCTGGCTTGGAGAATTTTGAGCATTACATTGCTAGCATGTGAGATGAGTGCAGTTGTGCAGTAGTCTGAGCATTCTTTGGCGTTGCCTTTCTTTGGGATAAGAATGAAAACTTTTTCCAGTCCTGTGGCCATTGCTGAGTTTTCCATGGTAACTCCATATTACCATGTAAGAAAATTGAGTTATTGCCCCCAGAACTTTTTCTTCTGTCTCCATACCCTTTTTGTTATGAGTTTCCTCTCTAGAGATGGTGTGTGTTTTCCTTGACATTTGTTTTCAAGCTTGGTCATGTGATTTGCTTTGGTCAATGGAATGTTCATAGTCATCGTGAACAAAGCCTTAAAATGGATTTTCACAGGGAGATTTTTCCTCATGCTGCCAGCATTGCCAAAAATATTATGCTCCAGTCAGACTACTAATCCAAGAGGAATAACATATATGGAAAGCAGATCTGAGCCCAACTGTCAGCATGTAACCCAGGTCAGTTAGATCTTCAACTTGAACACAGGTGTTCAGCCTAGATCACCCGAGTCCTGTGTAGTCACATGAGCAAAAAATAAGTGATAGCTATTTTAAGGCACTGAGGTTTGGGTTGGTTTGGTACTCAGCAATAACTAACTGATAAAGGCACTAAGGTTAAGTTACTTGCCCAAGTTCTCAAGGGTAGCGGTGGGAAAATGATTCCAGGATAGACTGGTTTACATTCAACTCTCCTCTTCTTTAGCAACTATCGCTTCCATATTCACCACCACCACTTTCCCCTCCTCTTCCTCCTTCATCCACAGCAAATTACACTTATTGAATGTTTACTTTGTGCCAGACACCCCAAGAAGTACCATCTGTGTATTAATTTTTTCCCCTGATTTGAGATAATGTTTATTATAGAGCTCTATTGTTTCTTTTTTAGAGTTTTTAAGTAGATATTATTTAAGAGAGTATACAAGTTCTCTTTTTATTTTATTTTTATCTGCTGCTGCTGCTAAGTTGCTTCAGCTGTGTCCAATTCTGTGCGACCCCGTAGATGGCAGCCCACCAGGCTCCTCTGTCCCTGGGATTCTCCAGGCAAGAATACTGGAGTGGGTTGTCATTTCCTTCTCCAACGCATGCATGCATACTAAGTCACTTCAGTCGTGTCCAACTCTAGTTTCTATTATATTGTTAATTTTTTCCTTCCCCCTCCATGTGTATTATCTTATTGAACCCATCAACAACCCTTTAATGTAAGCACTATTACTGACTACATTTTATAGGCGGTTCAGGGAGGGAAATGAACAGAAGCAGCTGTAGAGTAGACATGGAAATGTGGTGTCCAGCCTGTGCTTAAATACACATTTAGACAAAATTCCTATTTTTAGCCTTACTTTCACCCTCACATCTAGAAGTATCTAAAGGTAGGGCCAATTTCATGGGTGTAAAACCTGTACAGAGACACAGGGTCCCACACTTAGATGGTTCCCCATGTGTGGTTTAATGCTTACTGTCACCATCTTAAATCTTTAATAATATTTTTAACAGAGCCTCTGCTTCCACATTTTTCATGGAACCGTGCAAACTCCAAAGCCTGGCTCATGCATATATCTAGTGCCTCTAATAGTATACAACTCCAAGAAGCAGAATATTAAGAGATTTAAAGCACACTCTGAGTCAAACAGATCCAGTGTACCTCCATGCACATCCTGCCTGCTAATTCTGGGTTGAAGTTGAAGCTAAAGGTGGGAGAATTGGTGAAAAATATAAGAAGCAATGAGCCTCCCTGAAGAACTTATTCTCCCCTCTCTTGGACTATGACCTGCCCTTGAAGAGCAGAAATGATGAACCATAAAACAATTGCAGTTGTGTTTCAGCCAGTTGCTTTTTATTTTGGCTATTCCTTCTCTTATGCTGTGTCATGCTTTTCACTAATCTTTCTTGCCATGAAGTCATTCCATATTCTCACCATTCTGGAAGCATCTTATCTACATAAGTAGTCATCTTGAATAAAGAACACTAATATGATCCCTTAAACATCTTATCTACATAAGAAATCATTTTTTATTAAATAACAGAATAATCATGCAGTTATTTTAATATGAAACAAATTATGAATCAGCTCCTCTCTCCATTTTGTCTCCACTGTTATAAACATCAGAGTTAGTATAGGGCCTTATAATAAAAATATCAGGCTATAGTAAGATTCATATAAAATGTAAATCTTAATATCACAAGAGTATGAACAAGCTAATTTTTCCCCTGCCTTAACCATGTTCTTATATGTGAAACACTAAGAAATGGAGAGATTAAATCAACAGAAATACAAAGGTCGGTCCTGGGGAAAAAAAATCCCCATGAGATAGGACAGACTAAAACCTCTATAAAAGTAAACTAATAAGAAGCTATAAATGAATTGTTTTGACACATAAAGTCATCTGAAAAAGTTTTATTAAAAATACCTCCAAAGTATATTACCTTTTATATTATACCAGGTGGAGCTAAGATGAGGGAGGAAATTTATAGAGGAACTGTTGAACACAATTTTATTAGAAGTGTTGTTCCCTTGATTATAATAAGCAGAGAAATAGGACTTATTGGTTTGGTTATTTGAAACACACATATGCACTTTCTCACACAACTCCAGCTTTGAGCAGGGTAAAAGTTCCTTTCTTCAGCTGAGAGTGGGCTTGAAAATGTTTTATTACTATTATAGGAAGTCCTATTTAAGTATCATCTTTTACAAAATATTCTCATTGTTAAGAAGCATTCTTGGTTCCATTTTCTGATATTATGATGGTAAACACTGAGTAAACCAAATCAGAGGTAGATTAGACACTTTAGAATGTCAAGGTATTTTGCCAAATACAACATGGGAAGAAGGAGAAGGAAAAAGGCATGTTCTTTTATGTTTCCTTCCTCAAGGGGGATATCTAAAACATGTATCGATTTAACATGGCTCAGAAATTAAAATTATATCAATAACATATACCTAACCACATGTTAGAATGAAGAAAGATTATGTCTTGGAATACAGGAGTCTTCCTTGTGCAAATCTCATTAGAACCAATAGGTAGTTATTCATGTATCCAGACCCTTCTCGTCCTTCCACTCCCTCCACCCCAGACACAGACACCCTTGTTCTGAATGATCCATGTATTTATCTATTTCACATAAATCAAGAATTTAATAAAAAAATTCTACTAACATGGCCATTTGAGACATGAATCATGAGTGCTATGCATATAAATCATATAAACCTTAAAAGCATTTATGATATAGACCCTTTCATGCAAACCGTCCAAATATTTTAGAGACCTAAATCATAGAGAAAAAAGGAAAATATGGTAAATAAAATGGAAAACCAATGGTTAACCAAGCTAATGAACAAAATGTCTAAATGTCTCTCATCTCTGAATGGATTCCTTAGAAAGTTTAACTAGAACAGGATTTTGAAGTGGTTATTGCATTCAGTAAGGCAACTGAATATGTTCACAGTCAAAGATTTCTTTGAGAAATGCTTCTGGAAAAATAATTTTAAACTTCTAATATGAAAATAAAGGACAATGGATTCAGAAAAATATATCAGAAATAAAAATAGAGAGTTCGTGAAAAGGACAAAACAGTCACTTGATATTACCACTGTAGTACTCAGAAAACACACTGTTTACAATCTAATTCCAAATCTTCCTTTAAAAAATTGCTCTTTTCTCTGGGTAATTATTTTTCATTCACTCTCTTTGTCCAGAAGAAGGCCAATGGCACTATGAAGCTAAGTTTTCAATTATTTCCCATAAGTTTCAAGCATGTCTCAATTTGGTAACCTCCTAAATTGCTGATGAACTGTATATCTTGTTAAATTATCAGTTCAGTTCAGTTCAGTTGCTCAGTCGTGTCCAATTCTTTGCGACCCCATGAATCGCTGCATGCCAGGCCTCCCTGTCCATCACTAACTCCTGGAGTTCACTCAGACTCACGTCCATTGAATCAGTGATGCCATCCAGCCATCTCATCCTCTGTCGTCCCCTTCTCCTCCTGCTCCCAGTCCCTCCCAGCATCAGAGTCTTTTCCAATGAATCAACTCTTCACATGAGGTGGCCAAAGTACTGGAGTTTCAGCTTTAGCATCATTCCTTCCAAAGAAATCCCAGGGCTGATCTCTTTCAGAACGGACTGGTTGGATCTCTTTGCAGTCCAAGGGACTCTCAAGAGTCTTCTCCAACACCACAGTTCAAAAGCATCAATTCTTCAGCACTCAGCCTTCTTCACAGTCCAACTCTCACATCCATACATGACCACAGGAAAAACCATAGCCTTGACTAGACGGACCTCAGTCGGCAAAGTAATGTCTCTGCTTTTGAAAATGCTATCTAGGTTGGTCATAACTTTTCTTCCAAGGAGTAAGCGTCTTTTAATTTCATGGCTGCAGTCACCATCTACAGTGATTTTGGAGCCCAGAAAAATAAAGTCTGACACTGTTTCCACTGTTTCCCCATCTATTTCCCATGAGAGAAGGCCTTTCATCTCAGTGGATAGATGTGAAAATGTTTCCATCTTTATCTCTCCAGCAGCATATGTGCATATGCTTGTTTTTTTGGTATTTTCTCTCTATTTGAATCTCTTATTCCCTGAAGCACTTTGTTATTTATGAGCTGATTTTGTTTCTGTGTTCATCTATTAATTTTGTGTCTCACTCACTAGACTGAGAGCTTCCTGAGCACAGGGACTTTGTCTATCTTTTGCCATTATAGCATCTAACTCCATTTCTAACATCATAGGTGCTATAGGTACAATAAACTGATAGAGGATGGATACTAATAGAATAACTGAGTAGAAGGAATCAGTAGTTGGGCAGAAGATACAACTGGTCAAAGACCATCTTTTAGGATGCATCTAGTTTAGCAAGCAGAACATGAGGTTCTCAATATATATCGTGTACATCCTTCAGACTTCACCCTCTTCAGGGCCTGACTTCACTGCAGTCCTTTCCAAGGTAGCCACACCCAGTCACTGATCAACGTGAAAGTACAAAGTGCCAGTCATCATAACCAACTTGGGTTAACTCCCAAGGGCGATTTTAATTCCAGAACCCCCTGTAACCTTGACCAATGCTGTTGATAGGCCTGCAACACATCTGGACTCTTCCTCTGCAAAAATATCCTGCACCCTAAACCAGAGTCCAATCTACAAATAAATAAGCTGAAAAGCAGAAACTCAGGTACAAAAATGACTCAGGTTCCTGCTTTTGGCCATGAAGTCAAGCACTCTCACCTCTGACACTCAGGACTACCAGTCAGTTTCAGCGATTAAGTAAGCATTAGAAGTAATATGACACAGCTGTAGATTTCAGAAGAGAGATAGTGGCTCTGGGTTATGAGTAGACAGGATGTGCTCTAAGGCCCAAGGCTGCCAGGTTTAAGGTCAGATAATGTGGTCCCTGGAGTCAATTACCAGCCTGCCTCATCCTGTCTGGCTTACAGAACTTGCTGGAAGACCTCTGCTTGTAAACAAGCACCTACATCTGGCCTCATCAGAGAAACAGGGGCCTCTTACGAGGGTCTCTTCAAATACTGCACCTGCCCTAGTATGTCCTCAGGCTCTCCTTCTAGTTTCTGAGGCCTCAGTTTACCCACCTGTACATATTTCCTACATTACTTCAAAGAGGTGCTTGGAGATTTAATTAATGTTTGTCAAGCATGTCTTATATAAAAGAAATCATGTGCAGTGAGTTCAAAGTCATCTTGGCCCTGCTGTTTCTTTCATGTGTGCTTAGAAGATTTTTCAGCTTTGATAAGGACTTGGGGAAAAAAAAGAAAGAGGCATGGCACTTGCTCAATTCATGTTATGATGCTGTCCACAGTTTCTTTGGATACCACAGGAAAATGAATAAAAATCAGTCAAACAATTACTTCCATGAATGGCACCCCCATTCTCTATGCGGTCAAGGTTTAAAAGTCTGAGAATCACTCTATGGTCCCTCTGTTTTGTCACTGCTACTCCTGCCACGTGCAAACACACCCATGCATCATCAAGGTTTAGAAATGTGGTCCTAAGATGGCAGAGGAATAGGACGGAGACACCACTTTCTCCCCTCATCAAAAGAACATTTAAACACTGAGTAAATTCCACAAAACAACTTCTGAATGCTGGTAGAGGACATCAGGCACCCATAAAAGCAGCCCATTGTCTTTGAAAGGAGGTAGGAAAAAATATAAAAGACAAAAAAAAGAGAGACAAAAGAGGTAGGGATGGAGCTCCGTCCCAGGAAGGGAGTCTTAAAAAGAGAGAAGTTTCCAAACACCAGGAAACACTCTCACTGCCGAATCTGTGGCAAGCCTTGCAAGCACAGAGGACAACATAACAGGGTGGAAAAATAAATAAATAATTAAAACCCACAGATTACGAGCCCAACGGTAACTCTCCCAGTGGAGAAGCAGCACAGATGCCTGCACCCACCACTAGCAAGTGGGGGCTGGGCAGGGATGCGCAAGCTGCATGGCTTAGAGTAAGGATCTGGCCTGAATGCCCCATGGTCAATCTGAGTGAACTAACTTGGGCTAGCAAACCCAAGTTAGCTACCGTGGGAAAAGCCCAAAGACACTTCCAGGCCCGCACACAGAACAAAGGACTGAACAGAGCCAGCTGCAGACCATCCCCCTCCAGTGACAGGCAGCCAGAGCCAGAAGGGGGAAATCACAGCCCCAGAGAGACATTATCTACCAAACTGCAAGCAGGCTTCTTTGCTAACTAAGACTTCTTGGGGTTCTGGACAGTCAATATCCACCTGAGAAGGTGCGCCAGTTGTACATCCAGAAAACCAAGCAGCAGGGACAGGGGAGGCAATAACTCGCAGCGACCGGGCTCGCCAAACACCTTATCACCTGAGCTACTCAGACCTAGGAAGGGCACAAAACGCAGGCCCAACCAAGTCTGTGTCTCTGATATCCACCTGAGAAGGTGCGCCAGTTGTACATCCAGAAAACCAAGCAGCAGGGACAGGGGAGGCAATAACTCGCAGCGACCGGGCTCGCCAAACACCTTATCACCTGAGCTACTCAGACCTAGGAAGGGCACAAAACGCAGGCCCAACCAAGTCTGTGTCTCTGAGGACTACCCGAGTGCCTGAACCTGAGCATCTTAGACCTGAGAGGTGCATGCAGCCCAGGGCCAGCCTCGGATGGTTCCCGGTGGAGCAACCTAGAGCCTGAGCAGTGTGGGCAGGGAGGGTACACACGCCATGAGAGGGGGCAGGCCCAGTGTGGCTGAGACACTGCAAGCACACGCCAGTGTTATTTGTTTGCAGCGTCCCTCCGTCCCCACAGCGTGACTGAACAAGTGAGCCTAAAAAAAGTGTCCACCACCACCCCCTTTGTGTCAGGGCGGAAATCAGACACTGAAGAGACCAGCAAACAGAAGAAGCTAAAACAGAGGGAACCGCCTTGGAAGTGACAGGTGCAATAGATTAAAACCCTGTAGTTAGTACCGACTACATAGGAAGGGGCCTATAGATCTTGAGAAATATAAGCTGGACCAAGGAACTATCTGAAAATGAACTGACCCCACAATAGCCACAACAGTACCAGAGAAAGTCCTAGATATATTTTTACTATTTTTACCATCATTCTATTTTTTTAAATTTTTTAAAAAATTTAAGTCCTCTATTATTCTTTAATTTTCACTTTTATAACCTACTATTACTTTGCAAGACACGACTGAGTGACTTCACTTTCACTTTTCACTTTTATCCATTGGAGAAGGAAATGGCAACCCACTCCAGTGTTCTTGCCCTGAGAATCCCAGGAACAGGGTAGCCTGGTGGGCTGCCATCTATGGGGTCACACAGAGTCCGACATGACTGAAGCGACTTAGCAGCAGCAGCAGCAGCATTACTTTG
>SJYT01062874.1:68123-98644 GCA_006410635.1 Cephalophus harveyi
GACCCAATCAAAAAATGGGCCAAAGAACTAAATAGACATTTCTCCAAAGAAGACATACAGATGGCTAACAAACACATGAAAAGATGCTCAACATCACTCATTATCAGAGAAATGCAAATCAAAACCACAATGAGGTACCATTTCATGCCAGTCAGAATGGCTGCAATCCAAAAGTCTACAAGCAATAAATGCTGGAGAGGGTGTGGAGAAAAGGGAACCCTCTTACACTGTTGGTGGGAATGCAAACTAGTACAGCCACTATGGAGAACAGTGTGGAGATTCCTTAAAAAACTGCAAATAGAACTGCCTTATGACCCAGCAATCCCACTGCTGGGCATACACACTGAGGAAACCAGAATTGAAAGGGACACGTGTAACCCAACGTTCATTGCAGCACTGTTTATAATAGCCAGGACATGGAAGCAACCTAGATGCCCATCAGCAGATGAATGGATAAGAAAGCCATGGTACATATACACAAAGGAGTATTACTCAGCCATTAAAAAGAATACATTTGAATCAGTTCTAATGAGGTGGATGAAACTGGAGCCGATTATACAGAGTGAAGTAAGCCAGAAAAAAAAACACCAATACAGTATACTAAAACATATATATGGAATTTAGAAAGATGGTAATGATAACCCTGTATGTGAGACAGAAAAAGTGACACAGATGTATAGAACAGTTTTTTGGACTCTGTGAGAGAGGGAGATGGTGGGATGATTTTGGAGAATGGCATTGAAACGTGTATAATATCATATATGAAATGAATCACTAGTCCAGGTTCGATGCATGATACAGGATGCTTGGGGCTGGTGCTCTGAGACAACCCAGAGGGATGGTACAGGGAGGGAGGAGGGAGGGGGGTTCAGGATAGGGAATACGTGTATACCTGTGGCAGATTCATGTTGATGTATGACAAAACCAATACAATATTGTAAAGTAATCAACCTCCAATTAAAATAAAAAAATTTTTTTAAAGAAATGATTTCTACTACTTCATTATTTTCCTCTGTCTCTTTTCTTTAGATCCCTTGAAGCCAGTCTGGCAAATTTCAGGTCAGACAAAACCTGTACACTGATGAAAGCATTTCTTCAAATGTATATATCTGTGTGTGTCCATCTCATGCTCAAATCCCTTATGGAAATCCTGGTGCTTCAGTCTAAAATTCAAAATTTTAGGAAGACTTTCAAGGGATATCATAACATGGTTTCTATGCTTCCAATGTCATCTCCCATCACTCCTACAGCACACATGGATCTGAGTTTAGTTCACCAAGGTTTTAATGTCATCACCTCTATGGCTATAGACACACTGCTTTTTCATCATCTAAATCTTGATTTTCCCTTTCTTTTCAGTACTTATCATGCTCTTGGCCCAAAATATACCCCAACTTTCCTAATCTATACATACTTTTATCATGCTTAGAATAATCATTTTCTTATTCAACTTACCCACTAGACCATAAATTTCATTAAAAAGGGATGATATCTTTCATTTCTGTATCCCCATCATTCCTAGCAGTCTAGAGATTTCAATACCTATTTATTGAATACTAAAAATGATTATTCATTGGAAGGACTGGTACTGAAGCCAAAGCTCCAATACTTTGGTCACCTGATGTGAAGAAGTGACTCATTAGGAAAGACCCTCATGCTGGGAAAGATTGAAGGCAGGAGGAGAAGGGGATGACAGAGGATGAGATGGTTGGATGGCATCGATGGACATAAGTCTGAGCAAGCATGCTGCAATCCATGGGGTTTCAAACAGTTGGACACAACTGAGTGACTGAACTGAACTGAATACTGATTAAGCAGGGAGAGGGAGATGAGTTTAGGCATTTTTAAAATCAAGGATTTCAGAAATATCCTTGTTTCTAACAAAAAAAGAACAAGGAAACCAAGCAAAGGGATTCTTGGTTTGTTTGTGGATGGGCAGTTCAAGAACAGTTAAAGTACAACAGATTGGAAAATCTCATTATTTTAATTGAAAACTTTCAAAAAAAAATTCTGCAAAATATTGTCATTTCACTGACAACATACAAGCATGGAAGACAGGGGAATCAGCTAGTCTGATCAAGAAGAGACTAACAATTGCTTGAATAATCTGTAGCTAAATTCCATGTGGGGCTGATCAGTGTGGCCCATTCAGAGTGGGGCCCTCACTTATGGTAAGAATATGAAGGAATAGACTCTGGATTACAGCTGTGCTCTAGGCCAAAAAAGGTCCGTCTAGTCAAGGCTATGGTTTTTTGAGTGGTTATGTATGGATGTGAGAGTTGGACTGTGAAGAAAGCTGAGCACCGAAGAATTGATGCTTTTGAACTGTGGTATTGGAGAAGACTCTTGAGAGTCCCTTGGACTGCAAGGAGATCCAACCAGTCCATCCTAAAGGAGACCAGTCCTGGGTGTTCATTGGAAGGACTGATCCTGAGGCTGAAACTCCAATACTTTGACCACCTCATGAGAAGAGTTGACTCATTGGAAAAGACCCTGATGCTGGGAGGGATTGGGGGCAGGAGGAGAAGGGGACAAGAGCGGATGAGATGGCTGGATGGCATCACTGACTCAATGCACATGAGTTTGAGTGAACTTCGGGAGTTGGTGATGGACAGGGAGGCCTGGAGTGCTGCGATTCATGGGGTCACAAAGAGTCGGACACGACTGAGCGACTGAACTGAACTGAACTGAACTGAGGCCTCATTTTCCAAAACCTGGCTGATCATTGGAATCTTGGGAAGCAACTGAGAACTACAAATACCCAGATCCATTTCTGACCTGTGAAAGTGAAAGTGTTAGTCATATCATGTCTGACTCTTTGAGACCCCGTAGAATGTAGCCTGCCAAGCTCCGCTGTTCATGAAATTCTCCCGGCAAGAATTCTGGAGTAAGTAGCCATTCCCTTCTCCAGGTTATCTTCCTGACTCAGAGACTGAACCCAGGTCTCCTGCAATGCAGATAGATTCTTTACCATCTGAGCCACCAGGAAGCGCCACTTGTGACCTAATGGATCAAAATCATCAGGGGAACAGCCCAGGGATTTGTCTTATAAAAAGGGCTTTCAGTTGATTCTGAAGATGAGCCAGATTTCTGAAACGTTGACCTATGATTCATTCATTCATTTATTCATTCAAAAATTGACTTATTCACTGTTCTTTACCCATGTATGCATGTATCCAATGAAGACTGATAATAAAGAGAAGGAAAGAGAATAGAAAGAGAGAACAGCCCTTCATCCTCTTTCTTGATGTGCTAGTTTGCCTAGGTCTGTTCTTCAGGCTGCTCTAGGTTTTCATTTTTTCCCCTTTTAACACATTTTCTACTTAAAATAGAGATACTTCAAAACCACAAAATCTCATTTTTTTTTCAGGCTTATGTTCCCTAAACAGTGGTATGAAGATCAATATACATTTTCTGAGTGCCAGAATCTTCCACAGAAAAAATATTAACAAATCTATGAACCATTACAAATCTATGAAACCTATTTTTCCTTTCTTTCCTTCCCTTGTCCCAAGCTGGCTTCGAGGTTCTGCAGCCAGAGTGGCCTGAGGAAGGATGGAGTTATTACTACTGGCTGGCAGGGGAAGCCTTAAATTACAGTGAATAAATGAACACTTTGCAGGCTAGTCTTGAAGGGGTGCCAACACTTGCTTTAATCATTTAGATAGAAAATGAAATGGATGAGTCATAAAATTCATGGGAGGTTCAACCTAAAAGGAAGGAAGCTAGAGTAAGGAGGAAGAGAACTTTTCAAAAAATTGTGTGTGCTTAGTCACTCAGTGATGTCCAACTCTTTGCAGCTCCCTGGACTGTAGCCCACCAGGCTACTCTGTCCATGGGGATTCTCCAGGCAAGAATACTGGAGTGGGTTGTCATGCCCTCCTCCAGGGGATCTTCCCAACCCAGGGATAGAACCCAGGTCTCCCGCATTGTAGGAGAATTCTTTACAATCTGAGCCACCAGGAAATCCCTTCAAATAATTAAGAGAACCTAATAGGACAATATCTGTTAACAAGACTTGTACCAGGTAAGGTTTCCACTTTTTACACTTTATGAAAATTTCCTACTTCCCACCAAGAAGCTGGAACTCCACCTCTATGGAATACCAACCCATGCTGATTATATAGTTGAGCATCTAAACTCTCATTCTCTAGTTTAAAACCTGTCAAAAAGAGTGGAGGGTAGCACCAGAAGCAGGAGTTTTGAGATAATGGACTTGTACAATGGGAGACACACCTAGTGAACACCCACCCAATTGTTGAGTTCCTGGTTTCCTTTTAAATGACAAATGTACAGCATAGCAATTATTTTTAAATTTTTATTTTATATTAAGTATAGTTGATTAACAATGTTGTGTTAGTTTCAGGTATACAGCATAGTAGTTTAAATAGTAATAATCTTTCTACTTGAATGATAATAATTTAACCTAAACTTAGAATTTTCTAAGAGAGAAAGTTTAGTGCTTAATGAATAGAATCCATTTCATTTCCAGAGAGATAAGAGGTCCACAGAGGGTAAAAACCTTCCCAATTCACATGGTCAGTTGGAAGTAGTTCCCATACAAAACTTGAATATCAAAATGCCTAATTTAGCCAAAGCTGGTGCCTGTCAACTACTATCCAAGCCATCCATGTGAGAAAACTTTAGAAGCTAAAACTCATTTCCAACTGGGTTTGGAGATTTTACTTGAACTTAAGCCTCTTGGTGTCAAAAGTTAGCTTGACAACATGGCAGCATCTAGGTACTCTGTGTCTAAATCTTTGAGTGGAGCTATAAAACTCATGTAAAAGGGCACTCAAAATTCTGTGGACAGTAAGGAAACCAGACAAAGAGACCACAAATAAGAACATTATAGACCAATGTCCCTGATGAACATAGATGCAAAAATACTAAAAATATTACCAAACCAAATTGAGCAATACATTAAAAGGATCATATACCCTTACCAAGTGGGATTTATTCCAGATATGCAAAGATGGTTCAGCATCAGCAAGTTAATCAGTGTGATACAACACATTAACAAAATGAAGAATAAAAATCATATGATCATTCCAACAGATGTAGAAAAGTTTTTGACAAAATTCAATATCCATTTATGATAAAAGTTCTCAACAAAATGGGTATAGGTGGAATATATGACAAGACTACAACTAACATCATACTCAATGGCAAAAAGCTGAAAGCCTTTCCTTTAAGATTAGGAGCAAGACGAGGATGCACACTTTTGTTACACCTATTCAACGTAGTATTGGAAGTCTTAGACAAAACAATTAAGCAGGAAAAACAAATAAAAAGACAGCCAAATTGGAAAATAAGAAGTAAAATTGTCACTATTTGCAGACGATAAGATTTTATACATAGAAAATCCTAAAGATTCCACAAAAAATATCTGTTAGAACTAATAAACAAATTCAGTAAAGTTGTAAAGTACAAAATCAATAATACAAAAACCTTTTGTGTTTTTATATACTAACAACAAAGAGTTTGAAAGACAAATTAAGAAGTGTGAAGTGAAGTGTTAGTCGCTCAGTCATGTTTAACTTTTTGTGACTCCCTTGGACTGTAGTCCAACAGACTTCTCTTTCCATGGAATTCTTAGGCAAGAATATTGGAGTGGGTAACCATTTCCTTCTCCAGGGAATCTTCCTAACCTAGGGATTGAACCCTGGTTTTCTGCACTGCAGGCAGATTTCTAATCATCTGAGCCACAGGGAAGCCCTCAAATTAATAAAATGATCCTATTTATAATTATATCAAAAATAATAAAATACCTTGGAATAAACTTAACCAAGGAGTTGAAAGACCAGTACATTAAAAACTGTAAGACATTGATGAAAAAAATTGAAGAAGACACAAATAATTAGAAAGAAATTTCATTCTCATGGAATTGAGTGTTCTGTGAGAATATTCAGTTGGGAGAATTATCATTGTTATTATGTCCATATTACTGGAAATAATACAGATTTAATGCAATCCTTATCAAAATTGCAAATGGCATTGTCCATAGAAATAAGTAATCTGCAACTTGTATGGAACCACAAAACTCTCCGAATAGAAAAAGCAATCTCGAGAAAAAAAGATGTTGGAGGCATCATGCTCCCTGATTTCAAGCTATATCACAAAGCCACAGTAATCAAGAGTATTGTATTGTCATGAAATCAAATCTGTAGATCAATGCAACAAAATAGAGAGTTCAGAAATAAACTCATGCATGCATGCTCATTAATTCATAACAGAAGAGTCAAAATATAAAATAGGGAAAGGACAGCCTTTCCAATAAATGGTTTTAGGAAAACTTAGCCACACTGACATTCAAAATAATGAAACTGGACCACTATCTTACACCATACACAAAAATTATCTGAAAATGGGTCAAAGGCTTGAATATAAAACCAGAAGTCATAAAACTCCTAGAAGAAAACATAGATCCTTAACATCACTCTTGTTGATATATTTATGGATGTGATTCCAAAGGTTAAAAACAAAAATAAATGGGACTATATCAATTTAAAAACCTCTTCACAATGAAGAAAATCATCAATGAAATAAAGACAACCTGCTGAATGGGAAAAGATATTTATAAGTTATATATCCAATAAGGGGTTAATATAAAGCATATAAAGGACTTATACAACTTCATAACATAAACAATTGATTTAAAATGGGCAGAGAATCTGGACAATTTTTTCAAATAATACCCAGGGCTCCCACATTGAAGGCAGGTTCTTTACCATCTGAGCCACCAGGGAAACCCAAAGAAAACATATAGATGGCCAACAAGCATATAAAAATAACCTCAACATCACTAGCCAAAGGAATGAAGAATCAAGAAAATGAGGATCAAAATCACAATGAGATATCACCTCACACCTGTCAGAATGGCTGTTATCAAAAGGACAGAAATAGCAAGTGTTGGCAAGAATATGGAGAAAAGAGAACCCTTGTGTACTGTTTGTGGGAATGTAAACTGTTGCAGCACTATGGAAAAGAGTACAGAGTTTCCTGTAAAAATTAAACTAGTACTACCATACAATCCAGGAATTCCCCTTCTGGGAATTTAACTGATGAAAAACAAACAAAATAATTTTTTAAAATGTACTGCTTAGTTCACTGTAAAATTATGATATGGAAGCAAACTATGTGTTCATCAAATGATGAATGGATAAAGAAGATGTGATGTTTTACATATATATATAATATATATAATGGAATACTATATTTATATGTGTGTGTGTGTATATAAAAGAGAATACTACATGTGTGTAATAGATTATTATATATCTAAACATATTCAGATGGATATATACCCATCTGAATGCAGAGTTCCAAAGAATAGCAAAGAGAGATAAGAAAGACTTCCTAAGTGAAGCATGCAAAGAAATATAAGAAAACTACAGAATAGGAAAAACTAGAGATCTCCTCAAGAAAATTATAGATACCAGGAAATATTTCATGCAAAGATGGGCACAATAAAGGACAGAAACAGTAAGGACCTACCAGAAGCAAAAAAAGATTAGGAAGAGGTGGCAAGAATACACTGAAGAACTGTTTTAAAAGGTCTAATGACCCAGGTAAGTATGATGGTGTGTTCACTTACCTAGAACCAGATATCCTGGAGTGTGAAGTCAAGCAGGCCTTAGGAAGCATCACTACAAAGCTAGTGGATGTGATGGAATTCCAGCTGAGCTATTTCAAATCCTAAAAGAAGATGCAAATTTGGAGCCAGCAAATTTGGAAAAGTCAGCAGTGGCCACAGGACTGGAAAAGGTCAGTTTTCAGTCCAATCGCAAAGAAAGGCAACGCCAAAGAATGTTCAAACAACTTCCCAATTGCACTCATCTCTCACGCTAGCAAGGTAATGCTCAAGATTCGTCAAGCTAGCCTTCAACAATACATGAACCGAGAATTTTCAGATGTAAAAGTTGGATTTAGAAAAAGTAGAGGAACCAGAGATCAAATTGCCACCATCTGCTGGATCATAGAAGAAGCAAGGGACTTCCAGAAAAACATCTACTTTTGCTTCATTGACTACACAAAAGCCTTTGACTGTGTGGATGATAACAAACTGTGGAAAATTCTTAAAGAGATGGTAATATCAGACCACCTTACCTGCCTCCTGAGAAACCTGTATGCAGGTCAAGAAGCAACAGCTAGACCCAGACATGGAGCAACAGAGTGGTTCAAAATTGGGAAAGGAGTATATCAAGGACGTATATTGCCACCCTGCTTATTTTAACTTATGTTAAGAGTACATCATGTGAAATGCTGGACTGGATGAAGCTCAAGCATGAATCAAGGTTGCCGGGAGAAATATCAGCAACTTCAGATATGCAGATGACACCATCCTAATGGCAGAAAGCAAACAGGAACTAAAGAGCCTCTTGATGAAGGTAAAAGTAGAGAATGAAAAAGCTGGCTTAAATAACTCAGCATTCAAAAAACCGGATCATGGCATCCGGCCCCATCATTTTATGGCAAATAGATGGGGGAAAATAAAAATGCTGACAGATTTAATTTTCAGGGCTCCATGACTGCAGCCATGAAATTAATAAACACTTGGTCCTTGGAAGAAAAGCTTTAATGAACCTAGAGATCATATAAAAAAAGCAAAGACATCACTTTGCCGATAAAGATCTGGATAGTCAAAGCTATGGTTTTTCCAGTAGCCATGTATGGACAGATGTGAGAGTTTGACTATAAAGAAGGCTGAGCACTGAAGAACTGATGCTTTTGAATCGTGATGCTGGAGAAGACTCTTGAGAGTCCCTTGGACAGCAAGGAGATCAAACCAGTCAACCCTAAAGGAAATCCATCCTGAATATTCACTGGAAAGTCAGATGCTGAAGCTGAAGTTCCAATTCTTTGGCCACATGAATGCAAAGTGTTGACTCATTGAATAAAACCCTGAGGCTGGAAAGATTAAGGGCAGAGGATGAGATGGTTGGATGACATCACCAACTCAAAGAACATGAGTTTGAGCAAACTCTGGAAGATAGTGAAGGTGTAAAGGGAAGACTGTTGTGCTACAGTCCGTGGGGTTGCAAAGAGTTGGGCATGACTGAGCAACTGAATGACAACCATACATATTTTATAATATATATATGTAATCCTATATAAATATATATATAATATAATGCTATATAAATGCATATAACATAATACTATATATATGCATGTATATATGTGTGTATGTGTATATATATATATAAAATCAGTTGGTAAAGAATATGCCTGCAATGCAGGAGGAGAGCTGGGCTCGATCCCTGGGTCAGAAAGATCCCCTGGAGAAGGAAATGGCAACCCATCCCAGTATTCTTGCCTGGAGAATGCCATGGACAAAGGAGCCTGGCAGGCTACAGTCCATGGGGTCACAAGAGTTGGACATGACTTAGCAACTAAACCACCACCATAATGGAATACTACTCAGTCATTAAAAAGAATAAAATCTTACCATTTTCAACAATAAGGATGGTCCTTGAGGGCATTACTCTAAGTGAATAAGTCAAACACCTTAGGGTTTCACCGACATGTGAAATTTAAAAAATAATACAAATGAACAAGCAAAATGAAATGAAACTCATAGATACTGAGAATAGATTGGTGCTTGCCACAGTGGACATGGGTTTGGGAGCTGGGAAAAATGGGCAAAGGGGCTAAATAAATAGAAACTTTTAGTTACAGATTAATGATGGGAATGTAATATACAGGATGGTGGCTCTAGTCAATAATATTGTATTGTAAATTTGAAAGTTGCAAAGAAAATAAATTTCAAAATGTCTTTGTCACCAGAAAACAATTTTGTTACTTTATATGTTAATAGTTGGTAACTAGACTTTTTTTATGATCATTTTACAAAGCACACACATGTCAAATCACATTGTAATTCCTGAAATTAATAAAATGTTATATGTCAATTTTATTGAGCTTCCCAGGTTGTGCTAGTGGTAAAGAACCCTCCTGCCATTGCAGGAGATGTAAGAGATGTGGGTTCGATCTGTGTGTCAGGAAGATCCCCTGCATGAGGGCATGGCAACCCACTCCAGTATTCTTTCCTGTTGAGTCCCATGGACAGAGGAGCCTGGAGGGCTATAGTCTACAGCGCCACAAAAAATCGGACATGACTGAAGCAGCTTAGCGTGCACACACATATATCAATTATACTTCAATAATTTTTAAAAAAGATCCTATGGGCCTCAATAACTCACACAAAACAACATTCTGCAAGGAAAGGTGTTAGGACTATGTGGACTCAGGTTTCTAAGTATAGCGATATGTCCCTGTTCCCTATCAAAACCTATCCTGGTAGGAGAGATCACTGAAGGAGGAAAAAAAAAATTGAAAGACTTTCTGAGACTGTAGGTTCAGATTTTCTTTGCACCCTAGACGTTTATAAGAAAAAAATAGAAGGATGATATGAAGAAAACATGTTCATGGTTACTTCACTTTAGACCAAAACACACATTTCCAAGTTTAGCCATATAATTCCCAAGTACCTCTTTGTGATCACTAAACCGAGTAGTCTAAGATGAATGGAGTTAGTGACCAAGCGACTAAAATACATCAATGTTCTGACCACCCAGCTGTTCAGTCTTCAACTGTGTAACTTACTAGGTGTAGGTGTGAACCTTAGAAATGAATGAATCTAGGAAAGAACTAATCCTTTAGTGCCTGTGATGTGAGAGCTCTGCAATAGAAGCATTTCCAAGAAATAAGATCAAATTTTGTAACCATCCCTTGAAGTAGCCTGGCTCAAGTAGTCTGATTATGCTATGGGCTTTGGAATTGTTTTGTCCTGATTTGTTCTACGTTGCTCCACCCATGGCTCAGTGACCTGATTTAACCTCCTGTGCCTCAGTTTCCTGATTTTTAAAGAGTAGATAATAATAAAACCTACTTCTTGGGTTATAATGAGGATTAAATGTGTTAGTACAAGTGAAAATGCTGAGGATAATTGTCTGGCACAAAGTAAAGACTTAATACTTATAAGTAAAATCTTAATAGCCTTTTTATAGTTAAGGAAATTGAAGCTCAGAGTTGATAACTTGCTCAAGGCTTTAGTAAGTGGCAAATCCCTTTGTAGTGCCGGGGAATGTTGGCAGGGGCATCTTCTCTTTTTTAATTCACATATTCATTTCCATTAGATTTGTAAGAAATGACATAGCTAATTATATTATGTTGTTGTTTAGTTACTAAGTACTGTCCAACTCTTTCTGTAATCCCACGGACTGTATCACAGCAGGCTGTTCTGTCCCTGGGACTTCCCAGGCAAGAATACTGGAGGGGGTTGCCATTTTTTTCTCTAGGGATTAAACCTATGACTCCTGCTTGGCAGGAGGATTCTTTACCACTGAGCTACCAGGGAAGTCCCAATCACATTTTAGAAAATATGAAAATACATGAAGTGTTATCCTACTGTAACTTTAGCTAAAATTTGCATTGTTTTCTTTTCCCATTTTCCTCATATATTGTTTTGGAAAGCTGTAAACTCAATATGCAAACAATCTTGTGTTTGATATTTTATTTAGCATTATAATAATTTTTGCATTATATCCATAACCATCATTTCTCAATATCACAGAAATTCTTCTGTCTGGTGACCACATCAGGATGGGCATATTCATTTTGTATGTTAGTATACTCGTACCCCAGCATGCTCAATTTACAGACAAGTTCATTGACAAAACTGAGATCTGCCTTGAATGACACTTGAAGTGGGCTTCCAAAGTGGCTCAGATGGTAAAGCATTTGCCTGCAGTGTAGGAGACCTCGGTTCAATCCCTGGGTTGGGACGATCCCCTGGAGAAGGAAATGGCAACCTACTCCAGTATTCTTGCCTGAAGAAACTCATGGACAGAGGAGCCTGGTGGGCTACAGTCCATGGGTCACAAAGAGTCAGACACGACTGAGCAACTACCACACACACTTGAACTATTGCCAGAAGCAGAATTGAAACCTTGATTCCTGACTCCTCTTCTAGTCCTCTTAGCTCTGAGACAGGCTGGGATCTGGGATCCTTGGCTGCAGTGCTTATACCTGGACCAATGCTTCCTCAACCAACAAAATACAAAGAAACTATAAAGGACTAAAAATAACTTCATGCATGTGCAGTAGGAGCAAATTATGGACAAGAAGATACAGAAAGACCAAAAAATCCCAAATGCCGCTTTTGAAGAGTCTGCAGCAAAAGCGGGGTACTGTGCATGCCCCCTGCACACAACACCACCTAAGGGGTGGGCAAACCACCAAGCCACCCCCTTTGCCCCAACTCCTGAATACACCCCTACCCTCACCTCAAAGAAGGAAACAACTCATCCCACCTCAGAGAGTGGAGCAAAGGCACTTGTTTGTTTTCACTCCCTCTGCTGCAGCAAGAGTCCCAACAAAGCCTTGCTTGAGATTCTTGTCCCACCCCTAATCAATTTCTATTGATTAAGGAGGCCAAGAACCCTGGTTCATATGTAACAGCTTTTAAAAAGTGCAGTAGGAACCCCCTGCCCACCTCTCCAGGTCAATCTAAATGGCACCTGAGATAATGCATGTACTAAAACTGGAAAATTGTCATTAGCACCCATTCAATTTTTCCATGGTTTTCTTATGCTGGTGATCTCAAGAGGCAAATTAAAATGTAAACTGTGGCTACTACTGATGCACTATGTAGCGGACAATGAGGCTAGCACCATTATTCAGAGTCTAGAACATCCACTCATCACCTACTTAGAACATTAACTGAAGTTCTGAGAAACTATGGGAACCATCCCTGAAAAAAGTCCCAGTAACTGTTCTAGTTGGGGGATGTCAGTTCAAATGCCTGCAGGTGTCTTGGGCCTGCAGATGAACAATCTTTTAGTAGAGTTTTGAACTAGCCTTCCAAAGCCATCAGGGAGGGAAGGGGAAGATGCCCAACTCAACAAATGGTTCTACATCTCTGTCAACCCATAGCTCCAACCCTACATCATGTCCCCTGTTTTCCCACAAAACTTACTCTTCTGATTGGCCTTGTAGCCACGTTGCGCTTTGCTAGGCTGGCCCTGGCTGCGGACTTCCCTGAGAGGATTCACGAAGAGAGCTTACCCCTCCTCTGCCCCGTGATGAAGAAGCACCCTGATCCACACTCAACCCAGTCTGGCACGAGCACCCATTTCCAGTCTAGACGGCAGCCTAAGAGGGGCTAATGCTAGGTTTCACCAGACTGAGCCTCGCATTTGTCATGGCTCTGCCCACAAGGAGTCCTTTGATCTTGATCCTAGCAAACCACAGTCATCGACAAAGGTGGAATGGATTCTTGCTTCTGAAAAGCTTTGATGGAAATTCCCTTGACTACCTATTCCCTCTCTAGCCCCTTTCTGCTCCTTCAGATTTACCTCCAACATTCAGCCCTAAATCCAGCTGTAAATCCAGTATTACACAGGCTATCAAGACAGCATGAATCACTTGCTGCCCTATTGTGGATCCCTGGGGCCACAGCTGACCCATTTGGGAAAGTACGTGATCATCTTTACTTAGCCAGGCATCCTAATCATAGATTCCATGCTTAGCATTCTTCATTTAATTTTCTCTGAGAACTGGTTAGGCTGTGATCTGATCCTCAGAGAGGGGCAATCATTTCTAAAGGGCAGATTGCTAGAAAAGTTTGCAATTAAAAACAACAACAAATCTATACAGGCTCTTTGCGGTTCTGGTGAAGGAATGTGCCCTGCATGCACAACGCTGCCATCTCCAGGCTCATTTCTAAAAACAAACCTAGTCCCTGGGCACTTTGCAACACTGTGTGCTTTTTTGTTTCCTGAGTGAAGAAAGAAACTAACTTGAAATAGATTTATTTGGGTCCTAGGCTTCAGGTTAGGGTTTCTGGCTTCACAAAGTAAGCATGGCAAAATTCAGGAAAAATAGCATTTTGGAGGTGATGTCTAACCCTCTCATTTTACAAATGAGGGCGCTGAAACCCAGTAAAGGAAAAAGCGTGCTGGAAGCCCAAGACAGTTAGCTACAGAGTCAATCTTGCACTTAGTTCTTTTGATTCCCAAGCCAGTGCCTATGTCTCCAGCCAAAGGGCCAACCCAGTGGGCAGTAGTGCCAGAGAGAGGGAGGCCAGACTTATCAGCGTTTTCATCCAGGTCATGTTGAATGCCCATTTCAACTCATGCCCAGAGCTTGGGGGTCCATTTTCCAGTGTCTTCTCACTGCAGTCAGCCTGGACCCAGCACACCCAGAAATGAAAGAATTGACATAGTAACATTTTAACTCAGGGTTGAGGAGAGAAGAGGGTCAGCATATCTGCATGCAGATTTCTAGTTTCTTAAGACTCAGATGACAGATAAATAAATACACACGTTCGAATCCTGTTCCTCGTCACATCTCACACACTCAGTCAACACCACAGGCCTTCCCTCCTTCCCAAAGCAAAAGAATGGGCATGCAGTGTTTAACAACCTCATTCAAGATGAAAATAAAGACATTGTCTCTTCTCCTTTAGGGCATTCTTTTTCTCCCAAATAGAAATAAACTTGTTTAAGGATTGAAATATTTGCTGGAGAAGGAATTTAAGAAGATGCTGGCAGCTGGCTCTATGGAGGAGAAGGTGGCAGGGTGAACCCCCATTCTGGTAGCAGGAGTCTTGGAAAGGAGGTGTGCAGGAAAGCAGGTTGCACATTTGTCAGGTGCCTGGCTCTCACTCTCATCACCAAGGCAATTGTTAGCTCTGCTCTGCTTGGCTCCCTTGGACAACGGTTTGCAGAGCCAGCTGCTTTTTGCACTTGGCTCTGAAATCCTCAGGTTTTTGCTGTACTCAGGTGAGGTTAAAGCCTACGTGTCTTAGAGTAAGAGCTTATTGAGGAAGCAATTACACATTGCAAATAGGAAGGCCCTTTGATCAGAAAAGAAGATGATACTGTCCTTTCATGCTTCAAAAAAATGATCTGCGTGCCTGGCGAAAAGAAGGATCTTAATATTAGTGGTTCTCTGCACAACATTCCCTTCTTTCTTTCTCCCATCATTCAGTTACAAAATCAACATGGGAAGAGTCGTCCAACAGATTCCAGTGTCAACACTGTCCCCTGCCAGTCCACCAATTTTGCCTTGATCGCTATCTATGCTTCTCTATCATGATATTATGCTTGTTAGTAGTTTCTGTTTTCTTGCTTATTCTTCCTTCGCAATGTTTATACTCTTGAGTTACTGATTATGGTCACCATTCCCCAACTCCTCCACCACAATCAGATTCCCCTGGAGGTCACTGTAACTGCAGGACAGGCGGGAGAGAAGTAGATCCTGTTCTTTGACTTTTCCCCTCACAGACCCTTGCATCCCTTACAGAAGGGACGGTCAAGAGACTATGATCCAAACTAAAGTGTTGGTCCCTGGAAGGAGGCTGGTCCCTTTTCCTTCAGAGAGCCCAACTCAGAGGTATCAAAGGTACCTGCCAACAAGAATGTCCATGTTACAAATTTCAACTGCATCTCATACAAGATGGCCTTTCAGAATTTCACCCCCTTGAGGCCCTAGAACTTTATCTGTTAAAGAGTCATAGTAAATAGATTCATAAAAGTGCCACTAATATTCTTGATATCTTTCAAGCTCAGCAATTAGCAAGTTTCTTTTTAGTCTCAGAAAACTTTCTTTAAACAAAACCCTACTCTTAAGAGAGACACTGGGGACCATCCCTATTAAGGAAGCTCATACATTTTGGCTTATGATCCACAAAGCACAATTTGAAAAACAAATGTGTCCTAGAGCCTCCCTCTTTGGGGCATTTCTTCTTCTCGTGCATCCCACTTTAGATTGTTTCTTTTTTTATTTTGCAAAACTTGAATTTATTATGGCTTACAAAAACTACATCTAACAATTTTACTTCCTCCAAACTTTACACCAAGTTTTTTTGTTTTGTTTTGTTTTAAATAACTACCTGCCTGTAACCCAGTGCAAAATAAACACTCCTTATCAGGTTCTGTCCAAGTTTTCTCTTTATCAGTCTTTCCTGGGTGGCATGCTTTCTCCTCTTCCTTATTTGACATTCTTGCCATCTAGCTGTGTCCCACTTCTAAACCATCCCTTTTTACCTCTCTCATCCCACAGAAATAGTTTAGTACTTCATGGCTGAAGTCATCCACAGATGGCCACAGAAGAGAAATGACTTGCCCAAGGTGACACCACTCGTTAGCAGCAGAGTAAAAAGCCAGAACTCAAGCCTGAGGAAATTGGCTTGGCTCACTCTGTCTCCTCTACTGACATTTTACACTTCACTCTGTTCCACATCTGTGTCAGTTCAGCCACATGGCTCTTCTGGATATCCTGAATTCCTCTATAAAATAAGTGAATTGCCCTAGGAATGTTAAGGTCACTTTCCAGGTCCCTCCTGGAAGGGATGCAAGCAGTTATGATCATTGACCCTAGCCAAACTCTTCAGGTTCAGTTCCATTAGAGGTAAACCTCTTTTGACAATTCTCAAGTATCCAGGTAACTTTCTATTAAACTGTTTCCTTTTGCACGTATTTCTGTCTCTGGTCCTGGCCAAAACCCAGGCCTGCAGAAGTGGCAAACTTCTTGGAGGAAGGCCTTCCCAAGATCTTGGAAGTTTAAAGAAAGACTTTTGTGGTATTCCTGGCATAGCCAGAATCAGGAAGCATCGGATCACTCCCAAGGAAATTGTTCTCACACAATTTCCAATAAACCCCTCCCCTTTCCCCAGCCTTCTGCTCCACATAGTACTCCCCTCTTCTTCAAACATGGAATTTTGCAGAGTCAAAACTTTCAATAGTTCAGATAAGGTTCAAATGAGCTGCTGAACTCTTAAGGGCTGGAAGTGAACCTAGCCGTTTATTCTTCACTCATCCTTAGTAATGAGTATAGCATGCTGTCGCTGTCAATGTGGTTTGGGTCACACAGTGAAAATGGATATACTTGAAAGCATTTATCAACAAACAATTACATACAATGGTACAGAATGACTCCTTGTGAGACCTTACATGTTTCTGACCAAGTCTGTCTGTGATAAGAACAGGAGGCAAGCAACGGTATCACAGTTTTTTGAGAAATAAATAGTGTCTTTTTTTCTTTCAGGTGCTTTCAAAGGTGGGGACAAGAATAATAATATTAACATTTAGGAAGCCAATGAACTTCAAATTATCTCCCAACTGAAAAGTACATGCTAGTCATCTTTCTAGATGGGGCAAATAGCAGTTTTAATATATTTCATCTGAGTGATACTTCTTTAGGTTTTTCTTTAAAATGTGTCCGTTAGAAACAGACTTCTTTATCCTTTTGTTGCTTCCAATCATCACAACTTTGGGATTGATTTCAAAATATGTATTGTTTCTCATGAACTTGGGGAAATAGGGGAAGCAATTAGATCTTGTGATTTTTAAGGCTGTACTGAGGATAAGGTAAGAAAATATCATAAATTTTATTTCATGCTTTCTTGCCAATTGACAGAAATGTGCAGTCCATATGAATTCATATAACAAGGGTGGAATGTTGGAAAAACCAATAAAGATTTTGTGGTCTGACCTATAATAAATGTAGTTTGATTTAGAGTCTGTTTTTCACAACATGGCAAAATGAATCATAAAATAATGGGCCCTGAAACTCCTGCATTTTTTAACAATAGCCTGGGGACAGTTTACGGTGTAATGAATTGTAATTAACCCACCTTCAAAATCTTTTATGAGTATTTTGCCAATTAGCTCCGCATGCTTGCTAATGACTCATGGCGAGTGCATGTCTTTACAGAACCGGATTTTACAGCACACATCTCTGTCTTAACTCAGCACAAGTGTGCAGCATGGTAAGGATGACACAGGTAGATTGGAACACCCTCAACAACAACCCCGCTTTGCCAAACCCATGGACTCAGCCATCATTCCTCCAAGCCCAAAGTAAACCATAATGGCTTGTGGTGTCAGAGGGCTTTGGTTTCTGACGGATTGCAAGGAATGCTTCACTCCCTGTAGACACATCTGTTGTTACTTAGCACTAACATATATAATGCTACTAATTGTGGAGCCATCTTTGTTTTCTTTACTTAGCACTCTGGTTAGCATTATTTTATCTTCATGGTTCATGGCTTTCTGCCATTGACAACATAAGTCCATTCTAGAGAAAATAAAACAACTACCAAGCTGTCTCCTTCCATTGCTTTGCTTTGAAATTAGAGAGACTGTGTATAGCCAAACTTGATTCCTAGGATCCTACCTCTGACCTTGTTATGTCAAGCATTGGCTTTTCCTTGCAAATCCTGGTGCTTCTACTGGGCTGTTAGTTGGCTAAGGGGACTGCAGTGAGAGGCTGGGATATGGCTTTATACTTCATGTCTTGAAAAAGTTCACTGTAGGCAAGGTCAAACTTTCCCAACTCCTTCATTCTTCAGAGGCCAAGCCAACAAATTCTAAAACCAACTAAGGAAAGCTAACTGAAAGTAACAAAGGAGTGACTCCATATTTCCTCAACTATAGAAAAAGCATATTGAGGTTCTATAAGGTAACCAGTATTTTTCTGCCAGTCAAGCCATGTACCAAAATGAAGACATAGGGGCTGGTTTTCAGAAACATACACAATAATGTTGTACTTGGGGGAAGCTAAACTATGTAGAAATTATTTCCTCATGATGCCAGTGAAAGTGAACAGTAATTTTTAAGCTCACATCTTTGAGGCAGGGATGGATGAGAATAACAGAAAACTCCAAGCAACTGGAAAAGGCTTCTGTGAAGGACAGAGACAAAGGAAGAAGTGTGAACCCTCCTGAGGGGCTCCCATGAAGGGTATTGCCTTAGCACAAAGGTAAGTAGAGTCTCTCTCCTACTTCAAAAAGAGGCAGGGGATAGAATAAGAAGGGAAGAGATCTCATGTTAATACTTAAATCCTTTAGAATCCCCAGGTACCCAAAAAGAAATTTCTTCTCTCACTTCAGGCCTTAAGAGCTATTCTTTTCATTTCCCACTCACTTTCTAGGGGCATTTCTCACACCCAAATGTAAAGAAGCAATAAGGGGAAAATGAGTTCTCTCTTGCCAAGACAAACTAAATAAAAGGGACTGTAGTTCCAGGCAATGTGACATTTAATGAGCCCCCATCATACATAAAGACATGAACTGGGGACTTAGGTAGCTCCTACCTTGGTTTTGGTTCTTATACAGTTGATGAGGGCAAACTCCAAGTTGCAGAGACTCAAAGCATTAGGAGCTGACCAAGGGTCTGAGGGGAAGAGGATGGCTGTACATCCACAGAGTCTCTATCCTCAGCCTAGTCCATGGCTGTTCTAATCTAGTTTATGTGTCTCTTACCTTCTCTTATATATGAATCATTGGACATCTTTAGAAGTCATTATGTTTCTGGCAATTTGTGAGTAATAGGCTGAATCAACTGGGGTTTTGGTTCTTGAGAATTTTAATTAAGAAACACATAGACTATTGTGGGCTAATGCTGGACCATGTGGAAATTTGAAAGCAGAAAAAACTGACTGAAGGAAGTAAGAAGGAAGAAAGAACTAGAGAAAGATACTTGATATGATGAAAGAACTTTTAGCCCCAGATAGCTTTCCCCAGTGGACCTTCTCCCCTTGTGAAAGTTACTGTACCTTCCACTCTTTGGAAATAAAGTAGCTTTTACTGGAACACCACTATGTAAGGAAAAGGCTCAGGAGTGAATCCCATCTCTGCCATGCACTAGTTCTGTAGATGTTCACAATGTAAAACTCCTCCTTCACCAAAGGAGGCATCTACTGTTCCTCAGCCACAGGAGTGTAAGGATAAATCCACATAAAGCACAGTATTTAAAGCAAGTAAATGCTGGATAAATGCTGTTTATTGTTAACTTCCTTTCTTCCCTGAAAACTGCTTATTTTTCTCCTCCTACAATTCATTAAATTGAGAAGACAACCTCCCCAATTGACAAGTGGCATTATTTAGACAACGGTACATATTCTGTGTTTTCCACATACATTGTCCCACTACCAGCCCAGAGAATCAGCTGACTGATAAAGAAGTTACTTAAACTGTTAAAAATGAATGAACCCTATTGATCCATATCACAGGATTAAGTGTCAATAAAAAAAACCAATAGTGATAGATTTGTGCACTTCATTGTTTCATATTAACATTTGCAAAGATCAAGTTTGGGGATGATTTTGTGGTTTGAGAATAAAGTGAACTTAACTGCATATTGTAAGTGGACTGTGCCCTGGACAATGTCTAATTAACATAATTTCAGAGAGTATAAAGAATGAATGTGAGCTCAGTGTTTTTTATTTTAGTGGTAGAAGAGCAGATCTGCCATAAACAGCGTTTCTGTGATCACTTACTTCATCCCTTGAGGCTAAGCATCAACTTGTTCTGTTCAAAATGGTAGCGTGTGCTTGCAACTGGATAGCTTGTCAATTTCATTTGAGAATGTGAGCTATCTCTACTATGTTCTCTATATAATCAGTCCAGATTTGTTTTCAATGCAGTTTTTACAGAAATCAGTTGATTTTTTAAAAACCCATTCCTGAACCCAACGAATCTGAAAGAAAAGATATATCATCAATTAATTCCCATGAACCTTTAGAGATAGTACAAGGACTGAGAATTACCCCAACTTCTATTTAAATAGTTTCCTCTGGTCTGGGTTAACATTAAATTGTTAGTGCTCCAGGATTTAAAAGACTTCAATTCTCTTAAGATCAGAATGCTATTATTTCCTTTGTGCAGCTTAAACCATTGAAGTTTCTCATTCATTTCAATATTCTGAAAAATATAAGAAGTTTTTACATGGTTATACTTTAACTCCTTTACATAATTTTAATTACATTTTGTTTCACTGCATTTTTCCCTGAGGGGAAATGGAAGAGAAGACAGTCAGCACATTTCATATTATAGTCCATCTTACTAAAATATAGCAGAATAATTTAGGAGAGGTCTGTTGGACAAAGGGAGAAAAACTGATGATTATTGCAAATCAAGTCTTATTGCTATGGGAGTAGAAGCTAAAAGATTAAATCAATCTCCAAAAATGTTATTTATTATTCTGAAGTATTTAAAAACTTTATTAAAAACACATAGATCTTTCCAATTTGAAATGGGAAACCAGTTTCAAGAATGAGATTTGAGAGTCAGCTTTTTCTAAGCATACAAAAATATTCATGTCTGAATTAAATTTTTGTTTTAATTCAATAATGGTCTGGATGTATACATATACAGTTTATAAAAAGGAAGAATTTTGTTTTTCATTTCAAAATATTGAAGTGCATTTAAATATTCCTATTTTAGTAGCACTCTCTGTATTTCTGCTCTTTTACATAAGGTTCAAATTAATGCAGGTTTTTTTAGGTGCATTCCTCGACATTATGTACTTCCACTTTATGTGACTTTCTTCAGAGCCACACTATATAACACAGCATATAAATAATAAATAACCATATAATCATAAACCAATTTTTATGAACCAAATTGGGCTTAAAATCTTGCTAAAGTAGATTATAACTCAAAGTGTATAGACTTTGATACAGCCCTCCAAGAGCTTAGAAAGAAAGAAAAAAATCTCAATGCATTAGATTTGCAAACAGGAGAGAAACTTAAAACCAGTTCAGCAAAGGTCAGGTAGGTATTCCCATCATTTACAGGTCAAGAGGGGGTGTAATTAGAGGGGAGAGATAAGACTGAGTATGTAATTTAGATGGAGATGAGAGAGTAGATAGGAGGCTCTTACGTAGGTAGTGATTGTGTTGGAGCAAATTTTTCCATTCCAGTGGAATATTTTTACCTCTTTTATTTAATAGGGTTTTATTTAATCTATGCTCTGTGCACAAAATAAGAAGTAGTGAGGGACAAGAACAAGAATCGATCAGATTTACTCCTTATCTACCACATACTTTTAATAAGAAGGATGAGGATAACATACCTAGTAGTCACAGAAAGCTTTTGAAACATTGTGTGAGATCACCTCTTGTTCTAATAGTAACGTAGTAAATATCTTAAAACTGAAAGTAAGAAATATAGAAAATAAAAGCAATATCATTTAGTTTATTATGTGGTTTGCTGAGACCAAGAGAGAGTCCTCAAAGTGGTGAGACTTCCCAGCTAAGGAAGATGAACACCTGAAGTCAAAGAAGGATGAGTTTTCCAAGTCAAAGAATAATATATTCTCATGACAATAACATTTTAATAAAAGTTTTAAAGTGCCAACCACCTACTGGATATTTGTTTTAGAAGGAAGAGATATGGCTCTGGGCATTGTGGTGTATTTCCTACTTTTAGAGAATGTGGATAAAACTTTAACCATGAACTTGTCTTCCTAGGGATCAGTGTCCTCCCTCTACCTTGCATAGTTAGCAGCCAAGAAGTTTGAGAACGATTGACTATGATTATTAATCCCGGAGTAAACCTGGGTGATCCATCCCAGAAACAAAGAGTAATTCAGGAGTTTCAGAAGTAGAACACAGCTTAGGACATTTTTCCAAGGATTTGACAGAACAAACCTTTCTTTCTGCATGACTTAATGTTCACAAGTTAATGCACAAATTTTCCAATATTTACAGAAGCAAGTCTGAGAACAAGAAATAAACATAAGTGAGGGAAGAGCCAACAGAATTACAAAGAAATGAAACCATGGTGAAACTTCTCCTGACACCCATCTTAACTTTTGACCTTTCAATAATATGACCCTATAAACCCTTTTATTATTCATGAATTTTATCTCCTACTACTTGCCATATAAAAATATCATAGTATTTCTATGTGTTAAGAGTTCCCAGGATACCAATTTCTAAACAAACAGTTTTACAAATACAAATGTTACAGAATATTTTTTTAATTTCTCATCAAAAAATATTTTTTAAAAGTTGAAGATATTACTACTCTCAAAAATGTCGATAATGAAATTGATGAGCAGAATGTAGAATATAACAGGGAATTGTCACTAACTGGAATGCTGATGAAGTTTATTAGATAAAAGAAATAAGTGATCACCTTACCTGAAAAAAAGATAAGAATAAATTTTACCCTATTTTCCCATCTGCACCTAGTTTAGAGACACCCAAGCTTTCTTTACTAAACAAGAAAGTTGGACCACTCAATAGATAAAGAGATCACCCACATAAGGTATTCACCACAGTATCTAACATGTAGCATGAATTTTAGTGAACTAGAAAGTAGGAAAAATTTGCAGAATTTATTTTTTTTTTAATCTAAGAACTCTTAACAAATGTTAAACATTGAAGAAGTGAAAACATAGATGTAACTGAGACATAGTATTTTCAAATTTCAAAGAGGATTCATGGGGCCATAAGTAAAATTTGAAAATACGTATATGGCAAAGTGGGGGGAGGTGAAAATGTTGGCACATGAAGAACTAAAAATAAGAGTAAAATCGAGGAGTGTTAAAGACACTTCTAAAATGAGGTTCTCATTAGTTATTTTACTGTGGAGTTCCACTAAATGATTACAGAAAAAGATGATTCCTACACTATATCCTTTAACCCCAAAATATGCAAAGCTAGACAATAAACAGCATATTGTTAGCATAATGTGTGTGTGTGTGTGTGTGTGTGTGTGTGTGTGTGTGTTAGTGGCTCAATCCTGTCCGACTTTTTGTGACCTTATGAACTGTAGCCTTCCAGGTTCCTCTGGCCATGAAATTCTCCAGGCAAGAATATTGAAGTGAGTTGTCATGCCCTCCTCCAGGGGCACCGTCCCAACCCAGGGATCAAACCTGGGTCTCCTGCATTGCAGGCAAATTCTTTACCATCTGCACCACACAGAGAAGCCCTGTTGTCTAATATTGATATCCAAGTTAGACAAATGTGGCCCCAAATAGGCCAACTTCTCTTAAGAACAATGCAAATTCAGAAACCTAAAAACGTATTGACTGACTGAAATCTACAGACAGGCTAACTGTGAGGTGTATGCCCAGCCTTGAGTCACCCCTTTCTCAGAAATGGAATCCATAGAGGTAAAGCGCCAAGCTGCCACATGACTCCATGTAATAGGACCGGGGTGAAGTCTTGAAACAAATGAAGTTTCTCTCTTGAAACTTCATCAGACTGACTGATGAAGATCAGTGATTTAGAATTTAGGGCTGACATTTATTCACAAACGAGTCCTCAAAAGAAGTTCTCTCTTACTAAGTTCCTTGAACTTTGGTTGTTCAACTAGTTCTTGGTATACTAGTCCTGGGCTTGTCTTCAGAACTGTTCTTTGTAATTCTTGGCTCTTTCTCTGCTCTGCATCACAGTTAGGTTGACCCCCTTGGAGTCTGTATCCTAGCTTTCCATATCAGCACTTTTACTTCTGGGTTTAGCCAACAACAGATACTGGTGGAAAAAAGGAGTGTATAATGGAGAAACCAGGATATCTCTCCCTTCCCATGCCTACACCTCCTGCCCCAGGTGACATCTCTGGCAGTGGCTGTATCTCCACTGCGACCCCAGCCCCATAAGGCAATCGCACTATGGTTCTATCTTCTACTGGGTGAACCTGGTCGCTGAGTTCTGGTAACACTCTGCTCTTTCAGTCTTTGGGATGATAATGACTTCCTGTTGTTACTGTTTGGGTTATTTAACTTGGCTCTTCCATGACCTGTGCAACTACTTCTTTCACTGGTATGTTCATTTGGATAATAAGCAATTTGGTGGCTCAGTGGTAAAGAATCTGCCTGCCAATGCAGGAGACACAGGTTCGATCCCTGGGTTGGGAGGATCTCCTGGAGAAGGAAATGGCAGCCCACTCCAGTATACTTACCTGGAAAATCCCAAGAAGAGAGAATCCTGGTGGGCTACAGTCCACAAAAGAAACAGATACAACTTAGCAAGTAAACAACAAACAACAGCAACAAATAGTGGGTGGAGGATTTTTAAAATTTCTATAATATCTTCCAAATGCCATAGATTTTATGATATATGAACTCCTGAAGTATCAGCTTATACACAATTCATGATCTTGTTTTTCTCCCACTTAAAACACAAGTGGTTATGATCTGACATTCTCTGCCAATGTACCTGTCCTACTTGTCCATTAGCAGATACTGCAGGTAAGCATTCAGAACCACCAGGTAACACCCACTTTAACAAAGTCAGTAAAATGTGTGCAATGGAAAGGCATTGCTTTGAGTGAAATATTAATAAAATCCAATAGCTAGAGTGGATATAGTAGGAGGAAGACAGGAGAAAAGTGAGTAGGAAAGAAAGTTTCCTAATTTTCTGAACCACTTATATAAAATATTTAAGCTTGCTGTAATCAAACATTTTTTAATATTTCTTGACCTTATATTATAATTTACTTACCAGTTTATAAATTTTCTGTTGTAAACTTTATGTATTAAGTAAGTCACTATGTTGAAAGTAAGATTCCAACATGAGGAAATATATTTGACACATCTCAGACATGCTCATTGTATCAAAGTGACTCAGTAACACCCAGTTAGGAAAACAGAAACAAGTTTAGTTATTTACAATAGGCAAAATTTAACTATAATGCCACTCATCTTATTTTGGCTGATATATTTTCATAATTTCTTTGCATTCATTCTAACTAAATTCAAATATTAGTTGCTCTCAGTAGCTGCCCTTACCCTCCCTTTGCTTGGGAAAATTTACTTGTTGCTGCCACAATTAGGAGACGACTTTAATATTACTTCTGCACTAGAATGACTGTTTCTACTTCAACTATTGCTACCACTAATACTACTAAAAATATCACTACTACTAATTGAGAGCTAATTCTGATGAGGCAATTTGCTCAATTCTTTTCCTTTAATCCTCAACCCCTCTATGTTAAGCATAATATTCTCAAATTACAAATCAGGAAATTTTTTCACAAGATCTATGTCTATCTAACTCAAATCTGAGATCTTTTCCCTGTACCCTTCTGCTCACACACATTCAGATATCTATACCATGGTTTTATGCATTCATGTATTCCTGCATTCATTTTGTATTTATCGCTGTCTGCTTCCTCATTTGATGTTACTCTCTCCTTGTTCTCTTCTAGCCATATGATTCCATAAGCTTATCTTGGAATATTTCAAGCATGTTTCCATTTCAGAGGCTTTGCACATGCTCCTCCGAGCTTCTGGAATTCTCTCCTCCCAGATATATGCACAGCTCACTCCTAAACTTCACTGGGGTCAAATGTTCTTCCTCAGAAATATTCTTTGAGACACTCCAATATTCTCAATTCCAGGTATTCACAATCACCTTTCCCTGCTTTACTTTTCATCACAGTGCCTTTAGCCTTCTGATTCTGCAGGAGACAGTCCCTCCTCTAGGAAATACTGAGCACCTTCTATGTACCAGGCACTTTTCTTGATACTAGGGACAGCTGGGAAGGAAACATAAATTCCCTTCCCTCACTGAACTTACATTCTTCATGGAAGACAGTGTGAAAAGTGTTTAGCGTGAGGCCACAGGGAGGCTCAAATATTTCATAAATATTGAGAAGTATATGTAAAGGATTCAAGTGCAAGTAGTTTACATGGGAGTTGGTTCCAGGAAATATTAATATAGACAATCAGAAAAGGAAGAGAAGAAAGTCAAAAAAATATTATTAAGGGAGCTTTGGTGAGAATTTGTTAAAGGAAACTTCCAGAAATAAGTGGAGAGATGGTTAACTTTTGGGTATTTGGCATTTCCTTCCGGGCAGCTCTACTGGGGACCTAAGTGGATTCTGGCAGTTAAAAAAAAAAGAAAAAAAAAGCCCTCAGGAAAAGAGTTGCAAGTGTTTAGAATTGAAAGCCCCAGATTTGATCATGCATGAAAGTTTTGAGTGCCAAAGTATATGGAGGGGCATCAGCACTGTCTGCTACAGAGTCTGACAATTAAAGATACACATTGACTGGAGAGAATGTAAATTGGTACAAAAGTTTTGCAAAATATCTAACTGAAAATGTGCATATACATGACCCCACAATTCTACTACTTTTGATGTAACCAAAATAAGATAGCTTGCGTGAACCTGAATAAACATAATAGCCATAATAGTCCCAAACTAGGAGAAATTCAAAGATAGTAATTTAGAAGATAGTAAAATGGAAAAATATATTATGATACATTCATAGAACATGTATGGTGAGGGAGAGGGAGGCCTGGCATGCTGCAGTCCATGGGGTCACAAAGAGTCGAACACAATTGAGCGACTGAACTGAACAGAAAGGAAGACAAGATAAAAGAAAACAAAAACTGGGCAATTGAACAGCATTTATAGAACAATGTTCATTGAATAGAATGAAAATAAATAAATCAGACCTAGATGGAATTGACCTGAGATAACTGAATAATGATCACTTTATCAAACATAAAGCAAGAAAGGAAGAAAATCTAAAAGGTCGTGAACTTGTAACCTAATTGTTTCTCTAAGAGCAATATATCCATTAGGCAAGAATCAGTAATTATGAAAGGTTTCACTCAGAAGACAGTAGAGAGCTATTTGGAATCAGAAAAAGTCACTGGAAACAGTGAAGAGTAGGTTGGATATCCCGGAAAATCAATTGACCAAGTTAGAACATAAACCTGAGATATTCTCCCATAACATAAAAGGAAGGATAAAGAAATGGAAATCATGACAGAAAAACAGAAAGGAAAAAGTAAGCCTTTGTGAATGACATGGGTAATGAACAATGATTATTTCTAAGTTATTTAGATGATTTCTTTTCTGAAATCAAGTGTTCACATCAGATGGGTTATTTTTCTATTGAAAAAACCTTCTAAAAAATATTACACATCCAAAGCAAAAATTAAAAAAAGGAATCAAAAATATAAATATATTCCAAATATGTGAGTGAATAGTATTTAAAATTTAAATTCTTTGCCTTTGTTAGGTCCACTCAGATGTTCACAAATCTACTTAATCCCAACTGTAACTCAGATTATTTTTAAACAAAGGATTTTTCTGAGTGGGACATAAAATGGTATTCATTTCTGTGCTTTTTTTTTTAACCACAAATTTTCAAGAAAAATCATGGTACATAGATTTAAACTGGTTTATAATTAATCCAGGATCCATTCAGTCACCAGTCAAAGTCTGATGGCAGAACATTTCATTTCCTAAAATCAAGAGAAATATTTTAAATGTCTATGAGAAATATTTCTTTCCAGTAACAAGACTTCACTTTGCATAATATGTTCATAACAAATCCCTTAGTAGTTTATGTGATTTGCACTCAAAAACAGATATTGTATTTTCATTCCTTGCCCTAGATTATGCTGAAATTCCACTATAAAGGGATATTAGATAAAATTTGGTGTAGGTAATATATCAGTTAACTTAATGAACTTTATTACACATATTCCTAAAATGATCTAGATTTTTTTACAATTTATCAAGATATTATTGATGCTGGGAAAGATTGAAGGCAGGAGGAGAAGAGGGCAACAGAGGATGAGATGGTTGGATGGATTCATCGACTCAATGGACATGAGTTTGAGCCAGTTCCAGGAGTTAGTGAAGGACAGGGAAGCCTGGCATGCTGCAGTCCAAGGGGTCACAGATAGTCAGACCTGATTGAGCGACTGAACAATTGATTACAATAAACTACATATATACAGGCATACTTCTGAGATACTGTGAGTTCCATTCCAGACTTCTAAAATACAGTGTATATTGCAATAAAGCAAGTCATACAATTTTTTGGTTTCCCAATGCATGCATGCATGTGTGCTAAGTTGCTTCAGTCATGTCAGACTCTTTGCAAACCTACAGACTGTAGCCTGCCAGGCTCTTCTGTCCATGGGCTTCTTCATCTCCCAATGCATATAAAAGTTTATACTGTAGTCTGTTAATGTGTAGTAGGCCATTAGGTCTAAACAAGTGTACATACCTTAACTTAAAAATACTCTAATGATCAGTGAAAGTAGTTCAGTCATGTCCAATTCTTTGAGACCCCATGGACTGTATCCATGGGATTCTCCAGGCCAGAATACTAGAGTGGGTAGCTCTTTCCCTTCTCCAGGGGATCTCCTCAACCCAGGGATCAAACTCAGGTCTCCCGAATTGCAGGCAGAGTCTTTATCAACTGAGTTATCAGGGAAGCCCAACTCTATTGCTAAAAAAGATGCTAACCACCATCTGAGCCTTCAGTGAGTTGTAATTTTTTTGATGGTGGAGGATCATGCTTTGACATGGATAACTGCTGACTGATTAGGAGTGGTGGTTGCTGAAGGCTGGGGTAGATGAAGCAATTCCTTAAAATAAGACAATGAAGTTTGCCACATGAATTGACTCTTCCTTTCACCAGTGATTTCTCGTAGCAAGTAGCACTCTTTGACAGCCCTTTACACACAATAGAACTTCTTCAAAATTGGTCAATACTCCCAAACCGTTGTTGCTTTATTAGCTACTGCTACTGCTACTGCTAAGTTGCTTCAGTCGTGTCCGACTCTGTGCGACCCCATAGACGGAAGCCCACCAGGCTCCCCCGTCCCTGGGATTCTCCAGGCAAGAAAACTGGAGTGGGTTGCCATTTCCTTCTTCAAGGCATAAAAGTGAAAAGTGAAAGGGAAGTCGCTTAGTCATGTCCGACTCTTAGCGACCCCGTGGACTACAGCCTACCAGGCTCCTCCATCCATGGGATTCTCCAGGCAAGAGTAGTGGAGTGGGGTGCCATTGCCTTCTCAGTTATTAGCTACATGTATGTACTATTCTGAATCCTTTGTTGTCACTTCAACAATCTTCACAGCATCCTCAACAGGATTAGATTCCATCTTATGAAACCACTTTCTTTGCTCATCCACAAGAAGCTACTCCTCATTCATCCAAGCTTCATCATGAGATTGCAGCAGTTCAGTCACGTCTTCAGGTTCCACTTCTAATTCTAGTTCTTTTGCCATTTCTAGCACATTTGCAGTGACTTCTTTCACCGAAGTCCCTGAAGCCCAAAGTCATCCATATCATCTATGGGGCATGGAATCACCTTCTTCCAAATTTCATACCATACAAAAAAACACTTAATAAAACTTGAAAGTTGAAATGACCCCTTGATCCACTTACTGTGGAATGGATGCTGTGTTCAGCTCAGTTCAGTCGCTCAGTCGTGTCTGACTCTTGTGACCCCATGAATTGCAGCACGCCAGGCCTCCCTGTTCATCACCATCTCCCGGAGTTCACTCAGACTCACGTCCATCGAGTCCGTGATGCCATCCAGCCATCTCATCCACAGTCGTCCCCTTCTCCTCCTGCCCCCAATCCCTCCCAGCATCAGAGTCTTTTCCAATGAGTCAACTCTTCGCATGAGGTGGCCAAAGTACTGGAGTTTCAGGTTTAGCATCATTCCTTCCAAAGAAATCCCAGGGTTGATCTCCTTCAGAATGGACTGGTTGGATCTCCTTGCAGTCCAAGGGACTCTCAAGAGTCTTCTCCAACACCACACTTCAAAAGCATCAATTCTTCGGCGCTCAGCCTTCTTCACAGTCCAACTCTCACATCCATACAAGACCACAGGAAAAACCATAGCCTTGACTAGATGGACCTTAGTCGGCAAAGTAATGTCTCTGCTTTTGAATATGCTATCTAGGTTGGTCATAACTTTTCTTCCAAGGAGTAAGCATCTTTTAATTTCATGGCTGCA
>SJYT01062874.1:102059-120193 GCA_006410635.1 Cephalophus harveyi
TGAAACTCAGTACTTTGGCCACCTCATGTGAAGAGTTGACTCATTGGAAAAGACTCTGATGCTGGGAGGGATTGGGGGTAGGAGGAGAAGGGGACGACAGAGGATGAGATGCCTCGATGGCATCACTGACTCAATGGATGTGAGTCTGAGTAAACTCCATGTGTTGGTGATGGACAGGGAGGCCTGGCGTGCTGCCGTTCATGGGGTCACAAAGAGTCGGACACGACTGAGTGACTGATCTGAACTGAACTGAGGCCTCCCTGTCCATCACCATCTCCCGGAGTTTACTCAAACTCATGTCCATTGAGTCGGTGATACCATCAAACCATCTCATTCTCTGTCATCCCCTTCTCCTCCTGTCTTCAATCTTTCCCAACATCAGGGTCTTTTCAAATGAGTCAGTTCTTTGCATTAGGTGGCCAAAGGATTGGAGTTTCAGTTTCAGAATCAGTCCTTCCAATGAATATTCAGGGAATCAGTCCAGAATATTTCCTTTAGGATGGACTGGTTGGATCTCCTTGCAGTCCAAGGGACTCTCAAGAGTCTTCTCCAACACCACAGCTCAAAAGCATCAATTCTTTGGCACTCGTCTTTCTTTATAGTTCAACTCTCACCTCCATACATGACTACTGGAAAAACCATAGCCTTGACTAGATGGACCTTTGTTGGCAAAGCAATGTTTCTGCTTTTTAATATGCTGTCTAGATTGGTCATATTTCTTCTTCCAAGCAGCAAGTGTCTTTTAATTTCTTGGCTGCAGTTACCATCTGCAGAGCCTCTTTAGTTCTTCTTCACTTTCTGCCATAAACATGGTGTTATCTGCGTATCTGATGTTATTGGTATTTCTCCCATCAATCTTGATTCCAGCTTGGGCTTCATCCAGCCCAGCGTTTCTCATGATGTACTCGGCATATAAGTTAAATAAGCAGGGTGACAATGCACAGCCTTGATGTATTCCTTTCTCAATTTGGAACCAGTCTGTAGTTCCATGTCCAGTTCTGACTGTTGTTTCCTGACCTGCATACAGATTTCTCAAGAGTCAGGTCAGGTGGTCTGGTATTCCCATCTCTTTCAGAATTTTCCAGTTTATTGTGATCCACACAGTCAAAGGCTTTGGCATAGTCAATAAAGCAGAAATAGATGTTTTTCTGGAACTCTCTTGCTTTTTCCATGATCCAGTGGATGTTGGCAATTTGATCTCTGGTTTCTCTGCCTTTTCTGAATCCAGCTTGAACATATGGAAGTTCACAGTTCACTTACTGTTGAAGTCTGACTTGGAGAATTTTGAGCATTACTTTACCAGTGTATGAGATGAGTGCAATGGTGTGGTAGTTAATCATTCTTTGGTATTGCCTTTCTTTGGGATTGGAATGAAAACTGACCTTTCCCAGTCCTGTGGCCACTGCTGAATTTTCCAAATTTGCTGGCATACTGAGTGCAGTACTTTCACAGCATCATCTTTTAGAATTTGAATTAGCTCAACTGGAATCCCATCACTTCCACTAGCTTTGTTCTTAGCAACGCTTCCTAAGGCCCACTTGACTTCACATTCCAGGATATCTGGCTGTAGGTGAGTGATCACACCATCATGATAATCTGGGTGGTGAAGATCTATTGTGTATTGTTCTTCTATGTATTCTTGCCACCTTGATTTTATATTGAGACTCTAAAATGTTCTGCCATATCAGTAGTAAGGCTGTTTCACTTTCTTATCATTTATGTGTTCATTGGAGTAGCACTGTTCATTTCCTACAAGAACTTTTCCTTTGTTTTCACAACTTGGCTAACTGGTGCAAGAGGGCTAGTTTTCAGCCTGTCTTTGATATCGACTTGTCTTCCTCACTAATCTCAATTATCTGTAGTTTTTGACTTAAAGTGAGAGATTTACTACTCTTCCTTTCACTTGAACACTTAAAAGCCATTGTAATATTATTAATTGGTCTAATTTCAATATTGTTGTGTCTCAGGCGATAAGGAGGCCTGAGGAGAGGAAGAGAGATAGGAAACAGCCAGTCTGTGGAGCAGTCTGAACAAATAAAACATTTATCAACTAAGTTCACTGTCTTAAATGGATGTGACTCCTGGTGCCCAAAAATAATTACAGTAGGAACACCAGATATCACTAATCACAGATTACCATAGCAAATAAAATAATCATGAAAAAAATGAAATATTGCAAGAATTATCAAAATGAATGGAAGAATTCATTCAAAAATGAATTAAGAATTACCACAATGTGACAAGAAGACACATATTACCAAAATGTAACACATAGACTTGAAGTGAGCAAATGCTGTTGGAAGAATAGCGCCAATAGTTTTGCTTGATGAAGAGTTACTACAAACCTACGTAGTAAAAAAAAAAAAAAAAAAAAACACACTCAATATGAATTGTAAGGGGTTTCCTCGGCAGCACCAGTGGTAAAATTGCTGCCTGCCAATGTGGGAGATGCAAGAGTCTCAGGTTTGATCCCTGGGTGGGTGGGGAACATCCTCTGCAGTAGGAATGGCATCCTGCTCCAGTATTCTTGCCTGGAAAACTCCGTGGACAGAGGAGCCTGCTGGACTACCGTCCATAGGGCCACAAAGAATCAGACATAATTGAATGACTGAGCACAGCACACATGTGAAACATAATAAAGCAAAATAAATAAATCAAGGCATGTCTGTGAAGTGTATTATCTGATGAACTTTGATATATTTCTACATTTAAGAAGCCATTATCCAATCAATCAAAATACCAAATATTTCTACTGCTTTCCAGATTTTCTTCAAACCCAGTTCATCTCTTAATTTGCTCTCATTTCCAGGTAACCACTCTCAATTTGTTTGTACTTTATAGATTTTTATGTGGATGGAATCATACAATAAGTACTGTGTTTGTGTGGTTTCTTTCATTCAAAATCACACAGTGATTTGTGATTCATCCAAGTTGTTTCATCTATCACTGTTTTGTTCTTTTTATTGCTGAATAGTATACCATCGTACTTCAATAATCTTGACTGAAAAAAAATAATCTCATGAAACCAGAGCTAATGAAAACATGTCCCTGAATTTAAATCTGTTGAACTTCAGCAAACCTTTAACATCACAGAGTGTGACTGATACATAATGGGTGATTAACATTTGTTGAATAAATAAAAGCACATTTTAGTCAGACAATGTGCATACTGAAATCACTAACATGGACATCACTTTACACCTTTCAGAAGGCTGAGTGGGCCCCAAATTTCATATCCTCCTCTACTGAAGTTAGTGTCTCTCAGTTTCGTGATATGCTGTTCCTCTGCATTGCCTACTGAGTTCATGTCAGTTCGGTTAAATTCCATCAGCATGTTTAATTCTCACAAAATCCTGTAAAGGAAACATTATCTCACTGTAAATATAAGGGAGCTGTAGCCCAGAAAGGTTATATGGCTCTCTCAGGGTTACATAACTGATAAGCACTGAAAATGGAATCTACCCCCAGGTTTGAGTTCATTGCAGCTTTTCCTGGAACTCTTGGAGTGAACCCTATTGTGTTGATTAGTGTACTGGTGAGAGTACCGGTCAGTGATGTGGGCACAATTTGAGAACGAATAAATAATTGGCTTACTTTATAAAATGTCCATTTCTGAGAAATAGTTCAGCAATATATGCCTTTGAAAGTATATAATTTTATTACCTTGTGAATAAGTATTACCTAGTCATCTCTTGCTATGTAACTATACTATCACAAACACAACTCTGAAAAACACATATTTATTATCTCAGTTTCTGGTGGTCAGAAGTCCAGAGCCTAAGTGGGTTCTCTGCAAGGCTGCAGTCAGCAGCAGCTGTGGCTGCACCTCACGGAGGTTCAGCTGGGGAAGGAACTGCTTCTAAACTCACATGGTTGTTGACAGAACCACCTTCTGTTCCTTGTGGGCTATCAAACTGAGGGCCTCTGTTTTTTGCTGGCTATTACACAGCGTCTGTTCTTGGTTCCTTGCTACGTGGCCTTCTCCAACAGGGCAGCTGACTTCATGAGGTCAGCAAGGAAGAGAGCTAATGGGGAAAGTCTGCAAACAAGGCGAAAGTTATGATCTTAAGTAACACAATCACATAAGTGACAAATCATCTTCTTTGCCATATTCTATTGGTTACGAGCAAATCCCAGTTTCTGCCTATATTCAAGGAGAGGAAATTAAATATCCCATGAAGAGGGAATGGAGATAATTTAAGACCATTTTAGAATCTGTTTGCTATGCCCAGTGTAAGATGGATAGGAATTAACCATCATATTTATTCTTTTAAAGATAGTGTCCCACACTAAAGAAAATAAATGTGTTCAACACGCTTCATGGCAAATAGATGGGGAAACAATGACAGACTTTATTTTGGGGGGCTCCAAAATCACTGCAGATGAATGGTGACTGCAGCCATGAAATTAAAAGATGCTTGCTTCTTGGAAGAAAAGTTATGACCAACCTAGACAGCATTTTAAAAAAGCAGAGACGTTACTTTGCCAACAAAGGTCTGTTTAGTCAAAGCTATGGTTTTTCCAGTAGTCATATGTGGATGTGAGAGTTGGACTATAAAGAAAGCTGAGTGCTGAAGAATTGATGCTTTTGAACTGTGGTGTTGAAGAAGACTCCTGAGAGTCCCTTGGACAGCAAGGAGATTCAACCAGTCCATCCTAAAGGAAATCTGTCCTGAATATTCATTGAAAGGACTGATGCTAAAGCTGAAACTCCAATACTTTGGCCACCTAATTCGAAGAACTGACTCATTGGAAAAGACCCTGATTCTGGGAAAGATTGAGGGTGGGAGAAGAAGGAGATGACAAGATGGTTGGATGGCATCACCAACTCAATGGACATGAGTTTGAGTAAACTCCGGAAGCTGGTGATGGACAGGGAGGCCTGGTGTGTTGCAGTCCATGGGGTCACAAAGAGTCAGATGCGACTGAGCAACTGAACTGAACTGATTTCTTCAATCTTATTGAGACCTCTGATTTTTTTTTTTTTTTTACCACCTTCTGTTTTACTAACCACCTTCCCTTTACTATCCTTACTTCCTCTTCATTCATCTCATATTCCGTGTTCATTATTATAATCGTTCCCTTGCTGCTACCCTTCTCCCTCGCTCCCTCCCCCTCCACTGGTTTTGTCTGATAGCATCCTGACCCCGAACCACCTTCTGTTTCACTAACCACCTTCCCTTTACTATCCTTACTTCCTCTTCATTCATCTCATATTCCGTGTTCATTATTATAATCTTTCCCTTGCTGCTACCCTTCTCCCTCGCTCCCTCCCCCTCCACTGGTTTTGCCTGATAGCATCCTGACCCCGTACTAACTCCCCACTCCAGGCCTTGCTTGAATAAGGGGCTGGAGACGAAACCACAACTGTGCTCCCTGGCCTCCCTTGAAATTCTCACCATAAATTTCAAATGGGCACTCAGCCCTGCAGCAACCTTCCCACATATGCTTCCTTTCCCACATCCTAACACATTGATTTCCCACTTTTTCTTTTTTTACAGAGGCCTCTCAGCTTGCCTTCACAGCATACTCATGAGAAAACAAGAGCAGTCAAGCTGGAACTCCTCCATCTTCATACCCTCGACCAGACCTCCCACTTTCCCACCTGAGTCCACACTCACCACGGATGAAGCGTGTCCTCTGTATAGGCCTGAATCCCACTCCTTCTTGCCCTTCTGAAGGGCCTCACTCTTAAAAGTATTCCCTCTGTTTCCTCTGCATCCTTGGCTTTTTTTTTTTCTCACCACTGGATTATTTCTCCTATTTTTATCAGCCTACAAATACTCTCCAGTATAGATCTCCCACTAAAACATCCTTCCTTGAACCTGTATGCCCATCTGCTACCACATTTCTCTGCCCCACCTCAGAGCAACACATGTTCCAAGTTCTCTCCATTGTCTTTCCTCACTTACTTGCTCCATCGAGGTGTTCATCTCTACTTCTAAAATTGCTCCCCTCTTGCCAAATGCGATGTTCATGTCTATGGCCTTGTCTTGGATTTTGTTTTGTTTTTAGCATCATTTGACCCTTTAGAAAACCCTGTCTTCTTGAAGGGTTCTCTAGATTCCTTAACCAGCTGTTCCTTCTCAGTCTTCTTCCTGGCTCCTCCTCCTCCATTCTAATTATAAATATAAAAGTAGCATGGGTTTGGGGGAGAATGGATACATGTGTACGTATGACTGAGTTCCTTTATTGGTCACCTGCAACTATCTCAATGTTGTTCATTGGCTATACTCCAACACAAAATAAAAAGGGTTTTTTAAAGTAGTATGGGTAAAATTAGGAAGGCAAAAGTCATTATAAGTAAAGTCAGAAGGCAATTGACAATCTGAACAAGAGTATTTAACAGTTCAGGTCATAGGCATAGTGAAAATATCAGTAATATTCATAGAGCTCCTCAAAATTATTAAGAAAAGGCCAACAGCCCAATAGAAAAATGGAAAAAAATATAAACAGATCTCTGAAAAGGGAATCAAGCACCCTTTAATATACAAAGAGACACACATTCATTACTAATAAAAAGAAAGATTAAGCTACAGTGAAATACCATTTTCAACCATCGTAATAATAAAAATCCAAAAGTTTGATAATATGCTCTATGGAAAAACATTTATCATCTATTGTAACATTAATGTGAAAAGATCTCTGAGACAGAAATAAACGAAGAAAAAGTACAAAATAGTATGTATTACATGCTCCCAGAACATATATGGTTTCTTACGTAAAGAAACACACACACACACCAATGAAAAGCAGATACTTATTGAAGGGGAACTGGAGTGGATGGGGATAAGGTGGGAGTGAGTCCTTTTTTTTTGGTCGTGGGGGGTGCTGCACTGTGAAGCAAGCAGGTCTTAGTTCCCTGACTAGGGATTGCACAGTCCTAATTACTGGACCACAAGGAAATTCCCAATAGTAAGTCTTTTAAGGCCATGCATTTTTAAGTTATTTCGCTTTTGAATCATCTGAATGTATTATTTATTATTTTTAAAAAAGAAATAAAAAACAGTGATCCAAAGTGTGTCTTAGTGCAATTTTTCTATGCATTGTGTTAGTCGCTTAATCGTGTCCAACTCTTTGGGATCCCATGGACTGCAACTGGCCAGGCTCCTCTGTCTATGGAATTCTCCAGGCAAGAATACTAGAGTGGGTAGCCATTCCCTTTTCCAGGGGATTTTGCCAACCCAGGGATAGAAGCTAGGTCTCCTGCACTGCAGGCAGATTCTTTACTGTCTGAGCCACCAGGGAAGCCCATGTATTTTTTTAAAAGAGAAACAAAGAACAGTGGTCCAGAGTGTGTCTGGTGAAATTTTTCTATGCATTAGCTTAAGGAACACAAACACATGTCTTTCATCTTCAGAGGGAGTTAGGACATTATTATAAGCAAGCTGTGTGGATCTGAGTTGTACTTCAGTCCATAACCCTTCCAAGATGGTCATAATGGCTTGAAATGACATTTACTATGACAAGCAAGAGCATCACCAGGCTTATGTTAATCTATTTGAATACATTGGATCTATGACTTGCCTATGTACCGGCTCAAATTTTTACCAGGGCACCAGTTAAACTTTTATCTGCTTCAATTACTACCTTCACCAGAAGCACTGGCATCCCTTGGATGATTTAGTTGCCAGAAAGAAAGAGTCCAAACCAAATACCCCAATAATAACCAATATCATTAGTCATTAGGGAAATGCAAGTTGACTCACTTCACATCTACTTAGGATGACCATAATTAAAAAAACAAAAAACAACACAGAAGATGACAAATGTTGGCAAGAAAGTGGGGAAATTGAAACCCTTATATGCTACTGGTGGGAATGTAAAATGGTATAGCAACTGTGAAAAAGAATTTGGGGATTTCTCAAAAAGTTAAACAGAACTACAAAATAACCCAACAGTTCCACTCTTGGTATGTACCCCAAAGAATTGGAAACAAGTGTTATTTATTTGGCTGCACCAGGCCTTAGTTGAGGCAGGCAGGATCTTTTTTTTTTTTTCTTCCAGTTGTAGCATGTGGAATCTAATTCCCTGATCAAGGGTGAAACTCAGGCCCCCTGGACCCCCCTGCTTTGGGAGCACAGTCTTAGCTACTGGGTCAACAGGTAGGTCCCTGAAACAAGTGTTTAAATAAAAACTTATACAGGGGACTTCCCTGGTGGTCCAGTAGTTAAGAGTTTGCCTTGCAGTGCAAGACATGCGTTCAATCCCTGGTCCAGGAAGAGTCCACATGCTGCAGAGCAACAGAGCCCCTGCGCCACAGCTGCTGAACCTGCACTCCAGAACCCCCTTCTCTCCACCAAGAGAAGCTGCCGCAGGGAGAAGCCCGCGCGCCGGGATGAAGAGTAGCCCTGGCTCGCCCCAACCAGAGAGAGCCCACACACAGCAATGAAGACCCAGCACAACCATCCATAAATTAACTTTTTTAAAAAAAGCTTATACAGGAACATTCATAGCAGCCTTATTCATATCAGCCCCAAATTGGAAGCAAGCCACATACCCACCAAATGATGAGTGGATACACATAATGTGGTATATCTACACAATGGCATGTTCTTTGGCAAGAAGAAGGAATGAGGCACTGGTTCGTGCTACGACACATATGAAGCTTGAAAACGTTAAGTGAAAGAAGACAAACACAAAAACCACGTATTGTATGACATCATTTTTACACTGCCGACATTAATCACTGAGAAATCTCAGAGGAAATAGAGACCACTTCATCACCCAGAAGCTATGCTGACTATATGTTGACTGGATGAGCTGTGCAGACCTACGTTCAAGAAAGAGATTCTGTTGTGAAATTTTTACCTGTTTTCCTGTTCAATAGCTTCTTGTTCTTTTCATGTAATCATAAAAAATGTCTTTCACTGTTACCTGTTAGAACTTTGTTGTAGACATTGCTGCTGCTAAGTCACTTCAGTTGTATCCAACTCTGTGGGACCCCATAGACAGCAGCCCAACAGGCTCCCCCGTCCCTGGGATTCTCCAGACAAGAGCACTGGAGTGGGTTGCCATTTACTGAACTGAACTGAACTGAACTGAACTGAACTGAAGTCGCTTCAGTTGTGTCCGACTCTGTGGGACCCCATAGACGACAGCCCAACAGGCTCCCCCATCCCTGGGATTCTCCAGACAAGAGCACTGGAGTGGGTTGCCATTTCCTTCTCCAATGCATGAAAGTGAAAAGTGAAAGTGAAGTCTCTCAGCCGTGTCCGCGGCTACTTCAAATACAACTAAGGAGACAGCAACAAATTAGGTCTCCCAAAATTTTGCATTATATCACTTGTAAAGTGCAACTATCAGTCTCCTAGATTTGCTGATGAATTGTCTTATAAAATAACAGTCAGGGGAAATTCCCTGGCAGTCCAGCAATTAGGGCTCCTCACGTTTACAAGCCTCACAGTGTGCCCCTGTCTCCCAGAACAAAACAAACCACTCAGTCTTGGATCTATACCTCAGCCACGTAACTTTCTGGATTTTGTTGTTTGCCAGAAAGGTGTGTAGTTTTATTTGCCCTTGCCAAAAAAGGATTAATATAATCACTAATAAAGCATATTTGTTGTCTTAAAATGGTGTGTTGAGTTTTTTCCTATTGTAGTGTAATGAGATGCATGGGAAGAACCTTTTCCTCTTTGCTGCATGAAATCATGTCTTCATGCATTGTCTGCAAATTACTGCAGCCATCTTGAAACTCCAAGTGGAAGCATCACCAATATGCTGAGGCTGGCAAAGCAGAAAGATGGACTAGTTGGTCTTTGGGGATCTGTAATGANTTTCCTCTTTGCTGCATGAAATCATGTCTTCATGCATTGTCTGCAAATTACTGCAGCCATCTTGAAACCCCAAGTGGAAGCATCACCAATATGCTGAGGCTGGCAAAGCAGAAAGATGGACTAGTTGGTCTTTGGGGATCTGTAATGACTTCATTCAGGCTCTGAGCTGATCTTAGACTACCTAGCCCCTAGAAATCTTGTTATGTGAGAAAATGACTGTTCTTAGGGCTGATCTGTACTTTTATTTTCTTGTGATATATTGAATATTTGTTTGAAGGGGACTCATGAACAAACTCTCAACAGGGGAACACTTTCATGTTTGTTTCTGTTTCCCCCTAGTCACAGAAGTATGAAATGAAAAGTGGTAAGAATGTGATCAAGATATAAGAATTCTTATTTGAATGTTGGAAGTGATACCAAAGGTAAATTTTGTCAGCTTAAAAGACTCTGTGCTTACGTACTGCTCAGTTTGGGAAGCAGAATCAAGCAGATAGTGATACAATAGAGCAACATCAGATATGATAACAGGCCAATTATTATTTGTGATAAAGACAGAATACCACTTTTTAAAAGTTTTCAAATGCACCCTTATGGCTACTGAGTTCTATATGGCCAATTGCAAAAATATTTTGTGTGTCTGTATGCTGTCATGGGGCTTCCCTGGTGGCTCAGTGGTAAAGATCCCACCTGCCAACGCAGGAGATGTGGGTTTGATCCCTGGTTTGGAAGATCACCTGGAGAAGGAAATAGCAACCCACTTCAGTATTCTTGGAGAAGGAAATGGCAACCCATTCTGGTACTCTTGCCTGGAAAATCCCATGGACAGAGAAGCCTGGCTACACTTCATGGGGTCACAAAGTGTTGGACACGACTGATCGACTTCACTTTCACTTTCAGTATTCTTGCCTGGGAAATCCCATGGACAGTAGAGCTTGGAGGGCTATAGTCCATGGGGTTGCAAAGAGCCAGACACAACTTAGCAACTACACAACAACAATCCTGTCATAACCTCTTATTTTAGAGAAAAACTGATTGGCAGATTTTTTTTTTTTTTACATCAATAGGGTGATTAAAGTGTCTCTAAAGTGCCAGAAAAAAATAATATGGTGCAATGGCTATTTGGCAGCCCCTGTACAGGATGTTACAACACATTTCCCAAACATTCTGTTGGTGAGTCTTCCTGGCAACACAGAAGGACAGTGAGTTTGTTTCATGAGAAATGTGTGAACACAGTGGTTGTGGATAACCCGAGAGGCAGAGCATGGGGTGGAGATTAAAATGAAATGCTGTCACTAGACATTTATAGCAACAGAATTTGGCATCCTTCTCACAGTTCACAATGAGCTATGACGGGCAAGAGAAGTCACACGCTCCATCAGTTTGTAACGTGGAAATCCCTCACAAGTGAGAGCTGGAGAAGTAGCTCTGATTTTTTCTATCAGCTGACACAAGACTCAGGCTCACCCCCAAGCTGTTCATAAGCAAGACACACCCAGAGAAGCAGGCAGAGCATTAAGAATGGAACTATAACCTATATGTATAGATACACATCCAAGTCCCAGACCAACCCCAGAGTAGAACATGAACAGACAGATCCACACAGTATAGCAAAGTCTTTGAAAGCTGAACTGACGTGGGAATTACTTTCTGTAGGAGGTGAGCCAGAACTTGTGGTCTGATTCTCACTGGATCAGTTGTTTGTTAAAACAACAACAGAATAATCAGCATTATTCAGAGGATTTACTAGGATCCAGAACCGCACTTCTAGGTGTTTACCCAAGTGAAATGAAAACCTCTGTTGACAAAAAAACTGAGAAACCTCTATACCAATGTTTACAGCAGAACCTGGGACCAACTCAACACACTGTGGCACATTTATCAAACAGATGGCAAGTTAACAATTAAAAGGAAAGAAGTATTGATGCTACAACAACACAGATGACTTTGAAAGGTATTGTGCTAAATGAAAGAAGCGAGGTTCAAAACAGTACCTAATTCCTTTTAAGTAAAACCCTGGAGGAATTCCCTGATGGTCCAGTGGCTAAGACTCTGCACTCCCAGTGCAGGGGGGTAGGTCTGATCCTTGGTCAGGGAACTAGATCCCACATGCCACAACTAAGAGTTACATGCCACAACTAAAAAAAAATCCTGCATGCCACAATGAAGATGGAAGATCTCCTGTGTCCCAACTAAGACTGCTGCTGCTGCTGCTGCGTCGCTTCAGTCGTGTCCGACTCTGTGCGACCCCATAGACGGCAGCCCACCAGGCTCCACCGTCCCTGGGATTCTCCAGGCAAGAACACTGGAGTGGGTTGCCATTTCCTTCTCCAATGCGTGAAAGTGAAGTCGTATCTGACTCTTAGCGACCCCATGGACTGCAGCCCACCAGGCTCCTCCGTCCATGGGATTTTCCAGGCAAGAGTACTGGAGTGGGGTGCCATTGCCTAGTGCAACCAAATAAAAATAAATAAATATTTTTTAAAAAAACTGAAAAAGGCAGAAATAGAGAGATGAGGACCCACTGTGTTGGTTGCACGTTGATTCCTGGCCCTTTCCTGTGTTTTGCTGAGCCAGCTGATTGCTCTTTATTGCTGCCCTCCACTACCCCCCAGTGCCTGCAGCCCTCCTTTCACCAGCTTCCTTCCATTTAAGTCTCTCCATCTTGCTACATCAGTTATCAATCATCCATTGGCTTTCATTTTGCAATATTATGTTGACACCTCTTAACTCCTGTTGTCATTTCTCCTTTCTCTCTAACCTTACGGATTTATGGTCTTTTTTTTTTTTTAATGTTATTACAACCTAGATAGCATTTTCAAAAGCAGAGACATTACTTTGCCGACTAAGGTCCGTCTAGTCAAGGCTATGGTTTTTTCCTGTGGTCATGTATGGATGTGAGAGTTGGACTGTAAAGAAGGCTGAGCACCGAAGAATTGATGCTTTTGAACTGTGGTGTTGGAGAAGACTCTTGAGAGTCTCTTGGACTGCAGGGAGATCCAACCAGTCCATTCTGAAGGAGATCAACCCTGGGATTTCTTTGGAAGGAATGATGCTAAAGCTGAAGCTCCGGTACTTTGGCCACCTCATGAGAAGAGTTGACTCATTGGAAAAGACTCTGATGCTGGGAGGGACTGGGGGCAGGAGGAGAAGGGGACGACCGAGGATGAGATGGCTGGATGGCATCACGGACTCGATGGACGTGAGTCTGGGTGAACTCCGAGAGATGGTGACGAACAGGGAGGCCTGGTGTGCTGCAATTCATGGGGTCGCAAAGAGTCGGACATGACTGAGCGACTGACCTGAACTGAACTGAATGTTATTACAGTGGGGATTTAGGAAGAAACAGATAAAACATATTCAATCTTTCATGTTTACCCAACCTCTCCTTTAATCAAGTCTACAACATAAATGTAGTTTAGGAAAAGGATATTACTTTTTTCATGAAAAAAAAATATGTATACACATAAGTTTATTTCTGGCCAACCTCAGAACATTTAAGTGTTTACCAGACATGTTCCCAGTATGTATTTCCAGGCAAGCCGTTTTGGGTTTTTGTCTCCCAGCAGAGACACTTTAAAAGCACTGTCACACCCTTTCCAGTGTGACAGCCAGAATTTCTGAGCTGCCCGGGTTGTGGGCCAGAGTTCACAGGGGTCTGAAAAACCAATGTATTTCCAGGCAAGCCGTTTTGGGTTTTTGTCTCCCAGCAGAGACACTTTAAAAGCACTGTCACACCCTTTCCAGTGTGACAGCCAGAATTTCTGAGCTGCCCGGGTTGTGGGCCAGAGTTCACAGGGGTCTGAAAAACCAGTGATCTCACAAAGGGCTGTGGGAGCCCAGCAGCTGCTAATAGTGTTAAGCTGGTGACTTGCAGAGGAGTTGTGGGTCTGTGTATGTCTTTGAGCAGCCTCCCAGGAGTCACACTTGTAATCAGGACCCAGAAATGCCTTTTCATTACAGACATCATAATCACCCCTGGCATAAAAGCATAAAAATAGTGTTGAATTGGCACTGACGCCCATCCATAGGAAATATTCCTGTTCTCTCACACCATTTCTGTGGCACTTTAATCTTCTGCCCCAAGTGGTCTTTGAAAAGGCAGTGATACTAATCTTCCACACACTAAACTCCAGGGTTCTAGGAAGCAACAGGGCTGCTGTGCCCTCTTCTTTAGATATCACAGCAACGCTGAAGCGCCCTGGGTGGTTGGTGACTTCGAAAACTTTGGCTCTAGTGTGTTGAAAGTCGTTCAGATGTGTCTGACTCTTTGCGACCCCATGGACTATACAGTCCATGGAATTCTCTAGGCCAGAATATTGGAGTGGGTAGCCTTTCCCTTCTCCAGGGGATCTTCCCAACCCAGGAATCGAACCCAGGTCTTCCACATTGCAGGCGAATTCTTTACCAGCTGAGCCACCAGGGAAGCCCAAAAATATTTTGGCTCATACAAGTGTAAATTATAGATGGTAACTTGTCCTGCACACATATTATCTTTAACAAATCTGTCAGTTTGTCTGACCATGCCATCTGACCCTGAAATTTGGGGTTTTATTATGTAATATTATAAAGCTATAATTTTAGATCTCCCCTGCCCCACCCCATTCCCCAACACCCACGCCCCCTCCCCTCCACACACACGAAAACCCTGGGCTGCATAAATCAGGATTTTCTTCTGGTTGGGGGGAGGGTGTATTTTATTGATGGGATGTGACAAGGTAGAGCTCTCTGGGACCCCCCACCTGCTTCTTCAGGGAGTCTGGGGTGGAAACTGTATCAGTTCAGGGAGATTCACATTGTGTTGGGGGACAGGATCAGGCCAAGGGCTCCCCCGCAGCTGAGACCCTCTCTCTCCTTCTTGTTCTCTCATTGGGGGTGCCAGCCCAGGTCTACCACCCTGTTGCTGTAGGCAAATTCACTGTCCTAACGGGAAATGAGCTTGACCATGTGGTCATTGAAGGCAATGCCAACCCCAGCATTGAAGGAGGTTGTTGGGAATTCCCTGGCGGTTCAATGGTTAGAACTCCACATTCCCACTACAGGGGGCACTGGTTCCATCTCTGGTCTGGGACCTTAGATCCCATGGACCAAATGGTGCTGCAAAAAAAATAAAACAAAACAAAACAAACAAACAACAACAAACCTCATGGGTGTAACTGTTCAAGTCACAGGAGACAACCTGGTCTCCAGCACAGCCGATGGGTCACCATGACGCACTGCTCCCCTTGTACGTGCAGATCTGGATTGTAAACTGTCAACACCCCTTGTATCAAAAACTTATGTAATTGGGCTTAGACCAGTGGGAGGGACAGTCCTCCAGAATTTCCTGAAAGACCATCTCCCAGGTTATAATCCTCACATTGGTTTGAATAAAGTTTTCCACTTCTTTCTTAGATCAACTATAGATTAATTTTGGGGGTGACATTAGCATGGCCTAGGGGACAGGATTATCAGCGATACCCACCAGAGGACCCCTGGCATGTGTGCAGCAAAGTTGTTTCAGTCATGCCCAACTCTTTGCGATCCTATGGACTGTAGCCAGCCCATCTACTCTGTCCATGGGATTCTCCAGGCAAGAATACTGGAGTGGGGTGCCATGCCCTCCTCCAAGGAATCTTCCCGACCCAGGGATCAAACTTGTGTCTCTTATGTCTCCTGCTTTGGCAGGCGGGTTCTTTACCACCAACGCCACATGGGAAATGGGGACCCCTGGAGCCCACCCCAAACTGGCGTTCAGTACCAGGGCCCATTGAGCCCCACTACCTCTCAGTACTCCTCAGGTGTTCCAGTGAGTTCTCCTGATATCTGGATCTCACCGTTTTTAAGTGATGATCCTAAAAAAATGTTTTTCAAGCTGTTTTCACTTATGACTTGAAGTCTTAATGGGCATAAGTACATGTCCTTGGAGGATTTGAGCAGTAGGCTTAGGGAAAACAGAGGTGGCTGGATTTTTGTTAAATATGACTTAAAAAAAAGAAGTCAATATCTAGTCTGAACAAATCATTTGCTAGTGAAATGAGAGACAAATTTTCAGCTCTGAAGAGCAAGGGACATTTGCTCCTTCTGGCCACAAGGTGTCCTCGGTGACTGAGAACTTAGCAGAAGTAGCTGAGGATCAGCCCTCAGGACTGGAGTGGCCCTTCAGGGGAGCCCCACTGAAACCATTAAGGAGATACCAGTACGTCAGTCCTTTGATATCCTTGAGGTGGCCACCCAGTCCTTTGAGGAATTAAAGCCAGTCCTTGTTTTACAAGTCTAATCTTTACAGGATCAGAGGTGTGGCTCCAGAAACAATTCGAAGTCTGCCAATCTTTGTATCACGCCCTAAACCTCCCTTATTTATCTCAGTCCGATTATTTATCTAGGAGGCAAGTAAAAACTTCTGGCCTTTAGGGAACAAAAGTTCCTCCAAGGAGGAATTCCCTTGTCTCCTCTTTTGCTTGTATTTCTGAGTATTTATATAAGCACTTAATTTCCTTTAAGTCAATTACATGGATCTCTTGTGTACACTCTTTGCAACCCATGGACTGTAGCCCACCAGGCTCCTCTGTCCATGGAATTTTCCAGGTAAGAATACTGGAGCAGATTGCCATTTCCTAATCCAGGAGATCTTCCTGACCCAGGGGTCGAACCCAAGTCTCCTGCATTGGCAGGTGGATTCTGTACCACTGAGCCACCTAGGAAGCCCCTTATCTAGGCTATCTTTTTTTAAATGTAGATTTCAGAACTATGATTTATTGAAAGAAAAAACAAAAAAGGGATAGGTAATTTGGAACTTGACTTGTCAAGGGCTAATACAAATCTTAAACGTTGTCTCCATAAATACTAGTAAAAAGGATTTAGTCGTTGAAACAGATGACCTTGATTTGTTGCATCAGGCAGAACCCCAGTTTGAATTGCATCTCTTTTGTAACATCTGGATATTGTATTGTCATACCTGAATCACAGCTGAAATTTTGAAATGTGGGGTCTCTGTCTGTTTTTGTGTTTGTATGCATCTATATATGTGTGTGTGGTAGATGTGTGACATTGTCAAAACTGTTTGTAAAAGAGCTCTACATAATTGACTTAAAGGAAATTAAGTGCCTGTATAAATACTCAGAAACACAAAAGAAACTAACCCAAATGAATTCCAGGGTCACATGATTTAGGATTAATTTTTAATGAATGAAAACACGCTTAAGTTTGCTGGTTTAATTAACTAAATCAAATGTTAATGTGACAAAGAATTTTTTAGGTGAACTCTTTAGGAATAATTATGTTTTAAAGTGTGCCTACTCAAAAACAGTTTCCACTGAGCTGGGTAGGAAATTTAAAAATTAAAGAAAACCTGATGGCTTATAAAACTTAACAGAAGATAAGATCAAGAATTAGTTACATAAGATTGAGTGAACTGTTGAACATGGCTGTAATCTGAGGTGGTGTAGGGGATGTTGAAATATTGCTGGTTTTTAATCTGTGGTTTCCAGATATAAAGAGCCCTCCCCCTCAAGCTAATTATGACTTACAGCAATTTGGTAAACTACACCTTTGTAAGTAGAATTGAGACCTTTTTTTCTTTTCTTTCTACCTGCTCCCTCCAGGAACTGGAGACACGGGTTTGCATAAGCCTTATCAGTTGAATGAATATAATCAATCTGATTTTGGTGTTGACCATCTGGTGATGTCCATGTGTAGAGTCTTCTCTTGTGTTGTTGGAAGAGGGTGTTTGCTATGATCAGTGCATTTTCTTGGCAAAACTCTGTTAGTGTTTGCCCTGCTTCATTCAGCATTCCAAGGCCAAATTTGCCTGTTACTCCAGGTGTTTCTTGACTTCCTACTTTTGCATTCCAGTCCCCTATAATGAAAAGGACACCTTTTTTGGGTGTTAGTTCTAAAATGTCTTGTAGGTCTTCATAGAACCGTTCAACTTCAGCTTCTTCAGCGTTACTGGTTGGGGCATAGACTTGGATTACTGTGATATTGAATGGTTTGCCTTGGAGATGAACAAACAGAGATCATTCTGTCGTTTTTGAGACTGTATCCAGGTACTGCATTTCAGATTCTTTTGTTGACCGTGATGGCTACTCCATTTCTTCTGAGGGATTCCTGCCCACAGTAGTAGATATAATGGTCATCTGAGTTAAATTCACCCATTCCAGTCCATCAGATTGATTATATTCTTTGTAGCCAAAGATGGAGAAGCTCTATACAGTCAACAAAAACAAGGCCAGGAGCTGACTGTGGCTCAGATCATGAACTCCTTATTGCCAAATTCAGAATCAAATTGAAGAAAGTAGGGAAAACCACTAGACCATTCAGGTATGACCTAAATCAAATCCCTTATGATTATACAGTGGAAGTGAGAAATAGATTTAAGGG
>SJYT01062874.1:120418-133545 GCA_006410635.1 Cephalophus harveyi
CAGTAGCATATTGGGCACCTACTGACCTGGGGCATTCCTCTTTCAGTATCCTATCATTTTGCCTTTTCATACTGTTCATGGGGTTCTCAAGGCAAAAGGAATGGCAAACCACTTCAGTATTCTTGCCTTGAGAACCCCATGAACAGTATGAAAAGGCAAAATGATAGGATACTGAAAGAGGAATGCCCCAGGTCAGTAGGTGCCCAATATGCTACTGGAGATCAAGCTCATAGAGGCAGATGGCAAATGCATTTGTTGTTCAGTCATTGGCAATGCTCTTGGTAAATGCTAATTTGTAGTTGACGCCAGGCTCCTCTGTCCATGGGATTTCCCAGGCAAGAATACTGGAGTGGGTTGCCATTTCCTTCACCAAGGAATCTTTTTGATCCAGGGATCAAACCCTTGTCTCCTGTATCTACCTGAACTGTCATGCAGGTTCTTCACCACTGAGCCACCAGGGAAGCCACTTAAAGAACTTAAAGAATCTCTAAGAGTTGATATGAGAAAGAGAAATCATCCAGTTAAAAACAGGGGAAATAATTTAAGTTGACATTTTACAAGAATGAAAATCCAAATTCCGTAAGGAATTCAGCCTTATTAATAACCAAGGATCTGCCAATTAAAGCCGAAATAGGGAATTCTCTGGCGATCCAGTGGTTAGGACTCTGAGTTTCCATTTCAGGGGGCCTCAATCCATGGTTGGGGAACAAAGATCTCACAAGCCATGTGGCCAAAAAAAAGCCAAAACAAGATACATTTGCATACTTACCAGATTGGCAAAATAAACTCCAGGTATAGTTGGGAACATTGATTTGATTTGTGCTAAGGTGGCTATCAGTTCAGTTCAGTTCAGTCACTCAGTCATGTCCGACTCTTCGTGACCCCATGGACCACAGCATGCCAGGCCTTCCTGTCCATCATCAAACTCATCTCCATTGAGCTGTGATGCCATCCAACCATCTCATCCTCTGATGTCCCCTTCTCCTCCTGCCTTCAATCTTTCCCAGCATCAGGGTCTTTTAAAATGAGTCAGCTCTTTGCATCAGGTGGCCAAAGTGTTGGAGTTTCAGTTTCAACATCAGTCCTTCCAATGAACACTCNTGCCATCCAACCATCTCATCCTCTGATGTCCCCTTCTCCTCCTGCCTTCAATCTTTCCCAGCATCAGGGTCTTTTAAAATGAGTCAGCTCTTTGCATCAGGTGGCCAAAGTGTTGGAGTTTCAGTTTCAACATCAGTCCTTCCAATGAACACTCAGGACTGATTTCCTTTAGGATGGACTGGTTGGATCTCCTTACAGTCCAAGGGACTCTCAAGAGTCTTCTTCAACACCACAGTTCAAAAGCATCAATTCTTCAACGCTCAGCTTTCTTTAGAGTCTAACTCTCACATTCATACATGACTACTGGAAAAGATGGCTATAAGACCTTCTAGAACTAACACCCCCAAAATATGTCCTTTTCATTATAGGGGACGCAATAGTAGAAAGTCAAGAAATACCTGGAGTAAAAGGCAAATTTGGCCTTGGAGTACAGAGTGAAGCACGGCAAAAGCTAACAGAGTTTTGCCAAGAGAACGCACTGGTCATAGCAAATACCTTCTTCCAACAGCACAAGTGAAGACTCTACACGTGCACATCACTAGATGGTCAACACTGAAACCAGACTGGTTATATTTTTTGTTGCCAAAGGTGGAGAAGCTCTATACAATCAGCAAAAACAAGACAGGGAGCTGACTGTGGTTCAGATCATAAACTCCTTATTACCAAATTCAAAGTTAAATTGAAGAAAGTAGGGAAAATCACTGGAGAAGGCAATGGCACCCCATTGAAGTATTCTTGCCTGGAGAATCCCAGGGACGGGGGAGCCTGGTGGGCTGCCGACTATGGGGTCGCATAGACTCGGGCACAACTGAAGTGACTTAGCAGCAGCAGCAGCAGGGAAAATCACTAGACCATTCAGGTTTGACCTAAATCAAATCCCTTACAATTATACAGTGGAAATGACAAATAGATTCAAGGGATTAGATCTGATAGATAGAGTGCCTGAAGAACTATGGACGGAGATTAGAAACATTGTACAGGAGACAGTGATCAAGACCATCCCCAAGAAAAAGAAATGCAAAATGGCAAAATGGTTGTCTGAGGAGACCGTACAAACATCTATGAAAAGAAGAGAAGCAAAAAGCAAAGGAGAAAAGGAAAGATATACCCATTTGAATGTACAGTTCCAAAGAAGAGCAGGGAGAGATAAGAAAGCCTTGCTCAGTGATCAATGCAAAGAAATAAAGGAAAACAATAGAATGGGAAAGACTAGAGATCTCTTCAAGAAAGTAGAGCTACCAAAGGAAATTTTCATGCAAAGATGGGCACAATAAAAGACAGAAATGGTATGGACCTAACAAAAGTAGAAGAGATTAAGAAGATGTGGTANAGGAAAACAATAGAATGGGAAAGACTAGAGATCTCTTCAAGAAAGTAGAGCTACCAAAGGAAATTTTCATGCAAAGATGGGCACAATAAAAGACAGAAATGGTATGGACCTAACAAAAGTAGAAGAGATTAAGAAGATGTGGTAAGAATACACAGAAGAACTGTACAAAAAAGATTTTCATGACCAAGATAATCATGATGGTGTGCTCACTCACCTAGAGCCAAACATCCTGGAATGTGAAGTCAAGTGGGCCTTAGGAAGCATCACTACGAACAAAGCTAGTGGAGATGATGGAATTCCAGTTGAGCTATTTCAAATCCTGAAAGATGATGTTGTGAAAGTACTGCACTCAATATGCCTGCAAATCTGGAAAACTCAGCAGTGGCCACAGGACTGGAAAAGGTCAGTTTTCATTCCAATCCAAATTTCAATCCAATCCAAAGAAAGGCAATGCAAAAGAATGCTTAAACTACCACACAATTGCATTCATCTCACACGATAGTAAAGTAATGCTCAAAATTCTCCAAGCCAGGCTTCAGCAATACGTGAACTGTGAACTCCCTGATGTTCAAGCTGGTTTTAGAAAAGGCAGAGGAACCAGAGATCAAATTGCCAACATCTACTGGACCATCAAAAAAGCAAGAGAGTCCCAGAAAAACATCCATTTGTGCTTTATTGACTATACCAAAGCCTTTGACTGTGTGGATCACAATAAACTGTGGAAAATTCTGAAAAAGATGGGAATACCAGACCACCTAACCTGCCTCCTGAGAAATCTGTATGCAGGTCAGGAAGCAACAGTTAGAACTGGACATGGAACAACAGACTGGTTCCAAATAGGAAAAGGAGTATGTCAAGGCTGTATATTGTCACCCTGCTTATTTCACTTATATGCAGAGTACTTCATGAGAAATGCTTGACTGGATGAAGCACAAGCTGGAATCAAGATTGCCGGGAGAAATATCAACAACCTCAGATATGCAGATGACACCACCCTTATGGCAGAAAGCGAAGAACTAAAAAGCCTCTTGATGAAAGTGAAAGAGGAGAGTGAAAAAGTTGCCTTAAAGCTCAACATTCAGAAAACTAAGATCATGGCATCTGGTCCCGTCACTTCATGGAAATAGATGGGGAAACAATGGAAACAGTGACAGAATTTATTTTTGGAGGCTCCAAAATCACTGCAGATGGTGACTGCAGCCATGAAATTAAAAGACTCTTGCTCCTTGGAAGAAAAGTTATGACCAACCTAGACAGCATATTCAAAAGCAGAGACATTACTTTGCCAACAATGTTCTGTCTAGTCAAAGCTATGGTGTTTACAATAGTCATGTGTGGATGTGAGAGCTGGACTATAAAGAAAGCTGAGTACCAAAGAATTGATGCTTTTGAACTGTGGTGTTGGATAAGACCCTTGAGAGTCCTTTGGACTCCAAGGAGATTCAACCAGTCCATCCTGAAGGAAATCAGTCCTGAATATTCATTGGAAGGACTGATGCTGAAGCTGAAACTCCGATACTTTAGCCACCTGATGTAAAGAACTGGGTCTTATAAAAACCCGATGCTGGGAAAGATTGAAGGCGGGAGGAGAAGGGGATGACAGAAGATGAGATGGTTGGAGGGCATCACTGACTCAATAGACATGAGTTTGAATAAGCTCTGGAGTACCAGCTCCCAGGTTGGACAGGGAGGCCTGGTGTGCTGCAGTCCATGCGGTTGCAAAGAGTCGGACACAACTGAAGACGGCTACAGTTTTACTCATTACTGCTTTTGTATCATAAATGTGAATGTCCACAGAGTGGTAAGGGCACGTTACATCCTTTCTTTTTTTTCAATTTTAAAAAAATCTTAACAAAAATTTTAATTGCAGGATAATTGCTTTACAATGTTGTGTTGGTTTCTGCTATATAATAATGTGAATAAGCTATAGGTGTAACTAATCTCCTCTGTCTTGAGCCTCTCTCCTACCCCTCCCATCCTACCCTTCTAGGGCACCATGGAGCACCAAGGTGAGCTCCCTCTGCTATACAGCTGCTTCCTGCTGCTGCTGCTACTGCTGCTAAGTCGCTTCAGTCGTGTCCAACTGTGTGCGACCCCACAGACGGCAGCCCACCAGGCTCCCCCGTCCCTGGGATTCTCCAGGCAAGAACACTGGAGTGAGTTGCCATTCCCTTCTCCAATGCATGAAAGTGAAAAGTGAAAGTGAAGTCGCTCAGTCATGTCTGACTCTATAACCCCGTGGACTGCAGCCTACCAGGCTCCTCCGTCCATGGATTTTCCAGGCAAGAGTACTGGAGTGGGGTGCCATTGCCTTCTCCATGCTTCCTGCTAGCTATCCCTTTCACACATGGTAGCATATATATGTCAGTGCTACTCCCTCAGTTCAGATCACTTTCTCCTTTCCCTACTGTGTCTACAAGCCTGTTGTCTATGTCTGCCTGTCTATTCCTGCCCTGCAAATAGGCTCATCAGTATCATTTTTCTAGGTTCCATATATATATACGTTACTGTATTTGTTTTTCTCTTTTTACTTACTTCACTTTGTATAACAAGCTCTAGGTTCATCCACTTCACTACAACTGATCCAAATGCATTCCTTTTTATGGCTGAGTAATATTTCATTGTATACAGGTACCCCAATTTCTTTATCCATTCATCTGTCGATAGACATCTAGGGTGCATCCATGTTCTGGCTATTGTTAATTGTGCTGCTATGAACATTGGGGTACATGTGTCTTTTCGAATTATGGTTTTCTCAGGTAAACGCCCAGTAGCGGATTGCCGGGTCATATGGTAGTTTTATTTATAGTTTTTTAAGGAATCGCCATAGTGGCTGTATAAATTTACATTCCCGCCAACAGTGCAAGAGGGTTCCCTTTTCTCCACATCTTCTCCAGCATTTATTGTTTGTAGATTTTTTGATGATGACCATTCTGACTGGTATGAGGTGATACTTTATTGTAGTTTTAATTTGCCTTTCTGTAATAATGAGCGATGTTGAGCATCTTTTCATATGTTTGTTGACCATCTGTATGTCTTCTTTGGAGGAATATCTCTTTAGATCTTCCAAGCATTTTTTGATTGGGTTGTTTGTTTTTCTGATATTGAACTGCTTGTATATTTTGGAGATTAATACTTTGTCAGTTGCTTCATTTGAAATTATTTTCTCCCATTCTGAAGGTTGTCTTTTCATCTTGTTTATAGTTTCGTTTGCTGAGCAAAAGCTTTTAAGTTTTTCTCTGACAAAGGAGATGAGAATATACAATGGAGAAAAGACTGCCTCCTCAATAAGTGGTGCTTTGAAATCTGGACAGCTACATTTAAAAGAATGAAATTAGAACACTTCCTAACACCACACACAAAAATAAACTCAAAATGGATTAAAGACCTAAATGTAAGGCCAGACAATATAAAACTCTTAGAAGAATACCTAGGCAGAACACTCTGACATAAATCACAGCAAGATCCTCTTTGACTCACCACCTAGAGTAATAGAAATAAAAGCAAAAATAAACAAATGGGAACTAATTAAACTTAAAAGCTTTTGCACAGCAAAGGAAGCTATAAATAAGATGAAAAGGCACATTACATCTTAGTAGTATCATAGGAGAATGTAGCTTTAACTTCAATGACTCCTTGATAAGGTCCCTGGGACCCCTGGGGTTCAAGGACCACACTTTGATTGTTGCTCTAAACCAGGAAACAAAAGAGAACTTTTACAGCAACATGATAACCTCAAACTGAAGACTAAAAGTTCATAAAAACTAGTGTTACATTCATACAGGAATGCTTTACAGCAATGACAAAAAATTAACCACAGCCACATACATTAATAAGCTAGTGTTGATTTTTTTTTAAAAAAAGGAAAGTCACAGAAGGAAATGCTGTGTTTTCATTTGTCAAAGTTCAAAGCAGAATAAAAAAAAGTTCCATTGCTTATGGACCCATACAAAAGTGGTAAAATCATAAAGAAAACAAGGAAATGATTAACCCCCAAAGCCAGGAGAGTGGCTACCTAGAGGGAAAGGGGTGGATGATGTGACCAGGGAGTGGCTTTGCAGATACCAGCTGTATTCTAGTTCCTCACTGTGTGGGAATATCTTAAAGATTCACTCTAAACATTGCAGTATATCTTGTATGCTCTAGGTATATTTCTCAATAATTAAAAACTCTGATGTGTGATAAGTCATAGACATAGCTCTCATTTTCAATATATTCTTAAGAAGAAAAAAAAAAGAAGAAAAGCAAGATGCAGAATAATACATAATACATAATATGTCACCTTTTATAGGATAAATGAGAAGGAAAAGAATACATTAATACTTGTCTTAATGCTTCTGTTGATAGACACACAGACTATTGCTGGAAAGGTATGGAGGCAACTAACAACGATGAAGGCTCTAAGAAGGGCTGGAATGATAAGGAGACTGGGCTGGAAGGGGAGCCTTTTCGTTCATCTTTTGGCACCTTTTACACATTTTGCTTTTGAACAATTCATGCATTACCAATACTAAAATATTTTTTTAAAAACCTGTACATCTGGAAGTTTAAAAATACTTCTAAATAACAGCTGCATTAAATACAATCTTACTGGAAATTATAAACCATTTAGAAACTTACTGCAACTTGAGCATTACATAGCAAAAACTGGCTTTAAATAAGCTTTTAAATCTTGAACAATCTGATGGGCAAATACATCTCATTTAATTTGCTTTTGTTGGCTGCTGTTGAGTTTGAGCTTCTTTTCTTCTTTCTCTTTCTTTTCTCTTCTCTTACTCCCTCTTGTTCTCCCTCTTTTCTTCCTCTTTCTTTTTCTTCTTTGATTTGTATTTTTCTATGAAATTCCTGGTCTATGAAATATCCTCTGTTGGTTTAAATTATTGTTGTCAGAATTCTGTATATTTTCTGGATATTCATTCAATGCAATAATTTTTTTCTCCTACATTTTTCTCATTTCTTCCAACTTTATTATAGCATTTCTTTTAACAGAAGTTTTATATTTTATAAGGATAAATCTTGCAGCTTTTTATGGCTTCTGGGTTTTGTATTTTGCTTAGGAAGGCTTTCTCCACCCCAATATTATTAAAAATATAGTTTAACATCCTTAAAATATTTTAACTCGCCCCCACCTCCACCACAAATGTTTAACTACTTAGACCATCTGTGTTTGATGTGATGGGCCAGGAGGTTCAATCTAAAATTATTTTTCCTTCAGTGGATAGCCAATTATGTCACATGATTTATTGAAAAAAAAGCCACCCTTCCTTCATAGATTTTAAACATTGCCTGTATTGTTAGCTCCATATGGATCTGTTTCTGCATTTTATTCTATTCCATTGATCTATTTTTATTCCTTTAGTTTTATATTGCTAAATCTGTTTCTAAAATATTAATATAGCTTTATGTATTTTAAAAAATAATTTTATTTTTTTAGCTTTGGCTGTGCTGGGACTTTGTTGCTGCACAGGCTTTTCTCTAGTTGTGGTGTGGAGGCTTCTCACTGTGGCAGCTTCTCTAGGGTGTGTGGGCTTCGGTAGTTGTGACACATGGGCTTAGTGGCTCTACGACAATAGCATAGAAAAGTCTTTTGCAGGATGATGTAAGTACCAGATTTGAGTGGCTTTCCATGCAGTCTCCTTTATGAATTTCTGTTGTTTGATTCTGACAGGCAGTTCCAAGGAGTCATCACTATCTGAGTTGTCCACAAGAGGTTCTTGATATCCGAAGTGTTGATGGTGCTTACAGTGGGCTCTGCTCTGTCTTTGGGTAAACGCTATAACCTCAAAGTGGCGGGCCGGGTTAGATGCAAAGAGCCTATTTAACTTACAGTATTTCCAAACAGAAGTGCACTGGTAATCCTAACTAGTTTACTTAACTACCTCAGTGACTGAGAAATATCCTCTATTTACTCTACAAAACATATTGACCAGTGGCAGAAATTCATTAAAATTTCAGAGCTAGTAGAATTTCACAGCTAGCTCCTGCTGGTGGGGTTGTATAGTTACCAGTTATTAGCTCTGTTTTTTTTTTTTTCCAAAAACCTGTATTTGTCAGTTGTACTTGATACTGATTGTAATTACATACAATCACCATGTTGTCAGATGTCAGAGCCCTTGTGGACACCCCGGGAAGGGGAGACTTTCCTCTGCTAACACACCCTGGCTGGGACAGGCAGGGGTGCTCCCTAGAGGTCGCCAGTGATACTATGAGGGTGGGGTCTCTTTTCTGACTCTATTGATTTGCCTGTTCTAAACGTTTCACATCAATAGAATCAACAAATATGTGGCCCTTTGTAACTGCCTTCTTTCACTTACCATGTTTTTAAGATTCATCCGTATTATAGCATCTATCAGTACTTCATTATTTTTTATTGTCGAATAATATTTCATTCTGGAGGAGGTAACGGCAACCCACTCCAGTATTCTTGCCGGGAAAGTCCTATAAACAGAGGAGCCTGGCAAGCTATCATCCACGGGGTTGCAAAGAGTCAAACACTACAAAGATACTGAGCATGAACATGAATATTTCATTGTGTGATTATACCGCATTTTGCTTATCCATTCATCAGTTGGTAAACATTGGGATTGTTTCCTCTTTTGGACTGCTATGAATAATGTTGCAATCAATATCCACGTGCAAACTTTTATGTGGATAAATATTTCCATTTCTCTTGATTGTACACCTAGGAGTGGAATTGCTGAGTAATATGATAATTCTGTGTGTAATCTTTTAAATGATTACCAGACTGTTTCCCAAAGGGGCTGCAAATTTTACATTCCTGCCAGAAATGTATGAGAGTTCCTATTTCTTACTATTCTCCCTCTTTTTTAAAAACTGAACTTTTCATTTTATATTGAAATATATAGCTGGTTAACAATGTTGTGACAGTTTTGTGTGCGCAGCAGAGCGACTTCAGCCATGCATATACATGTATCCATTCTCCCTCAAACTCCCCTCTCACCCAGGCTGCCAGGTAACATCGAACAGAGTTCCCTGTGTTATACGGTAGGTCTTTGTTGGTTATTCATTTTAAATATAGCAGTGTGTATGTTGATTTTAAACTCCCTAAGTATCCTTTCTCTCATCCTTGACTCTCCCCCTCCCATCACTATAGCAACCATAAATTCATTCTCGAATAAGTCTGTGAGTCTGTATTTTGTAAATAAGTTCATTTGTATCATTTCTTTTTAGATTCTGCATATAAGTGATATTTTCCTTTCTCTGTCTGACTATTTCACTCAGTATGATAATCTCTAGGTCCCTCTACATTGCTGCAATGGCATTTCATCCTTCTGTATGACTGGGTTGTATTCCACTGCATCTATGTACCACATCTTCTTTATCCAATCCTCTGTCGGTGACTGCAGCCATGAAATTAAAAGATGCTTAGTCCTTGGAAGAAAAGTTATGACCAACAAAAAAAAAGAAGAAAAGCAAGATGCAGAATAATACATAATACATAATATGTCACCTTTTATAGGATAAATGAGAAGGAAAAGAATACATTAATACTTGTCTTAATGCTTCTGTTGATAGACACACAGACTATTGCTGGAAAGGTATGGAGGCAACTAACAACGATGAAGGCTCTAAGAAGGGCTGGAATGATAAGGAGACTGGGCTGGAAGGGGAGCCTTTTCGTTCATCTTTTGGCACCTTTTACGCATTTTGCTTTTGAACAATTCATGCATTACCAATACTAAAATATTTTTTTAAAAACCTGTACATCTGGAAGTTTAAAAATACTTCTAAATAACAGCTGCATTAAATACAATCTTACTGGAAATTATAAACCATTTAGAAACTTACTGCAACTTGAGCATTACATAGCAAAAACTGGCTTTAAGTAAGCTTTTAAATCTTGAACAATCTGATGGGCAAATACATCTCATTTAATTTGCTTTTGTTGGCTGCTGTTGAGTTTGAGCTTCTTTTCTTCTTTCTCTTTCTTTTCTCTTCTCTTACTCCCTCTTGTTCTCCCTCTTTTCTTCCTCTTTCTTTTTCTTCTTTGATTTGTATTTTTCTATGAAATTCCTGGTCTATGAAATATCCTCTGTTGGTTTAAATTATTGTTGTCAGAATTCTGTATATTTTCTGGATATTCATTCAATGCAATAATTTTTTTCTCCTACATTTTTCTCATTTCTTCCAACTTTATTATAGCATTTCTTTTAACAGAAGTTTTATATTTTATAAGGATAAATCTTGCAGCTTTTTATGGCTTCTGGGTTTTGTATTTTGCTTAGGAAGGCTTTCTCCACCCCAATATTATTAAAAATATAGTTTAACATCCTTAAAATATTTTAACTCGCCCCCACCTCCACCACAAATGTTTAACTACTTAGACCATCTGTGTTTGATGTGATGGGCCAGGAGGTTCAATCTAAAATTATTTTTCCTTCAGTGGATAGCCAATTATGTCACATGATTTATTGAAAAAAAAGCCACCCTTCCTTCATAGATTTTAAACATTGCCTGTATTGTTAGCTCCATATGGATCTGTTTCTGCATTTTATTCTATTCCATTGATCTATTTTTATTCCTTTAGTTTTATATTGCTAAATCTGTTTCTAAAATATTAATATAGCTTTATGTATTTTAAAAAATAATTTTATTTTTTTAGCTTTGGCTGTGCTGGGACTTTGTTGCTGCACAGGCTTTTCTCTAGTTGTGGTGTGGAGGCTTCTCACTGTGGCAGCTTCTCTAGGGTGTGTGGGCTTCGGTAGTTGTGACACATGGGCTTAGTGGCTCTACGACAATAGCATAGAAAAGTCTTTTGCAGGATGATGTAAGTACCAGATTTGAGTGGCTTTCCATGCAGTCTCCTTTGTGAATTTCTGTTGTTTGATTCTGACAGGCAGTTCCAAGGAGTCATCACTATCTGAGTTGTCCACAAGAGGTTCTTGATATCCGAAGTGTTGATGGTGCTTACAGTGGGCTCTGCTCTGTCTTTGGGTAAACGCTATAACCTCAAAGTGGCGGGCCGGGTTAGATGCAAAGAGCCTATTTAACTTACAGTATTTCCAAACAGAAGTGCACTGGTAATCCTAACTAGTTTACTTAACTACCTCAGTGACTGAGAAATATCCTCTATTTACTCTACAAAACATATTGACCAGTGGCAGAAATTCATTAAAATTTCAGAGCTAGTAGAATTTCACAGCTAGCTCCTGCTGGTGGGGTTGTATAGTTACCAGTTATTAGCTCTGTTTTTTTTTTTTTCCAAAAACCTGTATTTGTCAGTTGTACTTGATACTGATTGTAATTACATACAATCACCATGTTGTCAGATGTCAGAGCCCTTGTGGACACCCCGGGAAGGGGAGACTTTCCTCTGCTAACACACCCTGGCTGGGACAGGCAGGGGTGCTCCCTAGAGGTCGCCAGTGATACTATGAGGGTGGGGTCTCTTTTCTGACTCTATGGATTTGCCTGTTCTAAACGTTTCACATCAATAGAATCAACAAATATGTGGCCCTTTGTAACTGCCTTCTTTCACTTACCATGTTTTTAAGATTCATCCGTATTATAGCATCTATCAGTACTTCATTATTTTTTATTGTCGAATAATATTTCATTCTGGAGGAGGTAACGGCAACCCACTCCAGTATTCTTGCCGGGAAAGTCCTATAAACAGAGGAGCCTGGCAAGCTATCATCCACGGGGTTGCAAAGAGTCAAACACTACAAAGATACTGAGCATGAACATGAATATTTCATTGTGTGATTATACCGCATTTTGCTTATCCATTCATCAGTTGGTAAACATTGGGATTGTTTCCTCTTTTGGACTGCTATGAATAATGTTGCAATCAATATCCACGTGCAAACTTTTATGTGGATAAATATTTCCATTTCTCTTGATTGTACACCTAGGAGTGGAATTGCTGAGTAATATGATAATTCTGTGTGTAATCTTTTAAATGATTACCAGACTGTTTCCCAAAGGGGCTGCAAATTTTACATTCCTGCCAGAAATGTATGAGAGTTCCTATTTCTTACTATTCTCCCTCTTTTTTAAAAACTGAACTTTTCATTTTATATTGAAATATATAGCTGGTTAACAATGTTGTGACAGTTTTGTGTGCGCAGCAGAGCGACTTCAGCCATGCATATACATGTATCCATTCTCCCTCAAACTCCCCTCTCACCCAGGCTGCCAGGTAACATCGAACAGAGTTCCCTGTGTTATACGGTAGGTCTTTGTTGGTTATTCATTTTAAATATAGCAGTGTGTATGTTGATTTTAAACTCCCTAAGTATCCTTTCTCTCATCCTTGACTCTCCCCCTCCCATCACTATAGCAACCATAAATTCATTCTGGAATAAGTCTGTGAGTCTGTATTTTGTAAATAAGTTCATTTGTATCATTTCTTTTTAGATTCTGCATATAAGTGATATTTTCCTTTCTCTGTCTGACTATTTCACTCAGTATGATAATCTCTAGGTCCCTCTACATTGCTGCAATGGCATTTCATCCTTCTGTATGACTGGGTTGTATTCCACTGCATCTATGTACCACATCTTCTTTATCCAATCCTCTGTCGGTGACTGCAGCCATGAAATTAAAAGATGCTTAGTCCTTGGAAGAAAAGTTATGACCAACCTAGATAGCATATTCAAAAGCAGAGACATTACTTTGCCAACTAAGGTCCGTCTAGTCAAGGCTATGGTTTTTCCAGTGGTCATGTATGGTT
>SJYT01062875.1:0-27929 GCA_006410635.1 Cephalophus harveyi
GTTGTTTTGTGGAGTTTACTCAGCGTTGAAATGTTCTTTTGATGAAATTGTGAGGGAGAAAGTAATCTCCCCGTCCTATTCCTCCGCCATCTTAGGACCGCCCCCCCATGTGAAGGCTTTTAAAGAAGATGGCCATCCATAAACCAGGAAGTGGGCTCTTATTGGACAGCAAATATGCTGGTACCCTGAACCTGGATTTTCTAGCCTCTAGAATTGTGAGAAATAAATTTCCATTATATAAGCTACTCAACTATGGTATTCTATTATAGCAGATGAATAAATGATTATAGAAGATAACAAAATAGAATTAAAATTTTATTAGATGTTAAGGAATAAGTTACCCATTCTGACTAAAAGCAGAAGGTTGTATGTCTACCAGGAGCCTCAATTTTCATACATGGGACAAAATAACTTGAGACAAAATCATAAAAGAGTGTCCAAAGTCATTTTTGAAAAACTCAAATCAGAGAGTTGTATAAAAGAGAGCCAAATAATTTTTTGCTTTACCTATAAAAAGGATTTAATGTAGAGAAAACAGTATTTTCTCACTGACAAATAGTAATGGATGAGAACTGTACATGTTAAAAGTATACATGTGATTATTAAATAATTATATGAGTATCTGTTAAAAGTATAGTCCAAACTGTAGGTTAATGTGTGTGTCAGAAAGGGTGGGATTTCCCCCTTATCTTTTTGATTCTTTTGTGTTGTCTAATAATTACGTTGACACAAAACAGATGAACAAGAGAAAAAAGTTAAAAATTTAATCTGTGCATGTGGAGGTTTAATGGAAACAGGACTTAAGAAATAGCTGTAGCAGGCAGCTTTTGTACTTTTAAGACAGAAACAATAAATTTGTGATGAATTGACAATACAGAAAGTTGGGCTTGGGTACTTAATTAGTGATGAATTTAAACAGAATTTGGGCAAGGGATAGTAAATTACTGAAGAAGTAACAGTGTTTGTTTATACAGCCTTCTTGGTCCTGAATTCCCTGTCTCTAGTGATGAGGCTATCTCTTTACCTCCTTATACAGGGAAGATACCTTTCACATGGGAGATTTATTTCCTGATTTCATCGGAACAGAGGAAGATTAGAGCTTCCTTCTTGCAATGGCTGTTTCCCATGAAACTCTAATTCAAAATAATCAATATGTCACTGTGACATAATTTGTGGTGGGCTGCCCTGAACCCCAACATGTGCAAGTTATCAGGCTATGGAGCAGAAGATACAAAGATGAATAAGACATATTCCCAGCTCAGTAAGAATTTTAGATCAAATAAAGGAGATACATACACATGAAGATGCAACAAATTGGGAAGTAATTGTAAATGGGATAATTTGTTTTTTTTTTTTTTTAAGTTGAATTGCCTGTAGAAGCAATAAGCTTCAACTGTAAGTTAAAATCACTGTATGTCAGTGGACTTTACTTCTGGAGGGCACAGAACCTCTCTGGCCTTAGTTTTTATAGTTTCAAAGTTGAAATAAAAATGCCTTCTGCAAATAACTTAAGGATATTTGGAAGAGTCAAAAAAATATAGATGAACCAGTTTATAAACTTCTGAGGTCTATCAGTGTTAGTGATCTTTGTGGTATAGAGAACTAAACTCGATCCCTTCTGCCTCTGTCTTTAAACGAGTCTTGGTAAATTGAAAATGCTTAATCTTCCCATTTGCCTCAATTCTAATATACATAATTATATTTCTTAATGTATTCATTCCTCAGTGGTGTAAAAGATGTAATTTCACAAAATAGGGTTCAGTTTGTCCAGGTTCAGTACATTGAGGTTCAGAATTTACTTTCTGAGTAATCTAATTCAGTTTAACAAAGGTTAAAAAAAAATTAGTCCTTCAAGATATGCATATACTATGTCACATTTAGACTTATTCTAAGTCAGGCAAAGATAATCAGAATCCTGATTTACAAATTTGTTAATTAAATTTCCCAAATAAATCCCACACATTTGGGTATAAATATAGTAACCTATAAAGAAACTCATCACAATCATCTCTTCATGAAAGATGCAGTGAGGTCACACCACGATTGTCTTAACTTCAGTTCCTAAAGGGTAGACGCCATGAAAGTGATAACCAGACACCCTCCCATGTCTTGGAGGAGTGGAAGTCATTTACTTTAGACCTGGAACACCCTCTCTGCCGTGCAACATTCTGAAGACCAAGCTAGTCCCATTGTTTTTCTTATTTAGGTGAGGGTCTGGGCATCAGACAGAGAAGGCAATGGCAGAGTACTCCAGTACTCTTGCCTGGAAAATCCCATGGATGGAGGAGCTTGGTAGGCTGCAGTCCATGGGACTGCGAAGAGTCGGCCATGACTGAACAACTTCACTTTCACTTTTCCTTTCATGCATTGGAGAAGGGAATGGCAACCCACTCCAGTGATCTTGCCTGGAGAATCCCAGGGACGGAGGAGCCTGGTGGGCTGCCGTCTATGGGGTCGTACAGAGTCGGACACGACTGAAGTGACTTAGCAGCAGCAGCAGCTGGGCATCAGACCTGCACAGGCTTGCTGTGACAAGACCTTTCCTCTTCAGCAGCTTAGCTTTCCTCCATATACGATCCTGGTGCTTAAGATGCTATTTCTCTGGTTAGTCAAACAGTACAAGAATTATTTTTCATAAAAGACAATGATTGTACTTCATTTATAGTCATAAGAAAACCTGCCAAGACTGAAAGCCTGTGCATTATATGAAGAAAAATTCCTAACCCAAGAGGAAAGCTATTCTTGGTTTTGAACAACTCTATTCTCTCTGCTAAAAGGAGAAACAACTGTGCCATTGTACTTTATACCATACCATTGAGCTATTAGATTTTTGCTGCCTTTTCCTACTTTTCTCTTTATTAAAATATATATGTATAATGAATATATATTAGAATAGGAGACATATATATATTCTCACATCTCTTTGAGGTATGATGTTTCAAAGACTAGCATATGCATAAAGTGCATTAAGCTGAATAAATGTGGATTCAGATGAAGAATCATTTGTGTTCCTGGAAACCCATCCCTTCAAAGCAGGTGCACAGCACACAATGAAGAGAAAATGTAATTGTGAGGAGCAGGATTGTGGCAGTGGCACACTTGCTTTTTGACTCATCTGAGGTTGCACCTGTGTATTTGTAACTTTTATTTTGACCTAGGAGCTATTCCTTTTCACAGGAGTTGGATGAGTTTTTAGGAAGAATTGGTTACAAAGGAAAAGGTTAACATGAGGCTGGTATACTAATAGAGGTTAAAGAAAATGCACTTGAGCTTTTAGGATATATCTTACAGGACATTTTCAATAATAACACAGCAAATAATATAATTGTAATAGGAAGCACTGGCTTGAGTGCTGGAGGGTATTAATCACCTGCATTGTCTTGTAAATTGCCTAATTTCTCAGCATACTGGGTCTTGGAGGTTCATCTGGTCCTATTAAAGTTCCTTCTTGTATTAAAATGCTCTAAGTTTGAGCTTATGGCAAAGTTCATAGGGCAGGCCCGGTTCAGCAGGTGGTGAACTTCCTCCCTAATTGAAAGCAACTGGAAGAAGCAGAGCTAAATACTGGCCATTCATGTAGAAAGAAGATTGTGTTTGTAAAAATGGAAGTAATTGTGGAACTGAGGGCCTAAGAAAATTGAAGATGTACTTGGGATTCAAATTTACATTTCAGGGCAAAATAGCAGTCTTTCAAAAGGCAGCAATTGAAAGCAAGTTCCAAGGGAGCCCAAATAAGGCTCTCTGACCCAAAGTGTTTCCCCCATTATGTATCCTTAAACCTTTATTTCTTTAGAATCTTTGAAAGCTGCTATTTTTCTTTAATTTCTCTTAAAACCTTTAAGTGAAAGGAATCACAGCATGAGTGATTCAGCGAATACACTGATTTATCATCTCACACTGGGGGATTAAGTCATGGCTAGTGGAGCACACACCTGGGTTTTAGTAGGTGTCTGGAAGAGAGGATTCCTCTGGGAAGCAGTGTTCTCAGAGGACAGGAGGGGTGCTAATAGGACAAAGTCTCAGGAGAAGCTGACTTTGCTTTTTGCTTTGCATTTGGAGGAGAAAGTGGGGGGAGAAGGTGGTTGGAGAAGGTACTGATTGATTTCTCAAAACAAAACCACCAAAACTGGTAGGCTGCAAGGTGGAATAAAGTATAAACGAAAAGTATAAAAATAATAAAAGTAGTACACATGAAAAGATATGTACAGGATTTTTTAAAAATTAGGAAACCTGCAACAACTGAGAACTACAAGAAGGTATAAATGTTGAGAAATTCAGTTGTATGTGCTTTCAATGTGATTAGATTGTCACCAAGTACTAGCATGCGTGCACCTCTCCATCCTGAAAAGAAAGTCTGTTGCTAAATCATGTCCAGTTCTTTGCAACTCCATGAACTGTAGCCTGCCAGGATCCTCTGTCCATGGGATTTCCCAGGCAAGAATACTGGAATGCATAGCCATTCCCTTCTCCAGGGGATTGAACCTGGTCTCCTGTGTCTCCTGCATTGCAGGCGAATTCTTTCCCGCTGAGCCACCAGGAAGCTTCCTTCCTAAGAAGTGCTGAAATGCCAGGCAGTGGGCAGAGATTAGGACACACTGTGGAACAGAGTATCACAGAACTTCGGTTCTTTTCGCATTGCAAGAAAGCAACTTTTAGAGGCCAGGTTAAGACAAGGAGAAACAGAAATATGATTAATTTCAGGAATGGGAATTCAAAATAACATTTGTATGCTTTTCAGATACCTGGGGTATTTATTCTGTTGGCAGGATACAATGAGATAGAACTCCTTGTCTACATACACTGCTTTGAGAGAGTACCAACTCTTTAGAAAGTCAACATGGCAAATGATTCAGAATTTTATACGTACACATTGATGATTATCATAGCAGTGATTTTAGAAAGAAATTAAGGCAGAAATCAGATGCACACAATGTTACACCAACAAAGACATTCTCTAAGCTATTTTACTTAAAACTGGAAAAAAAAATCTATGTATGTCAGTTTAGAATTGATAAAGCACTGCCTTATGATAGATTAATATTTATTTCACTATTAAATGACCCAGAGAATATATAAGGAGGAGCAGATATACACTGGAGCAGATATACACTGCAGTATAAAAATATGATGTTGAGTGTATGAAGCAAGCAAGATATAAAAGGAGACAAGGAAATATAACAAAGCAATAATAGTGGTTATATCTGTATGGGGTGATAAGGAATCATTTTTACTTTTTTTCTGGTTATTTACATTTTAAACTATTTATAATGAACATCAAATCATTTTGTAATCAGAAGCATAAAATAAATATAAATTTTTGTGTACACACCAGACTTTGTAAAATTCAAGAAAAGGCTTCAGTCTTCTAAAACTTCATGTTCTGAGCTTGTAGATTTCAGCCAGATGCCAGACACTGACTGACATTTGGTGAAATGGTTTCTTGGTTTAAAGTTCCCTTGGCTCAAGTCTCAGAAGTTCGTGGAACAGATGGCTTCAAATTGAAGGACAGATCTGGTAATAGACAAAGGCAAAACTGTCCCTCTGTGCTAAGGAAATAAGGCATTGACCAGGAGACATTTTGAGTTCTGGCATTTTTTCTGACTCTTTCATGCAAAGGTTTTTGTTGCTGAACTCTGGCTCACAGAAAGGGTAAAATCAATGTCACAGGAGTTTCTGTAGATAATTTGAACACCTCTGTGACGCTTCCCGTTAGAGAGACACTGGACCACTAGACAAACACAAAAGTGGCCTGGAAAGGCATGTGGCATGTGTTTCTACAGCGTGGCAGTGACGTTCAGCTTAGGGTGTCCTTGTCAGCTTTCTTTCATAACCCTTTTCACCCTTTGCGTGTGCTTGCAGGCCTCAAATCTGATGCCTGCAGGTAGCTGCTGCTACAGCTGCTTACAGCTCAAGACAAACCCATGAAGCTGTCTAAACTTGTCCTAGCCCTGAGGTTTTTCCCAGTGAAAATCCTGTAGAAGAGGCAGAAAGGACAGTGTGGATGCCCCACATCCTGAGTTTAATATGTTAACTGATAATGCCAGTAGGAGATCCAGCTGACTTGTGGTGTGTAGGAGTTTAACAAACATGCTGGCACAGTAAAGAAAAAAATCCCTTAAATTCATATGATGTCATCCTTTTTCCTTTGCACAAATTTCTCCTTAATCTTTCCCTATAGTGGAACTGACAGAGCTAAGCATTGCTCTCCTCTGTTTATTGTTTAAGTATTATTATATATATTGAGGTTTTTGGTGGATTGGATGGTAAAAGAATCTGCCTACAATGCAGGAGACCTAGGTTCAATCCCTGGGTCAGGAAGATCTCCTAGAGAAGGGAATGGCAGCCCACTCCAGTGTTCTTGCCTGGAGAATCCCATGGACAAAGGATCATGGTGGGCTACAGTCCATGCGTTAGCAAGGTGTTGGACACAACTGAGAGACTAACACTTTCACATTCTCAAATAATGTGTTTACACAACAGAGAGGTTGTTTAAGCATGGCATCACTGAGGGAGTCCTGTTTAGTCCAGGTTCTGGTGAAAGAAAATCTTTTACTCACTTAGCCTAGATCATCTGAATGGGACCAGATGCCATGATCTTTGTTTTCTGAATGTTGAGCTTTAAGCCAACTTTTTTACTCTCCTCTTTCACTTTCATCAAGAGGCTTTTTAGCTCCTCTTCACTTTCTGCCATAAGGGTGGTATCATCTGCATATCTGCTGCTGCTGCTGCTGCTGCTAAGTCGCTTCAGTCGTGTCCAACTCTTGCGCGACCCCATAGACGGTAGCCCACCAGGCTCCCCCGTCCCTGGGATTCTCCAGGCAAGAACACTAGAGTGGGTTGCCATTTCCTTCTCCAATGCATGAAAGTGAGAAGTGAAAGTGAAGTCACTCAGTCCGACTAAGTGTCCGACTCTTAGCGACCCCATGGACTGTGGCCTACCAGGCTCCTCCATCCATGGGATTTTCCAGGCAAGAGTACTGGAGTGGGGTGCCATTGCCTTTTCTGCTGCATATCTGAGGTTATTGATATTTCTCCTGGCAATCTTGATTCCAGCCTGTGCTTCTTCCAGCCCAGCATTTCTCATGATGTACTCTGCATATAAGTTAAATAACCTTTAAATACCTACAATTATTTATGTCCAAATTGTTAACTTCTTCTTCTAAATAAGGTTTTTACTGTGTGGAAAATATTTTCCTATTGATTTTCCTTCTCTAATTCTGTAAATAAATTTTCTTCTTCAACTGATCATTCTTCAGTACTGCTGTATCTTTCTACTGCTCTCAAAGTGATCAGGAAAATTTAGCCCAGTAAGAGGTAGAATAAGGGAAATATGTTGTCTGTACATGGTTATTTTTTGTATCAATCTTAAATCTAACTACTGGATCTAATTATTGATTCTAATCTAAAATTGAACAAAATTTTCAAAAAATTGGTATGTATCAAAAGAAAGAATAAAAACATTACACCAATGATCTGAAATAGTTTGAACCCTAACTTTCATCTTCTAATTGCGTGACCTTGAAGAAGTTGCATCATTTCTCTGGCTTGCTCTTGAATGTGGATGACTGCTGCTTACTTACTTTTCACGCCTGCTGTGAGATCAAATGGGCATTGTTTGTGGGAAGGAACTGTAAATCTCTCCAGAAACATAACATATCATCAATGCTGAAATATTAGCCTTGGTATCTGCATCATCCTGGGAAACTGACAAATAGTTTATAAGTTGGGCTAGTTCTAAAACACAAAGAAGGAAAAAAGGAGAGAAATATTCCCTTAGAAGCATTATCATTGTGTGTTTAAGATCTTTTCAGTTTTGGCCAATAGATTTTGAACTTCTTGAGGATAAAAGTCATATGTCATTCATATTTGCATTTTCATTAGTGGAGTATTTTAATCTTAGTAGATACTCATGCATGAGAAACACAAGGGTATACATATGCAAATGTTACTGAATGCAAGTTTGTGTGCCAGATTGCACAGTTAAGGCCAAACTAACCAAAACATCAGAGTTTGGAACAAAGAATGGTTTATTGCAGAACCATGCAAGGAGAATGGGTGAGTTGTGCCCCAAACCCTTGAATTCCTATAAGCGTTTTGGTAAAGTATTTTTAAAAGCCAGGTAAGGGAGAGGTGTCCCTGTGTGTGTGATCAGCTCATGCACAATTCTCTGATTGGTTGAAGTCGAGATAATAGGGCTGGTAACTTTATCAGTCCTTAAGGCACCAGAAAGTCCCTGGTTGCATGTGTCTTTGGGTATATAGTACTCCAGTTTGACATGACTGTCTTAGAATAACTTATGTACTATTCTTATAATCACAGACTCTAATACATATGCAAAATATTATTCACTTGTATTCTTTTATTTTACAGATAAAAATTATACAAGAAAGGTTAAATGACTTAATAAAGTTTCAGAGCTTGCAAATAGCAAACCTAAGATTCAATTTTCTGTATTTCCAATTGTTATTCGTCACTAAGTTGTATGACTCTTTGTGACCTCATGAGCTGCAGCACACCGGGCTTTCCTGTCCTGCACAGTTTGCTGGATTTTGCTCAGATTCATGTCCATTAAGTCGGTAATGCTATCTAACCATCGCACCCTCTGCCACCTTCTTCTCCTTTTGCCTTTAAGCTTTACCAGCATCAGAATCTTCACATTGCCTTACTTTTTATTTTTAAAGAATAATTTTACTTCAAAATAACAAGAATATTCAACAATGGGGAACAAATAGAAAACATGTAGCCATGAAAATCATCTTTAGAAGCATATTTAATGACATGGAAAATGGTCATGATATATTGCTAAGTGCACATACTGTTGGAGAAGGCAATGGCACCCCACTCCAGTACTTTTGCCTGGAAAATCCCATGGATGGAGTAGCTTGGTGGGCTGCAGTCCATGGGATCGCTGAGTCGGACACGACTGAGCAACTTCACTTTTCACTTTCATGCATTGGAGAAGGAAATGGCAACCCACTCCAGTGTTCTTGCCTGGAGAATCCCAGGGACGGGGGAGCCTGGTGGGCTGCCGTCTATGGGGTCGCAGAGTCGGACACGACTGAAGCGACTTAGCAGTAGTAGCAGCGCATACTGTTTATAAAGGATACACACATTATGAACCTCAATTTCTAAAATTTAAATTTCTATAAAATCACCCAATATTATCCATTTTTACCTCTGGATGGCAGGCTTATAGGTAGTATTTATGCTCATTGCAGTGTAAACCAAGCAACTTGTTTAGGGTAAAGTTAAATTATACTTTAGTTAATTTATCATATGTATGTGAGGACATATGTATGTGAGGCTATGGTAGGACAAAAATAAGTATCAGAATTTTATGGATATGGGTTCATATTTTTGCTCCATTGATAACCAGTTATGTAATCAGGGACACGTTTGTACTCTCAGAGGCTCCATTTTCTTCTCTGGAAAGTGGAATTAACTACTGACCTACAGATTTTTGGTGGAGATTAAGTGAGATCATGCATGTAAAGCATATAAAGTGTCTACCTGATGGAGACACTTAGTGGCCACTCTGTAATGTTAGTTCACTTCACTTTTATGAGCTCATAAATTGGTACTAGTGAAAACTGCTGTAAAATGTTATTTTCATTAAATAGATACAAAAAGCTGATTTTTGAAATCAATTATATTGTTTTTGAAATGCTTACTGCATGTTAAAGGAGGGATGCTGGGGAGGGGAGAGACAGGTGAGAGAGTGGCTTAGTGTTTGTGAGTGTCCTATAAGAATTTAGGACTGAATGAGTGAAAGTCACTCAGTCGTGTCTGACTCTTAGCGACCCCATGGACTATACTGTCCCTGGAATTCTCCAGGCCAGAATACTGGGTTGGGTAGCCATTCCCTTCTCCAGGGGATCTTCCCAACCCATGGATCAAACCCAGGTCTCCCGCATTACAGGCAGATTCTTTACCAGCTGAGCCACCAGGGAAGCCCAGGAATATTGGCATGGGTAGCCTATCCCTTCTCCAGTGGATCTTCCCAACCCAGAAATCCTACTGGGGTCTCCTGCATTACAGGCAGATTCTTTACCAGCTGAGCAACCAGGAAAGTCCTAAAAGAGTACTGGAGTGGCTTGCCATTTTCTTCTTTAGGGATTTTCCTGACCCAAATATTGAACCCAGGTCTCCTGCATTGCAGGCAGATTCTTTACCAAATGAGCTACAAGGGAAGCCGCATAGGACTGAGGGTGGAGTGTAATTCTGGGGTTAAACTATTTTGCACTACTCACTTCATGGCACCCAAACTTCTTCACTACATTAGATGAAAATGCGTTTTCTGGTTCTCCCGAAGACTCTGGAAACTTAAATGCCCTGAAGACACTCTCCAGATCTTTGAGGTAATTTTCCTAAATACATGAGCCCAAGTATATAAGGTGTCAAGCAACCTTAACTCATTAGGCTAATGATTTTTCTATGTATGAGAAACACCAGATCCAGATTTTAGATAATACCTATGTGAGCCAATAACTCACTTTATCTTAGCAATCTAGCAACTGGGTACCATTATTGCCTTGGCACTCAGTAAAAATGTCCTGTTGCACTTAATCAGCTAGACTAGGCTATTAACCGATATTTCCACACATCTGTCCTGAACATTAGGAGTCCTTTAGATCATTGAAGAATATTACATTGCACACCGTCTAGATTTAGTGGTATACCTATTTAAATGTCTTACAATCACACATGAAGATTCTCTAATCAGAGCATCTGATTTTCCAGAAGAATTCTTGCTCTCACAGCAGTGGAAAACACAGAAATGTCTATATAGAAAATTCTTCCTTTTTGTCCCTTTTGCAAGTGTCAAATGTCAAAACACCTAGCAATGCAGCCAAGGAAATGAGAAACTCAGGGTGATGTTAAAAGGAAAGAGCAGCCGTGAGCAGTTTCACTGGATGGAGTTCATAATGTAAAGTGGGGGAAAGTACCTTTCAACTCCCTTGTTTCATACCTGCATGACATTTTCTGTCACAAAGCAGTTTAAAATCCTGGGCAGTCCACAGAATAGGTTATGGATCTGATGAAACGCCAGGTCTTCTAACCTGGGCTGCTACCTGCAATCATGAGGCTGACTGTTTAGAAGTCTGGGTAAAACAGAACATATTTTTTTCTCATAGAAGTTGCACCTACCTCTTGTCATTTGTGGTGAAATATTATTGTGTTTCATTAGCTTGGTGTCCACTGGGTAAACACGTGGTAGCATTTACTGTTTAAACAAGCGCTTGTGTCAAGTCAGGACAAGTTATCGCAAATTTTTAACCTAAGACTTAATGGAAAATGGAGTTGGTGTTTTGTTTTCTATAATCTCTATTATGAGTATTGAAGAGCATGTTTGAATTGTCACAAATGAAGCTTTTTCTTTCCAAACATGGCTGAGCGCTATTTTAATATATGGCATAATTTTCTTCTCAATAAATAGGCTTGATACCATGAAGAGTAGCTCAGAAATGCATATTTCTCTGTTATGTCAAGATAGGCAAGCAAGCTCAGGTACTTGTCAAGAGAATACATTGATAGGGGAATGTTCTAAGGAAGCAGAGTGCTGCAGCGTGGACTTAGTTCCACTTGGAGGACGAAGTTCCTCCTGCCACAGTTATGTAGCCAGAAAATAATACTTGGAACAGTGGATTGCTTCTGCCCAAGGGGAAATGCTTTTGTTTTTGTGCATTTCTATTTTTCTTCTTCATGCACAGACAGGCACCAATATGTGGCTTACTGATAGTGAAAATAGAGGCCAACTACTGTGAGGGAGATTCATTTCTCTCATAGACGACCCTCAAATTATACTTTTAACTACAGCTTTGCATTGGTGTAGGAAAAGGCCTAAGACTGATGGTAATACAGCAGAGGCTGCTAGGCCTGTGGAAGTCTGATTGCTTTGTTTGGAGGCAGAGGTGGAGTCTCTGCATCTTTGCTGCTCAAAATATGTACATTCATCTGCAGCACTGGTGTTGGCATCTCCTGGGATCTTGTCAGAAATGCAAGCGCTTGGAGTCTCAGGCCCCACCTCAGTCCTGCAAGTCAGAGTCTGCATTTTGACAACTCCAGGAATGTATATGCACAGGGATGTTTGAGAAGCAGTGGTCTAAACAATGATGGGTGGGTCTTGTCTTACTTTGTTGTTATGTTAGACAGTCCAGCCACTGGAATCTTTGTGCTAAGTCACTGCAGTCATGTCTGACTCTGCCACCCTATGGGCCGTAGCCCACCAGTCTCCTCTGTCCATGGGATTCTCCAGGCAAGAATACTGCAATGGGTGTCATTTCCTTCTCCAGGGAATCTTCCTGACCCAGGGATTGAACCCGTGTCTCTTATGTCTCCTGCATTGGCAGTCAGGCTCTTTATCACTAGTGCCACCTGGGAAACCCTGGAAACATTAGCTGATTAGAAAACAATTGACAAACAGCCTTATTAGTCAAGGTTCTTTAGAGAAACAGAACAAATATGATGTATGTAGATAGAAAGGGATTTATGATAAGGAATTGGATCACATGATCAGGGAGCTTGAGAAATCTCAGCATTTGCAGTTGGCAACATGGAGACCCAGGATATCAATTGGTGTCCACATCCAGAGGCCTGAGAACTAGGTGAGCTGATGGTGCAAGTCCTAGTTCAAAAGTTAGCAGGCTTGAGACCCAGGAGGAGCCAATATTTCAGCTCAGGTATAAAGACATGAAAAGACTCACATCCCACTTAGGCAGGCAGGAGACGTTCCCCTTTTCTTGTGGGAGGGTCAGCTTTTTTTGTTTCATTTAGGCCTTCAATTGATTGTGTGAGAGCCACTACTTTAGGGAGGGAAATCTGCTTTACCCAGTCTACCTATCTAAATGCTAATCTCATCCCCAATGTCTTCACTGTCACCCAGAATAATGCTGAGGAAATATCTGGGTACCCTATGGCCCAGTCAAGTGGAACATAAAATAACCCATCATAGCAACTGTCATGGATAAAGTATGTTGAAAGAGATGTTTTCCTGGCCAGTGTTGAATGTTTCTCCTGTACACTTGGCCCAAGTTCCTTAGCTACAACAATATTGGGCTCAAAAGACACAGTTTTCCTTTATATCGCTATCACTTATCCCAACAACCTTCCACTGTGTGGATAAGAGCTGTGCTACAAGAGAAAGCAAAAAAAGCTGGCTTAAAACTCAGCATTCAAAAAACTAAGATCATGGTATCTTGTCCAATCACTTTATGGCAAATAGATGGAGGGAAATGTGGAAACAGTGACAGATTTTATTTTGCTGAGCTCCAAAATCACTGTGGATGGTGACTTTGGCCACAAAATGAAAAGACACTTACTCCTTGGAAGAAAAGCTATGACAAACCTAGCAGCATGTTAAAAAACAGAGACATCACTTTGCCAACAAAGGTTCATATAGTCAAAGCTGTGGTTTTTCCAGTAGTCATGTACAGATGTGAGAGTTGGACCATAAAGAAGGCTGAGCACTGAAGAATTGATGCTTTCAAATTGTGGTGCTGGAGAAGACCCTTGAGAGTCCCTTGGATAGCCAAGAGATCAAACCAGTCAATCCTAAAGGAAATCAGGGCTGATGCTGAATCCTTTGGCCACCTGATATGAAAAACTGATTCATTGGAAAAGTTCCTGATGCTGGGGAAGACTGAGGGCAGGAGGAGAAAAGGGTGACAGAGGATGAGATGGTCAGATAACATCACTGATTCAATGGACTTGAGTTTCAGCAAACTTCGGGAGGTAATGAAGGAGACGGAAATCTGGCATAATGCAGTCCATCGGGTTGCAAAGAGTAAGACATGACTTAACAACTGAACAACAGCAGGGAAAGTCACACATGAAGCAGCTGGCTGTCTTTCACCTGTGTGTGCTTGGTCCTTAGGTGTTTTGTTTCAGCTATTTCAATTTCAGTAATTCTCATTTGTGATGATGTTACTTGTGAAAGACCAATAAAAAAGAAAGCAAGATGTCAGTATTTATATAGAGGGAAATTACCATACCATCATTACAATTTCATGTTCTTTTTTTCCTTTTTAAATTTCTTTTATTATGAATATAGAACAAATGCCCCAGGAAAAGAGTCCATGATTTCCAGAAACATCAGAGTTCTTTCTGCCCTTTTTATTCTTTGGTGTTGAGGCCAGAATTGCTGTACACAAGCTAAAACCACTTACCATTGAAACTCATTTTTGGTAACTGACATTTATAGAAATATACTCAAAACAGTACTAAAAAGCTTAAGTAAAGTTATGGTAAACTTGCTTGAGAAAGGCATAAAAATGACTCATTTATGTTCCAAGATAGCACATGCTTTAGTTTAATACTGACAGTAAAACATAACTTTGTACAGTTTAATAATACTCAACTATATCAATTCAATATTTTTTTTTATTTTTTATTGAAGATAGCAAAATGAGCAATAGTATACCCCCACACCTCTCTTTAGGACTTAAGCAAAAATCAGTTAATGATTTTGATTGTAGAAGATCTTATTTCTAATTCTTGATCCTTAGTTCTGCTCTGGGAGATTATACTTTATCCTTGAAATGAGGCCTGCTGAGTTGACTTGCTCAGATGTGCCACATCTTGGTGGAAACATTTAACTGTGGATGTGCCACCCTCCAGTCTGCTGTTACTGCTGATGTGACTTTTAAGATGGGAAAGATGCCATCAGTCTGGCAAAATGAAGATGGGAGAGGTCAGAAACACTCACCAATACCTGGAGGAAATATACAGAGAGTGCTTCTTTAAAAGATTATCACAGCATAGACTAATCTATATTGCTGAGTGCACTGATAGGAAGCTACAGCTTTGGAGAACACAGAACAGACGGAAGCAGATCTGGTTGGTGTAGCATCTGGGCCCGGGCCAGGGGTTAGGGTTATACCTTTTGGTTGCATAGATGATGTCTCCTGACCCAATGTGAGTCCAATTATGCCGTGTAAGAACTAACAAAATAGACAAAAGTGAAGACTTAACAGCTGTTGGTTTGGGCTCGTGATGGTCAGCTCCTTCATGCTGGGGAGTGAACACCTGGATTACAAAAGTAGCTTTCCGTGTGACCTCGGGGAGAAAATGAAACATGGGCAATCAGAATCAATTTCTGTTTTTTATTTTTCCTTGTACATAAATCCCAGTCAATGGGTCCTACTTTCTTTCTTTTTTCTTTTATTAATTGTTTATTCACAGTGGACTGAGTCTTCATTGCTGCGCACAGGCTTTCTCTAACTGCAGAGCGGGGCTGCTCTTCTTGCCATGTGCAGGCTCCTCATTGTGGTGGCTTCTCTTGTTGTGGAACACTGGCTCTAGGCACGCGGGCTTCGGTAGTTGTGGCATGTGGGCTCCACAGCTGCGGCTCACAGGCCCTAGAGGTGTGGGCTTCAGTAGTTATTCTGAGGCATGTCGGATCTTCCTGGACTAGGGATCAGCCCTGTGTTCCCAGCCTTGGTGGGCAGATTCTTAACCACTGGACCACCAGAGAAGTCCCCTACTTTCTTTTTTAAGTTCTTGGAATTGTTAGTTTGAACTATCCATGAGGAGGGATTATGGGGTAGGTGGATATGGTTAGTTTTTAAAGTCTCATATCAGTTTAGAAGCAATTTTAGAAATACCCTAGTACTTTCCGGGAAGATGGTATGGTTGTGATATTTACTAGCTTCACACACTTGGACATGCTACTTAGTCTCTGTAAACCTCTGTGTCTTTTTTTACCCTCCTTTGTGTTTAAATATATCATGTGTGTGTATGTGTGTTAGTTGCATAATATTGCTATAATTAGCACATGGGAAAACACATAAGGGTGTAATAGAATTTTTGCTTATCTTATCCTTCTCTTCTTTTCCTTCTCTCCCTTCTCACTCTGTTCCTCCATTTCTCCTCTTCCTTCTGCCCCTTCTCCCTTTTCTATCTCTCTTTCCTTCCTCTTCCATTTCTTACTTATTCTAAATACAGGACCATTGGTCCAGATAAATCTATTAATTTTTTTAATTGAACATATTTTGTACTTTTCCTGAAATTTTTGCAGAACATTTTCACTTCTATCAATCTTGGCTAATTTCTTCCATAAGAAATTGTGTTTACCTCCAAGAAGCAACTTGTAAACAGTTAGTATTTATCTCAGAGAAATTGTTAGTATTTATCTCTAAGAAACAACTTCTGAATTAACTTATTCAGATCACTTTTTGTCTTGATAACCCTTCTGTTCCTCAGGCATTGCTGTGTAAGTGCTAAAATCTTTTTAAAAGCATTGGATTTAAAATTCTTTATTTGCAGGGCTCTTCCATCTTGTTTTATTTGCTTAAAATTACCAAAAATCACCTTATTTTTTTGTAAACATGATGCAGGATCATTATGAGAATGAGGAAAGAGAAAAAAGTAGAAATCCCTAGAACTCAGAAACAATCTTTGTTGGTATTTGTTCTACATTGTTTCAGAAACCTTTTGATACACACACACACACACACACACACACACACACATAATGAAAGGACTAGTATAAAAACACTTTTATTAAATACAGCCATGTAATTTTAATTAAGACACCTAATTTTATTATTCTACATTACAGAGGAAAGTCCCCAATGTAAATGGAGTCCTTGCAGAAATTTATGCACTTTTCTTCACAAGAGATCTTGCTTAAGACAGTGGTCCCTAACCTTTCTGGCACCAGGCACCAGTTTCATGGAAGACAGCTTTTCCATGGACCAGGGATGAGGGAGGAGTGGTTCCAGGATGATTCAAGCCCTTTGCACTTACCATGCATTTTATTTCTATTATTATTACATTGTGATATATAATGAAGTAATTATACAACTCACCATAATGCAGAATCAGTGGGGGTCCCGAGCTTGTTTGATATGAGTCTGCAAGCAGAAAATTTATTATGCTCTCTGCAGTCAGACATCTTTGCTAATAATGATCTGTGTTTGCAACCCTCTCCAGGGCTAGCATCACAGCCTCAGCTCCACCTCAGATCACCAGGCATATGATTCTCATACGGAGTGCACAATCTAGATCTTTCACATGAGCAGTTCACAATAAGGTTCACACTCCTGTGAGAATCTAGTGCCACCACAGACCTGACAGAAGGTGAAGGTCAGGTGGTGACGTGAGCGATGTGGAGAGCTCAGCTGTAAACACGCATGAAGCTTCCTGCATTTGTCTGCTGCTGGCTTCCTGCTGTGCAGCCCAGTTCCTAACACGCTGAGGACTGGTGCCTGTCTGTGGCCTGGCGGTTGGGGACCCTGGCTTCAAAGGTTCTTCGGATATGAAAAAATAACGTTATGGAACATTAAAAGTTTAGAATCAAGTTTTCAAAACTGTGTTTCCATTTAATTCTGTATCAATTGACTCTCTTATGAAAGCTGCTGCTGCTGCTGCTAAATCGCTTCAGTCGTATCCAACTCTGTGTGACCCCATAGACGGCAGCTCACCGGCGCCCCCCCCCCCGTCCCTGGGATTCTCCAGGCAAGAACACTGGAGTGGGTTGCCATTTCCTTCTCCAATGCATGAAAGTGAAAAGTGAAAGTGAAGTCACTCAGTCGTGTCCTACTCTAGTGACCCCATGGACTGCAGCCTACCTGGCTCCTCCGTCCATGGGAGTTTCCAGGCAAGAGTACTGGAAGGCAGATCTTTATAATTCTATTTTCTTCTTTGATCCAATTTTCTTTGTTATGTTATTTTTACATGTTCCAGGTATACAAAAGTAACATTCTATAACTATATCCTCACAGTAGCTTCCTATTATAGCTTTATTTAATCGTATTTTGTGCATACCAGCATTTCTCATTCTTGGCTGTTTCATTTCCCAGTGGTTTTTCAAAGGAGGGCTTTGGGTACTCTCTTCTCTAGAGCCTTTCCTGTTTCCTTTATATTTGTACAGTGGCTCTGCTCAGTGTGATATCATTGGTTAATAATTTCTTTTACTCATTGTAGACTTAACCATGTTATAGTAGACAAGTCTGAGACCAAACTATCATTTCTCACCCTTGTATGTGGCTTGTTTTTTTTTCTCCCTGGATACATGGAGGACTCTTCATCTGTCTGCAAAATTCTTAACCAGGATGTATCTCGATGTTGCACATCCTGTACCAAGTATCCCATAAGCCTCATATATTTCAAAATTCAAATTTCATTATAAATGCTCTTTAAGAGGGAAGCCTATATTGGTATTATGTATTTTAATTGGAGTGCCATTTATTACTATGTTGGCTTGTACTTGTTTGTCCTTGGTGTCTATTAACTTGCATCTGTTAATTTATTCTCTTTGTTTTTACGTGCTTTCACTGAAATTTTCTCAAGCTCTTCTGTGATATCAGTTGGTTTGCAGACATGTTTGTTTGGAATAATAATTTTTCAATGTTAATTTTTAATAGATAGGATCCTCAATATCATGCATACATAGTTGATCTGTAACTCCTCATATCCTTTAAAAACTTTTATTCTAAACATGATACAAAATCATCTTTTAGCTCCTGTTGGTACTAGTTATATTCCCCCAAATTTGTTCTGTAGTATGGTGATTTCTCTTTTCTATGGGGCTTCATTTTTTCTAGGTTAGACATTTATCATACAAAAGATTTCCCTTTTCCTTTTACCGTACTGTCTTTGTTTAGCTGCCATGTCAATTCTGTCATTTTGTTTTTGCTTGGGTGGTTCTGTGCAAGGCTTTTATTCAGTCTGGTGTAGTGTCTCACTGTCTTTGAGAATTGTGTCTTTTCTCCTTCAACAAAAGTTTGAAGACTGGGCCTGTCTTATGCTTTCTAAGTTTTTCTGCAGCCTAGAGAATTGTCAGGGGGAGGAGGGGAACTCAGATGCAGAGGTACCCAGATTGCCTTGGTCTACACTTTTCTGAAAGTCTATCAAATGTATTTTAGGACATTTCACTCCTTTTGGTTGGGAAGTTGGAACTTCCATTCTCATGGTGGAACATGTAGATTTCAGCCAGTTGTTCCAGGCCCTTGTATGATCAGAGAGGTTTATTTCTCTGGTTCACTTTCCGCCCTTTGGTTCACTTTCCTTATTTATCTACTTTCCATAACTAGTGTTTCCATCAGTCCTCAGTCAGAATTAGAAGAAAGACACTACTCACACAATTTCTTTCTTTATATGTGAGAGATTTACTGAGAGTTCTAGGGAACTTTGCCATGTGTTGTGTTGTTCCTCTTCCCTCCATGTAAACCCTTATAAAATCTTATCTTTCCTTAGTTGGATAAAATAATATAAAATCTTATCCTTTCCATAGTTGAGTATGAATTTTGAAGTTTAGGGGAAATGACAATGTTCCTTTTTTTTGGTTGCTGCCAGGTAATTAAAAAAAAAAAAGATTGCTTTGTTTGCTTGCTATGTTTTTTTAGTTAGGGAAAGTGAGAATACATATTCAGGCTTATTCCACTATTTTAACATAGATTTCCCCTCATATTGAAATTTTATAATCCCATACATTGAGATTCAGTGCCCATGTTATGTGAAATCTCAATAACTCTGGAGATTATACTGGGAAAATAGCACCAATCAAAATATTGGCTTTGGAGTCTTGTCTCTGTGACTTATTAGCTGTGTGACTTTACATACATTACTTTTCCTATTTGAGTCTGATTCCTCATTAACAAAAAGTGGCTGAAAACAGTGATAATAATAACTTCTTTATTAGGCGGTTGTGAGGGACAGGGTAGAAAACCTCTTTGAAAATGACAGGTAGGCAAGAGGTACTCATAACTTATAGTTTGAATGTCTTTCAAAATATCACCAGAGCCAAGCTAAAATATTGGCATGTGCTTTGAGAGGCAGTTAAAATTCAATTTTAAATATTTTTGCTGGTTTATGGTGATTTCTGTATATTTATTATAAAAAGCCAGGCCTATAGAGTAAAGGGAAAAAGAGCAATTAATCAAGATCTCAGGCTCTCTTTTGACAGTTTTTAGTATCAAAAGGTTCTTCAATTTCAGCAGTAATTGGCCTTTTTTTTTTTTTTTTTCTGTACCAGGTAGGCCCTGTGAATTTAGTGGCTAGCTTCTGTTCTTCATGGGAAATTTCAGTTTCTGGATTTTGCTTCTTTTTCTTTGCCTCATCTTCCTGAAATAAATAATGCAAGGCAGCAGCATCTGTATAGTACGGAAGTCTCTGCTGACCTGGAAAGCAAGTCTGTCAGGTATATTTTCTGTGAGAAATATCAAGTTTGCTGTAGAAGGAATGAGAATAACAAGGTTTTGTCCAGTGTCATATTCCTCTGGCTGAAATATTCAAGAAATGATTTTTTTTTAATGTTTGTGCATATGCGGGTCTGAGTAGGAATAACAGGCGCTGTTATTGGTGGGCAGGACTGGGAGACCATGGCCCTAGGGTCACACTGCCAGCTCCGACCTGACCCAAAGCTGACTTGCTCTGGTTTATGCTTATATACTCAGAACCATGAAAGTTTATCATGCTGCTTTGCATTAACTTTAATATATCATAGTGCTGTTGTTTGATGAATAATAATAAAATTGAAATGATAGCTGTGATTTACTGAGCGACTCATGGATATAACAGGCTGGTGTGTTTACTTGTTTTCTCCTGCAATCCTCGCAATGGCACTGCCAGAAGAGCACTATCCCTCACTGTAGCAATGAGAAGAATAATCTGAGAATGGTCAAGTAACTTTCCACCATCAAGTCTCTCAGCTCCTAAGTGACACAGATGTAGTGTCACTAAGCTATAAATGGCTGTCTAAAATGTATGTCCTGGTTTCTCAGATTATAAAGTTCTCATTTTCCATTGTTCTATATTGCTTCCCAGAAATCTCAATAACTTAGCAGGAAGTTATTTTTTTCCATTCCACATCTTTACAACTTTGTTGAGAATTAATTTACATATCAAAGTTTCACCCCTTTAAAGTATATAATTCAATGGCTTTTAGTATATTTACAGAGTTGGCAACCATCACCATCATCCAGTTTTGGATTATTTCCATCATACCAAAATGAAACTTTAGAGAATAAAGATGCACACTGCACGAGCAAAAGTTAAAAAAAAATAATCAAAGGCTAATTTTTATCACATACGCAGGCATTTAGCTTTGGTTATATCTCCTTCTATCACAGCGTCTCTGATATTTGAAATGATGACCCCAGTGGTGTGTCATGTAGTGAAGTTTATGGTGTGACTCTTCACCTTATCCTTCCAAACATAACTTGTACTAGCTGCTTCCTCTCTCAGCTCCAACCATGCACTCTGATAGTACCAACCGTCTGTGTTCTTAAGTCTAAATGATACTTCTGTTGCTGCTCCTTTCTTGACCTCAGGTACCTGAAATTCTCTTCCCAGGAATCTCTGCTGTCTGTCCTCTCTCCACCAGGCTTTACCAATTTTACTACAGTTTGCTGATGATCATTATAATAATAAAGCTATTGTGCTTATTGCCCAAGAATGTGATACATTCCTTATACTTATCTCTTTTATTTTGTCATTATGACAAACATACATTGTAGAAGTTATTATCTTTTTTTAATAAATAAAAAAACTGATTTTGAAGATCCTAAGATTATAGATATTCAGTGAAAAAGCATTGGGAGTCATGTGTCTGACCACATAATGGGTAGATATTCTTAGGCTCACAGCAATAAGTCTGCCAGACTAATTGGCTAGAAGTATGATTACTTTTGTGCAAATCTAAATTGCCAAGCTGGAATCAAGATTGCCGGGAGAAATATCAATAACCTCAGATATGCAGATGACACCACCCTTATGGCAGAAAGTGAAGAGGAACTAAAAAGCCTCTTGAAAGTGAAAGAGGAGAGTGAAAAAGTTGGCTTAAAGCTTAACATTCAGAAAACGAAGATCATGGCATCTGGTCCCATTACTTCATGGGAAATAGATAGGGAAATAGTGGAAACAGTGAGAGACTTTATTTTGGGGGGCTCTAAAATCACTGCAGATGGTGACTGCAGCCAGGAAATTAAAAGATGCTTACTCCTTGGAAGGAAAGTTATGACCAACCTAGCTAGCATATTCAAAAGCAGAGACATTACTTTGCCAACAAAGGTCCGTCTAGTCAGGTCTATGGTTTTTCCAGTGCTCATGTATGGATGTGAGAGTTGGACTGTAAAGAAAGCTGAGTACCGAAGAACTGATGCTTTTGAACTGTGGTGTTGGAGAAGAGTCTTGAGAGTCGCTTGGACTGCAAGGAGATCTAACCAGTCCATCCTAAAGGCGATCAGCCCTGGGTGTTCATTGGAAGGACTGATGCTAAAGCTGAAACTCCAATACTTTGGCCACCTCATGCTAAGAGTTGACTCATTGGAAAAGACCCTGATGCTGGGAAGGGTTGGGGGTAGGAGGAGGAAGGGAATGACAGAGGATGAGACGGCTGGATGGCATGACCGATTCAATGAACATGAATTTGAGTGAACTCCAGGTGTTGGTGATGGACAGGGAGGCCTGGCGTGCTGTGATTCATGGGGTCGAAAAAGTCAGACATGACTGAGCGAGTGAACTGAACTGAACGGAAATTGCCTACTAAGATGTGGACCAAAGCAGAAAATTTAGAGCAGTTGTTTCAAGCTGGAATCATCTGCAAAGAAGCCACTAGGGCACTTGGTACTTCTGATGGCTTTTCTCCTTACTGATGTGTGTGTGCTCTGCCACGTCTGACTCTTTGTGTCCTCATGGACTGTAGCCCACCAGGTTTCTCTGTCCATGGAATTCTCTATGCCAGAATACTGGAGTGGGTTGCCTCCTACTCCAGTAGGTTGCCTCCTACTCCAGGAGATCTCCCCAACTAAGGGATTGAACACACATCTCCTGTGTCTCCTGCATTGGCAGGCAGATTCTTCACCACTGAGCCACCTGAATTGGACTCTCTCCTTATTAATTCCACACTGTTGCTTCCCCTTTGATTTGAGACTGTCCTTCTCCAGTCTTTGCCAGGCATAAGCCTTTTTCAGCTCTAAAACTCTTGGAAGGAAAAGGCTGTCATAATTACATGCCAATCCTGCAGCAGGACTCTGAGCTTATGCCTGCCACCAACTCTGTCCTAAAGGATTGAGCTCTAGGCTTTGCCCTGTGTATGTGCTAAGTGATGCAAGTCTTTGCTTTCTTTTCTGTGTTAATGGAAGTAAGGCCCTTTCACTAACACAGTGAAGACATGTCATCTGGATAACTTGTGAAGAGAAGTGCAGTTGTCAAGCCCTGTCACAAAGATAAAACTATATGCCTGACATTTTACAGTATTAACTCATTCATTCTCACTACAACCTGATTATTTAGGTACTCTGTCTAACGGGCTTTTCAGACGGCACTAGTGGTAAAGAACCCACCTGCCAATGCAGGAAGCATAAGAGATGCAGGTTTGATCTTTGGGTCAGGAAGATCTCCTGGAGGAGTTTATGTCTAATAGGTGAGAAAAATGGAGACTTGGTGAGTGATAGTACCAAGCAGTACTCTCAAGCACTTCAATATGGTACAAAACTTGAGTTTTCCCCCCATCTTTTGTTTCACTGTCTAACATAGAAAGTCATATTTTGAGTATTACTTGCAACATTGACACTAAGTGTCAAGACATTAATTATAGAACACTTTATATTAATTTAATGAAAATAAATGTTTTAATACACTTTTAAATAGACTATGCCATGAGGTAGATATACAATTAACAACAGGAGGCCAGGTGAGGCTTGGCCTTTCCTTGAATACTTAAATCTAATTTATTATCTATTTTTGTTAAACTAAAGCATCCACATAATTAAATAAAAAGTACATGACTTTGTGAAGACTATAAAACCCTTTGTAATTGCTTTTAAGCCTTTAATTTCTATTTAATTGGAATCACTGTTCAACTAAATGACTTCTCTACTATGTTAAATGTCTTTTCCTGGTTATACAATATGATGTGCTTTCATACGAATTTATAGAAGTTCTAAATCTTTAGTGTTCAGAGACTAATTTGTGCATTCATATATGTGTGTATATGTATATATATATATATATAAATTTGAAGTTTGAAAAGTATATAAATACTCATCATTGATAACCTCTTTCAGTTATGCTATTTTTTTAAAGACTATAAAACCCTTTGTAATTGCTTTTAAGCCTTTAATTTCTATTTAATTGGAATCACTGTTCAACTAAATGACTTCTCTACTATGTTAAATGTCTTTTCCTGGTTATACAATATGATGTGCTTTCATACGAATTTATAGAAGTTCTTTAGTGTTCAGAGACTAATTTGTGCATTCATATATGTGTGTATATGTATGTATATATATACATATAAACTTGAAGTTTGAAAAGTACATAAATACTTATCATTGATAACCTCTTTCAGTTATGCTATTTTTTTTCTAAGAGTTCAAGTAGATGATTTTAGGTATTGGACCGATTTTTTTTTTCTTTTAAATAAACTTAATTTTTAGAGCAGCTTTGATTTACAGGAAAATTAATAGTTCTCATTTACCCATACTCAGTTTCCTCTGCTGTTAACATCTGACACTGATGTGGTATATTGGTTACAACTAACAAGCTAACACTGAAACATTAGTGTCAGTTAAATTTCACACTTTATTTAGGCCTCTTCCTGTCCCATGCTCCATCCAGAACCACACATTACACTTAGTCATCGTTCCTTATTGAGCTTCTCTCATGTCTGTTTCTTAAAGCAGAATCAAGAAGAAGCTCCTCTAGGTCATCACAGAGCTCCAGGCTGGACTCCCTGTGTTATATAGCAGCTTCCCACTAGTATCTTTTTTACACATAATAGTGTATATGTCAGGGCTACTTTTTCAATTCATCTTATTCTCTTCTTCCTATACTGTGTCCACAAGTCCATTTTCTATGTCTGCATCTCCATTCCTTCCCTGCAAATAAGTTCATCGGTACTATAAGCTTCCCACTAGTATCTTTTTTACACATAATAGTGTATATGTCAGGGCTACTTTTTCAATTCATCTTATTCTCTTCTTCCTATACTGTGTCCACAAGTCCATTTTCTATGTCTGCATCTCCATTCCTTCCCTGCAAATAAGTTCATCGGTACTATGGGAGGGAGGATCAAGAGGGAGGAAATGTATATAAAATTATGACTGATTTGCATTGTAGTACTGTAGAAACCAAAACAACATTGTAAGGCAATTATCTTTCAATCAAAAAAAAATTAAAGAAGAAATCCTTCATGGTTTCTGTAATCAGTTAGCCTTACCTGCTTCCATTCTTTGCTTCCCGGCCACATACACAACTAAAAATTTAATAATTAAGGCATTCTTCTTGATTTTGGTCTTTGTAAGATCGGAAAATAATGAAAACAATATTATAACACCTGAAAATCTACATCACCGAGTTTGTATAAGGATCCAGTGAGGGATACTGCCTGGCTGTCTTGCTCCTTTTACAAGTATGAGTGGCTATGTGACTCCAGTTTAGCCAATGATACAAGAGAAAGATATTGGGTAAGGTAAGGTTGCCAGGAAAGTATATATAATTCACACATTCACCTGGCATCTCCTTTGCCCTACTCCATGATTCTTATCCCAGACTCCAAATCCACCCCTCTCCCACCTTCCTTCCCCTTGGCAAATATGAGTCTGTTCGCTATGTTTGTGAGTCTATTTCTGTTTTGTAGATACGTTCATTTGTGTCATATTTTAGATTTCACATATAAGTGATACCATATTGAATTTATCTTTCTCTTCTAACTTGCTTCACTTCATATAATAGTTCTAGGTCCATCCTTGTTGCTGCAAATGGCATATTTCATTCTTTTTAATGGCTGGGTAATAAAAAATGATTTTGATCAATAGAAGTACAGAGGCTATCTTAACATCCCATGGATAAAAGCCAAAATCTAAATTGGAATAAAAAGAAAGAACAATGTCTCTTTTTCACATTTTTTTCAGCTTGTACAATACCAAACAGCCTACCTCCAGAATTTGTGTCTTAAATAAATAAGTCATTAAATACAGTCATAGTTGATACTGAAATAAAAAGATGCTTGCTCCTTGGAAGAAAAGCTATGACAAACCTAGACAGCATATTAAAAAGCAGAGACAGTACTTTACCAACAAAGGTCCCTCTAGTGAAAGCTATGGCTTTTCCAGTAGTCATGTATGGGTATGAGATGTGGACAGTAAAGAAAGCTTAGGGCCAAAGAATTGATGCTTTTGAACTGTGGTGTTGGAGAAGACTCTTGAGAGTCCCTTGGACTGCAAGGAGATCCAACCAGTCCATCCTAAAGGAAATTAGTCCTGAATATTCACTGGAAGGACTGATGTTGAAGCTGAAGCTCCGATACTTTGGCCACTTGATGCAGAGCACTCACTCATTGGAAAACAATCCTGATGCTAGGAAAGAATGAAGGCAGAAGGAGGAGAAGGGGACAACAGAGGATGAGATGGATGGTATCACTGACTCAATGGACATGAGTTTGAGTAAGCTCTAGGAGTTGGTGATGGAGAAGGAATCCTGGCGTGCTGCAGTCCATGGAGTTGCAAAGAGTCAGACATGACTGAGCAATTCAACTGAACTGATTTGAATTGATATTGCAGGTTAAATCTTTAGCCTAAGGCCTGATGTGGGTACTCTGATATTTTTAGTGGATATTATCATGAAGATATCTACCAGTTTAGAAAGTTAAAACTACCAAACAGAATATAAACACCCAGATATATTAAAATTTAGTTTTCTTTAGCACATATCTACATTAAATGCTTTCACACAAAATGAGCAAAGTGGGTCATTACCTGTTCCTATGTGTGCATGCCTGTGTGCTCAGTTGCTTCAGTTGTGTTCAACTCTTTGCCACCCTATGGACTGTAGCCCGCCAGGCTCCTCTGTCCATGGGATTCTCCAGGCAAGAGTACTGGAGTGGGTTGCCATGTCCTTCTCCAGGGGATCTTCCTGATCGAGGGACTGAACTTGCATCTATTTTGTCCCCTGCATTGCAGGTGGCTTCTTTACCACTAGTGCCACCTGGGAGGCCCCCGTTCCTAAACATAACACAAAAAGAGAAAAGCTGCTATCTCCAGCAGAACAAGCAGTCACAGGCCCAAATACAAGATATATGAAGAAATAATCAGTGATATCTGAACCATTTTGATTGTGTAAGTGGCTAAAATGCTGTTGTTAGAGTTCTTTTGCAGTAGAACATGATCTTGGTGGAAATACCTGCTCATGTCCTGAACCTTCAATCTTAATGTTTGAGATTGTGTATGAAGTAAAAGATGTATTATCCCTTACAAAATAAGCTTTCCAAAGGTGGTTTCTTGTTTCTGTGTTCATAAATATATTTTATTTATTAGAAGATAAACTACTTGAGAACAGTGACTGTGTCTTATTCATAATCATAACCCCAGAACTCAAGATCCTGGAACATAGTAGTTGCCAAAAGATACTCTATGAATGAATTAATTGAATTGAATGAATGAATAGCATACTAAGTAATTTGCAGATGCCTATGAACTTTCAACTATGAGCAATGATTCTATGTGTAGCAGGATGATTTCTCTGTACCTAAATGTTAAGGAGCATTTTTGCCCCTGTTTCTCAGGCTGTTCTCTTCTCAATGAGTAGGACTGAGGATGGAATGGTAGGGAATATTTTTGAACTAATATTCTTGATAGCTAGATTCTTGCAAATAGTTCTGTTCAGATAACAGTAATACACTGAGAAGAAGCTATGGTCAATTTTCCTCTTTCCCCTTTCTATCAAAATTTAGGTTCCTTTTTTTTCCTATTCTTATAAAGTTTGTTTTCATTGTCATATCAGTTCAGTTCAGTTCAGTCGCTCAGTCATGTCCAGCTCTTTGCGACCCCATGAATCGCAGCATGCCAGGCCTCCCTGTCCAACACCAACTCCTGGAGTTCACTCAGATTCACGTCCATCGAGTCAGTGATGCCATCCAGCCATCTCATCCTCTGTCGTCCCCTTCTCCTCCTGCCCCCAATCCCTCCCAGCATCAGGGTCTTTTCCAA
>SJYT01062882.1:0-34392 GCA_006410635.1 Cephalophus harveyi
TGAAAGTGCTTTGAAAAGGAAAATGATGTACACATAAAAGAAATGATTAAATTCCCAGAAATTTACTGTAAGTATGTATCTATTTGGTTATTAACAAAATTATGGGTTCAATTTCTGAGGTTTGGAATATTAAAACATACACACAAACACGCACAACTGTTGGAGTGATAAATAATTGTAAACTCTCTTAGTTAAATGGTATTTTCGCCCTTCAGCCTTTTTCATCCTTGTACTTTAAAGACTATATTGAGAGGATAAGAAGCTGTTTAGGCTACTGCCAAGTAAGATGAACTGTGGGGTGCCTTCTTTTTGGGCACTAGAAAAAGAACAATTATTTCTGGAAACTAAAAAAAGAGACAGAGAAGGAAAGGAAGGAAGACTGCAGGGCAGGTAAGAAAGAGAAATTTCTATTTATGCATGGCCATTTGACCTTCTGTGGGGTGACTTAGTTTAATTAGCTGGTTGTGACCAAGTGTGGTCTAGCCGTGCTATAGTTGGGGGTAGGCACAAAATATAAGAACCCAACTGCTTAACACCCTTAAAATCCCAAGGAGCTGTCTATTGAGGCCCGCCTAGCAGAGGACTCTTTTGCCTCTGTAGGTACTTGTCCTCCTGGGTTGAACTTCGTATAGGCAATCACTGTTGTTTCTGCAGTCCATGGAGGAAGGCTGGCTGAGAGCTTGAAAAGTTCATTTAGGAAGAGTGGATACAGAACTGGTGTGGAAAGATCAGTTAACCTAGGGGGTGGCTGTAGTCTTTCAAAACAGGGTCAGTATGGTATAACCTTCTTCCCTAACTTTTCCATTCATATTTTTAAACTTTTGTATGGTTTCCTTCCCCAGAAAAGCGTTAAGTGTTACTGAAAGAAAGGAAAGGAGAATCAAAGTCTTCAAACATGTCCCTGTCAACAGTAATCTTTTAGAACTGAAAAAGGAAGTTTCTACCTTGAAGAGTTTAAATGGAAGGGAAGGACGCTCACTATAATACTACTGTTCAGAAGCTTGAGCAGGAAATTAATTATTGCAATATTTTTCTTCTTTGATATTTCTTATTTGATATTTATACTTTAAGCAGATCCCAAATATCTCTAGTGTTTTCAGATAAGGACTCAAAGTCTTTCCCCCGGGACCTAGGGTGGATGGGGGCAGCTGGTAATTTGACCAAGAGCATGGGCTCTGAAATTCCATCAGTTCAGTTCAGACACTCAGTCATATCTGACTCTTTGCAACTCTATGGACTGCACACCAGGCTTCCCTGTCAATTACCAACTCCCGAAGCTTGCTCAAACTAATGTCCATTGATTTGGTGATGCCATCCAACCATTTGATCCTCTATCATCCCCATTCTCTTCCTGCCTTCAATCTTTCCCAGTATCAGGGTCTTCTCTAATGAGTCACTTCGCACTGGGTGGCAAAAGTATTGGAGCTTCAGCTTCAGCATCAACCCTTTCAATGAATATTCAGGACTGATTTCCCTTAGGATTGACTGTTGACAAGGGACTCTCAAGAATCTTCTCCAACACCACTGTTCAAAAACATCAATTCTTTGGCACTCAGCTTTCTTTATGGTCTAACTCTCACATCCATACATGACTACTGGAAAAACCACAGCTTTGACTATATGGACCTTTGTCAGCAAAGTAACTTCTCTGCTTTTTAATATGCTGTCTAGTTTTGTCATAGCTTTTCTTCCAAGGAGCAAGCATCTTTTAATTTCATGGCTGCAGTCACCATCTGCAGTGATTTTGGAACCCAAGAAAAGAAAGTCTGTCACTGTTTCCATTGAGTGCATTTGTGCCGTAGTATGAACATTCTTTGACATTGTCTTTCTTTGACATTGGAATGAAAACCAATCTTTTCCAGTCCTGTGGCCACTGCTGAGTTTTCCAAATTTGCTGGCATGTTGAGCACAACACTTGAACAGCATCATCTTTAGGATTTGAAATAGTTTAACTGGAATCCCATCACCTCTACTAGCTTTGTTCATAGTGATACTTCCTAAGACCCACTTGACTTCACACTCCAGGATGTCTGGCTCTAGGTGGGTGATCACACTATTGTGGTTATCTGGATCATGAAGATCTTTTTTGTATAGTTCTTCTGTGTGTTCTTGTCCACTCTTCTTATTATCTTCTACTTCTGTTAGGTCAATACCATTTCTGTCCTTTATTGTGCCCATCTTTGCATGAAATGTTCCCTTGGTATCTTTACTTTTCTTGAAGAGATCTCTAACCTTTCACATTCTATTGTCTTCCTCTATTTCTTTGCTTTGATCACTTAGGAAAGCTTTCTTATCTCTCTTTGCTATTCTTTGGAACTCTGCATTCAGATGGATATATCTTTCCTTTTCTCCTTTGCATTTAGCTTCTCTTCTTTTCTCAGCTATTTGTAAGGCCTCCTCTGACAACCATTTTGCCTTTTTGCATTTCTTTTTCTTGGGGATGGTTTGGTCATCGCCTCCTGTACAATGTCACGAACCTCCGTCCATAGTTCTTCCGGCACTCTGTCTATCAGATCTAATAATCCCTTGAATCTACTTGTCACTTAAGGTATAATTGCAAGGGATTTGATTTAGGTCATATCTGAATGATCGAGTGGTTTTCCCTACTTTCTTCAATTTAAGTCTGAATTTTGCAAAAAGGAGTTCATGATCTGAGCTACAGTCAGCTCCCAGTCTTGTTTTTGCTGACTGTATAGAGCTTCTCCATCTTTGGCTGCAAAGAATATAATCAATCTGATTTTGGTCTTGACATCTAGTGATGTCCATGTGTAGAGTTGTCTCTTGTGTTGTTGGAAGAGGGTGTTTGCTATGAAATTCCATCACCTAGTTTGAATTCAGTCTTCTCCCTCCTAGCTCTGTGACCATGGGGAGGTTACTGATTCTCTTTGGTATCCCCATCTAGGACATGAGACTATTCATCCCTATCTATTAATTAAGATCTAATAAGGTTTCAATTAAAAAAGATAAAAAATCATTGAGATCTCACATTTAGTGGGTGTTAATTCATTTTCCTTTCTTCCTTATTTGGTAAAGCACCCACAATTTTTAATAAATCTTTCTAAAGGGCAGTCAGTAGGAAAGTATTTTGTTCTGAGATTTGCATGGCTAAATCTTCAAAGTTTCCCAAATTTTAGGGTCAAAGGCAAAGCTTTTGAATAATAATTGAAGTTTTGAATAATAATTCATTTGGCTGTAAATCCCTTAGCATTTGGAATTACCTCTCTTATATTTTTATATATGGCCATTCATTCAACATTTGTTATGTGCTAAGAACTGTTTTCAGGTGATTTATATTAATTCTTTCATTTGATTATCACACTGTTTCCATTTTAGAGTGAGAAAACTAAGGCTCAAGCTCTTAAACACTGTACAGCCTCCATGGAACCTGATGCATAGTAAATACTCAATAACTAAGTGATGGTCGAATGAATAAATTGACCCATTACACTTGTAGAGTTCTTTCAACTTATACATCCTGTTCACATACTGGATCTTGTTTTATTCTTTTTTCAGGCAATCAAATCATTCTTCCCGTCTCTTCTGAAGTGGGAGGGACCTTATAGCTTTTAGATACAAGTGAAGTGCCTTAAAATACTAATGGAGTATTAGTATTTTACATAGGAAGAAGGGTTTTCTAGTTCAGTCATTCTGATTGGTGAACACTTCCAAAGGGAGGAGGAAGAAATTGTCAGGAGCACGCCCAACACTTAATAGCCCAAATCTACTGCTTACTATTCTCTATTCCTTGCTAAGAGTAGAAAGACAAATGACAAGACAGAAGATGAAAGTCAGTTTTGATGTTCAAGTCAGCTTCGGTGTCCTTGTAATCTTGTCATAGATCATTTATATTAACTTAACATAATTACTTTAATAGTGATGTGTATTATAAATAGACTAATCATCCTGAATGCAAACTGTAGAAATTAAACAAATTAAGTGTTTAGCTCAAGGGTTTTTTTTTTTTTCCCCCCTCTCTCTCACTCTCTCTTCTTCTTCTTCTCCTTCTGTGTCTCTTCCTAAACACAGGCAGCCAGAGATTCAGGCCCCAGATTTCTCTCTGCAGAGTGTACTTTACCTTTTGGATGGGACTTTAAAGACTTTAAACAGCTTGAGACTTATAGTTTGCCACAGGAGCATGTAGCAAATTCCTATTTCTACTTTTTGAACCAGGAGCTGGAGTATAAGAGCCCCGCGCAGGAAGTCGCAGGTGGTGGGAAAGGGGAAACAAGGTCATTTTCAACCATGTACATTGAGGTTGTACCTTTAAAGTCAATTCTAAATTTAATTGAAAGCCGAGGGCAGAGAAGCCAAGATCGGAGCAATGTGGTGATTTATTCTGAAGCCTGTAAGAAGTCATGCGGCTGAATGTAGGATGAGCTGGAGCTTTAATAAAAATGGCACTGGGGAAGCCAGCGGGAAGAGGCACAAGAATGGAACTGGGTTAGATGAAGGATCTCCAGGCCTAAAAGGGAGCAGGGGTCTGAGAGAGCAGTGTTTGCCCAAACTCTGCTGTTTTTACCATGATGGATGCACGTATGTAATCCGCATCAAAAGGAAAAACCAGGATCAGACAGAAGCCACCAAGACTCTTTAGACAGTGAATTTTGCATGAAATCATTAAGGTGTCCAAACTGCAGAAAGGCTATGGAATGAATGGCAAGGAAAACTCATCTAGTATTATTCCTAGCTGAAATTTAGCTGAAGAAAAATGACATGTTCCTTTATTAAAACACTACAGGACTTGACAGCAAGGCTCCCACATATTTCTAGGGGTGTTATTGTCTACTAAATGATATTGGACCATTGCTACAGAAAATCCATAACATATTCTCAGAATCAAATCTTCTCTGTTAACAAATGGTTTAGGAACAAAAACAAACAAAAACAATAACAAACGCAAACCAAACAACAACAACAACAAAAAGAACAGGCTTGTTAGCAGATGTTGGAAAGAGAATTGGACTAGAAATCTTACATAATTCCTGGGTTCTAGTGGGTTCTAGGCTCTCTGATCTGAGGGAGGCACTGGTTGTAGGCACTCCAGTTTTAGGGACTATATGATCTATATTCTTGACTCTAATTTTCTAGACTCTTTTCTTTAGATCAACTTCATATTTTATTCAGCATTGGTATTCATTTCAATCTTAGTAAAAACATAGTACATGTTCATTGCAGAAAATTCAGAAAATGTAAAAGATAATCAAAAAGAAAATAAACATCACTGTAATCTCACTGCCCAGAAATAACTGCTGTTAACATTTTGGTCAATATCACTCTGATTAAGATCACATTCAAAGGACCAGGAAGGTCCTTCCTACTGAGAAATGATTGTCATAATCAGAATTTGGATGTGGTAGTGATGGGTCTTTTAAAAATCTTTAGATGAACGGTCACTAACTTTGAGTAAGTCTTTTGCTCCAAGAGCAAAATGTTCTAGCTCTCTGGCTTGTGATATCAAGATCCATGCCATCTCAGAGGAAACTATGTGCAAGACTCTGTCTGGATTCTGTGAATCAGGAGCTTGTGACCACCAACTTTCAATCATCACCAAGTCTCCTAGAGGGGCTTAATTATTTGTGTGTGTGTGTGTGCCTGTGCTTTTTTGGTAATATTTGGATAAGGACAGGTGGCTCAGTGGTCAAGAATCCACCCGCCAATGCAGGAGATGTGGGTTCGATCCCTGGGTCCTGAAGACCCCCTAGAGGAGGAAATGGCAACCCATACTGTATTCTTGCCTGAAAATTCCATGGATAGAGGAGCCTGGTGGGCTAGTCTATGGGGTCGCAAAGAGTCTGACACGACTGAGCACGCATGCACAGACAGTAACATAAAAATAACTGATATGTTGGGGTACTGAAATTATGAACAACCTTCTGTTTTCCGTATTCTTGTTATAATATCTGTGCAACTGGGAATTCCCTGGTGGACCAGTTGTTAGGACTCCATGTTCTCACTGCAGAGGAGGGCCTGGGTTTGCTCCCTGGTTGGGGAAATAAAATCCCACAAGCAGCATGGAGCAGCAAAAAAAAAAAAAAAATGTGCAGTCAGTGAAAATAGTAAGGAAAAAAGGTGACAGTGGAGAGATGAGAAAGTATGATACCACGTGTGTTTGGAACACCTTGGACAAGTTACTTAGGCTCACTGAGCCTCAGTTTCCTGTTCTGTAAAATGGGAATAGTAAGACCTACCTTGCAGGGCTGCTAAAAAAATTAGGAATACTGTATGTAAAGCAACAAGCATTGAATTGGCCACACAATAAGTATCCAATCCATGGTGGCTGTTATTGTTATAATAGGATCGATTTTCAAAAAACATTCTCCTTCAGTTCCCACACTCACATGCGTATGTGCTGAGTCGCTTCACTCATGTCCAACTCTTTGCCACACCATGGACTGTAGACTGCCAGACTCTTCTGTCCATGAAATTCTCCAGACAAGAATACTGGAATGAGTTGCTTTGTCCTCCTCTGGAGGATCTTCCGAACCCAGGGATTGAACCCATGTCTCTTCCATTTCTTGCACTGGCAGGCAGGTTCTTTACCACTAGCACCACCTGGGAAGCCCCCCACTCTCACAGTTCATGTGTAAAAATATAAGGAGATGTTGCTTAGAAGTTCCTGATACATAGCTGTTCCAGTTCTTGGGAAAATTTTCTAACTCAGTCCAGGAGAAAAACCAATACCTTAGTCTTCTAAGGGATTCAGTTTGCTGGTGATTCTGTTCTGTAAAACCACTTAAACACAGTCAAGACAATGTTTACCAGCAACAGGGGACATGACTGTAAACCATCAGCCTAGAGAAAGACAAAAGAAATTTAAGAGTGTGGGCCAGCTCGTATCAGGAGAAAACAATACACGCACAGTCAAAAGATTTCTGTCAGCACACCATGCTTCTGGTTGTTTATTCAAAAACATATCTTGGACACTAATTGTGTATCATCCAGACCTGGGCCATCTCTAGGGATGCAAAGCTGAGGGGCAGTGTTCACTGTGATTGTTTTCAGTTTTAATTTCCAGGTTGGGAGTTGGAGGTAGATGGGTTTGAATCTTAGTTTAGCAGTCCAAGTGACAATAGCTTACTGGCTGAGTGATGTTCTGCAAGCTGACCAATCTGCTGAAAATCAGTGTTTACACTGGTATCTCGGATACCAGTGCTTTTTAGACAAAAGAATGAGCTGAGAACGTGAATTAAAGTGCCTGGGCCAGGCACTTAATAGGTCCTCAGAAAACAATGATAGTGGTTGTTGCTGGTAATGATGAGATGCAGGCTTCATCTTTGAGGCATGCTCAACATAGCAGCAGGGAAAATGTATGTGAATAAAGTCCTGAATAAAAGTGGGCTTCCCAGCTGGCACTGGTGGTAAAGAACCTGCCTGCCAATGCAGGAGACATAAGAGACGCAGGTTCAATCCCTGTGTTGGGAAGATCCCCTGCAGAAGGGAATAGCAACCCATTCCAGTATTCTTGCCTGGAGAATCCCATGGACCGAGGAGCCTGGTGGGTTATAGTCCATGGGGTCACAAGGAGTCGGACCTGACTAAGTGACTAACACACACAGTGCCTCAGTGTTAGGAAGGTATGTGAGCAATGAAGCCGATGTGAAGAGGCTACAATCGGGGAGGGGTAGGGGAGCTTCAAAGAGAAACGTGGAAGCCTCACCATGAAAGATGTGTAGAAATTCTCCAAAAGGAAAGCGAAGCAGAGCAGTCCAGGCAGAGAAGCACAAGGCAACCGTAAGGGTACAAAGTGTGAGACTTGGGCAGGGATGTCACTCCGTGTCTTGAACCTAGTGCTGCCACGTGGCTAAGAATGATGGGAGAGGAGGAAGAGAGAGGGCTGAACTGTCCAGGTGGGAAACCACCCAAAAGCCATGGTCTTAGTGTCTTGAACAAGAGGCAGATTTGATATGGAAGTTGTGCTGGACACCCTTCATCAGCACCTAGAGTCATCCTCCACTCACTTCCATCTGCTCATGATGCAGGGGCTGACAGACTGCGGACCCAGCAGCAGGCTTCCTTGCCCTCCAGCTTCCAGTAGGCTTCAGCCAAGGAGACAGGGGGAAGAAGTGAAAGGAAGAATATTGGAGTATCTATTGCCTTGATGGAAGATCCAGCACCTGTTGGGTGACTTTCTCACAGAGATCCATGTGCCCTTCCTTTCCCGTGATGAAAGCACTGAGATATGGAAACCATCTCTTACTGTTTATATAGTCCTTTCATGAACTTTCCCTGAATTGCCCAATTTGAGGTACCAAATGTTTCCTGCCAGCCCCTTGACTGATACATATCTTGAATAAGTAATTCAATCAATGTGTCTGTTGGGGAGGGTTACAGCAGCGAGCTGATGGCACTAATGCCGAAAGACATGAGATTCCAGAGCACGCGATCTGTAAAAGGAACAATGTTTGTCTGTTTTGTTGGGGTTGCTAGTCTGGAACCACACGGAGACACGGCGTGACTTCTTGGAGAGCATCCTCAGCCTTGCCTCTAAGTGAGCCACTCACAGCAGGCTTGAAGGGTGATGCTGTCCAAAGATGTTCCCCATCTCAATAGAAGGACTGACTTCAAAAGGAAACCCTTGAAATAAGCTGTCTCATGTCAAGATTTTTCTTATTAGGAGAGCTAAGGGGATCATAAGTGGGAGTGGTTGTTGGGAATTCTCTGGCAGTCCAGTGGTTAGGACTCCATGTTCTCACTGCTGAGGGTATGGATTCAGTTGATTGGGGAACTGGGATCCCACAAGCTGTGTGTAGTGGTAGAAAAAGGAAAAAATAAGGTGGGAGTGGTGGTGGGTAACTGATGTAGCCGACTTATGAAGAGAGCTCCCCTCTCCCCCTTTTGATCTGTTTTTCTTTTGTAAAGAATCAAGAGAGTTTCTATTCCCCACCCCTGCCCCTCACCTTTTCCCAGGTCTGTAGGAACCATCTACTCTCTCTCCACCCACTCCTGCCCATCCCATGCTCTGGGAAGGATGGGATGCAACCATTTAACTTTTACAGCTCTCCCCAGGGGAGCTGAATTTTGAAACTCAGCTTTAATTATATAATGAAAGCATATGTTTTCTATTGCAAGGATTGTAGACAGCAGTGAGGAGGAGGGAAAAGTTGGGGTGAGAATGTGTGAGGAGAGAGGACTGAGTGACTTCCAGGGATAAGTAGTTATAGTGACGAGTAGAAGGCCATGCTCAGACCTCCGAGGCAGAGCTGGGAGCATCTCCTTCAATAATCAGTAAGTACTGAGAGCTAGGCATGCAGGCCACTGCTGGGCTTGGGGAAATTTGGAGTACATGTATATGTAAGTAGAGGAAAGAACTGGGGTGGGGTTTAGAAGAGAAGAGATGAATTCAGGTTGGTGGGACCTAGAGACAGTATGGAGAAGGCAATGGCACCCCACTCCAGTACTCTTGCCTGGAAAATCCCATGGATGGAGGAGCCTGGTAGGCTGCAGTCCATGGGGTTGCTAAGTTGGACATGACTTAGCGACTTCACTTTCCCTTTTCACTTTCATGCATTGGAGAAGGAAATGGCAACCCACTCCAGTGTTCTTGCCTGGAGAATCCCAGGGACGGGGGAGCCTGGTGGGCTGCCATCTATGGGGTCGCACAGAGTCGGACACGACTGAAGCGAATTAGCAGCAGCAGCAGCAGCAGAGACAGTATATGAGTTGAATCTCAAGATAGGCAGATGTGGAAGTAGCAGGGAATTTCTGGGTACTTCTTCCCCATCTTTGCCACCTCCCTTGCCCTGGCCCCTCCAAGCAGTGAACCAGCTTCAATGTATGTAGAGAGCAGCTTCAAATATTTGATGATATAATATATTCAGAATATGCTTCAGGGTGTATGGTCTAAGACAAACCATATTTTGCATAGGCTACCTTCATCACCTTAGTCACACCTGCTGCTGCTGCTGCTAAGTCACTTCAGTCGTGTCTGACTCTGTGTGACCCCATAGATGGCAGCCCACCAGGCTCCCCCGTCCCTGGGATTCTCCAGGCAAGAACACTGGGGTGGGCTGCCATTTCCTTCTCCAATGCATGAAAGAGAAAAGTGAAAGTAAAGTCGCTCAGTCGTGCCCGACTCTTAGTGACCCCATGGACTGCAGCCCACCAGGCTCCTCCATCCATGGGATTTTCCAGGCAAGAGTACTGGAGTAGGGTGCCATTGCCTTCTCCTTAGTCACACCAGCAGTAGATAAATACGTGCTTCTAATTACAGAATTAATACACAAATACTTTTTTTAATTTTGGTTGAGCCAGGTCTTTAGTTGCAACATGTGGGATCTAGTTTCCTGACCAAGGATCAAGCCTGGGGCCCCTGCGTTGGGAATGTAGAGTCTTAGCCCCTGGACTACCAGGGAAGTCCCCACACATACTTTTTTTTATCATAAAAAAGTCCAAGCATTACAGACGTTCCCTTTGAAATCACCACACTCAAACCCATATTTACTTCTAGAAACATATTGTTCTGTGTGTGGGTCTATGGTTGCATAATGGTATCACACTGTGTGTTCATTCTATACCTTGCATTTATCACTCAATATATCCTGGAGCTTGTTGTGAGGTATTTCACAGAGAGCTACCCTCATTCTTTTTTAATCCTGCCTAGCATTTGTTTGTTTCTAGATATAGTTTTGAAAACACTTTTCATAACTAACTCTTTTGTAAACTTTCCTTGTGGTAAAAAAATATACCCCAGAAATATTAAGGATCCTCCCCAAGAGAGTCTATCGCCATAGGAGGACTGGAAAGGGGGTTGGAGAAACGATTTTCAATCAATATCCCAGGTGATTTTATTACTCGGCAAGTCTGGAAACATTATTATGGTTTATTTTTCTGTTTCCCTATCAAAGGCTATTTAAGTAACTTGAATTTTTTATATTACAGTACTGCAAGGCACAGTCTTCCTAGTGAGGCTGATACTGGGGCTGTACATTCTTCCTAGTGAGGCTGATACTGAGAAATGCAATTGTTGGGTCAGGTAGTGTGTACATTTTAATATTATATGAGATACTGCCAAATTGCCTCATAATGTGGCTGTAGCAATGTACAGTCCCCTCACTATCTCAGTATGTCTTCTTGTATCAAAAAAAATGAATTACATCCAATCTGTCTTCATGTCTTAATATCAAATTTTACCAGAACTCATCATCATAACCCATCTCTCTCAATATGTTTCATACTATTCTAGTAAAGGGAACTGAAGCTCACTCAGATACCCAAGCAAGAAATCTGACTCCTCTCACTTCTCACTCCCTAGCACTAATTGGTCATAAAGCTTATCAATTTTACCACTTTAATATCTGTACATTCCTGCATGTCTGTCATTACTACCTAATTCTTACTACCTAATTCATTTTTGTCTTTTTTTTTTTTTCATCTTAGGCAATGACATAGACCCCTCATCCGTCTCCTGGCTTTTCCTTCCACACCCCACCCACTAAAATTTATATATATTAACTGTATCAGCTTACTGATTACAACTCTTCAATGGCTACCAGTTGCCATGAAAACCAACTCCAGACTTAAGATTTTACAAAGATTTTGAAATCAACCACTTTTTGCCCATTTCTATCCCACTTGATAGAAATGTTATCTGTGAAGAAACTGTTTGAAGGACATGCAGTCTATCCATTCTAGCTAGTCTAGATTTTATTCAGTGAAAAACCATAAGCATTACTTGGCCAGTTCTATTGTGGTTCCTATAGAATTACTTCCTATGAGTTATTGTTTGCTCTGTGTATCCTTCTTTCAAGAAGCACTGCAAAAATTTCTCTCTCTATCCCCCAAATCTAGAACAATGCTTTATTTACAGAAATATTGTCATATATATATCTTGTCTCTCTATCTATATGAATGACACATAGAAATGCACACACATCAAATGAAAACCAATAGGAAAAATCCAAATGTAATCTTCTACTCCAGGATGTCTTTTCTGGTTGTTTTAATCTACTATACATTATGTAACCTCAGACCTACTTACTCTTCCCTGCATGCTCTGAGCTTTATTATGTCTCATGCAATATTCTCTGCCTAGACTCTTTCTTCCACCCACTCTTGTTAAGCTGAAGAACTCTAATGCAGCCTGAAGACCAACTCAAAGTCATTCCCAGTAAGTTGAGGGGCTCCTTCCTGTGCTCCCATAGCATATCATATATCAGTCTTAGAATTTCTCACATTGCTTTGCCACATGGCTCGTGGAATCTTACTTCCTGGATCAGGGATTGAACCCTGGTCCTCAGCAGTGACAGCGTGGAGTCCTAACCACTGGACTGCCAGAGTTCCTATAGAATTACTTCCTATGAGTTATTGTTTGCTCTGTGTATCCTTCTTTCAAGAAGCACTGCAAAAATTTCTCTCTCTATCCCCCAAATCTAGAACAATGCTTTATTTACAGAAATATTGTCATATATATATCTTGTCTCTCTATCTATATGAATGACACATAGAAATGCACACACATCAAATGAAAACCAATAGGAAAAATCCAAATGTAATCTTCTACTCCAGGATGTCTTTTCTGGTTGTTTTAATCTACTATACATTATGTAACCTCAGACCTACTTACTCTTCCCTGCATGCTCTGAGCTTTATTATGTCTCATGCAATATTCTCTGCCTAGACTCTTTCTTCCACCCACTCTTGTTAAGCTGAAGAACTCTAATGCAGCCTGAAGACCAACTCAAAGTCATTCCCAGTAAGTTGAGGGGCTCCTTCCTGTGCTCCCATAGCATATCATATATCAGTCTTAGAATTTCTCACATTGCTTTGCCACATGGCTCCTGGAATCTTACTTCCTGGATCAGGGATTGAACCCTGGTCCTCAGCAGTGACAGCGTGGAGTCCTAACCACTGGACTGCCAGGCAATTCCTTCCATGATGATTTTAAACTTAAGGTTTTCCTCATTTTTTTAAACCTGGGTTTCTGTTTATGATTAAATCGGTGCCAAATTGTGTTAAGTTCCATTGTACCTGACTAATAAGAAAAGATCACATAAGAAATACACTAGTATCAAGCTAAGACTGAAGAGTTCCCCAGCCAGCTAGGGAAGGATTCACAGAAAAGCGGGGAGAAATTGGGTCACCACCTAGCATCCAGCAGCCTGGTCATGAAGACCCATAAGACCCTTCGATAGCATGTTCTCTCAAAGAGCTGTGATTCGGTTTCAGCACGTCACCTGGGTCACATTGTGTTAATATTCATTTGGATTCCATTGGTTTTGTGATTTGGCTTTCATTTAAATTCATTTTTACTTTATTGTTGCTTAAGTTCTATGTATAGACAGAGTTAAACACCCAAACAATATTTAAATAATATTATAATAAAAATAGTCTAAAAAGTAAATAAAAATGATCTAAGCCAATGCTAGGTCTGCTTTTCTGTTTGATGGTCTGGGCTGTGGGGAATGTAGGATCTTAGCTCCTCAGCTGAGGACGTCAGCAGTGAGAGCGTGGAGTCCTAACCACTGAATCACTACTGAAACGAACGCTGATCCAAAGTTTTTCTTGAAACAACTGGGCACTGGTGTGATTAGAACTCCGCTTTAAAAGGCAGAAAGACTCCGGCTGCTAGGCTCCTACAATGACCACATGAAGGGTGGGAGCCTTGGCCATTTGACCAGGGGCTGACATTAACTGTCCAATGTAGGCAAAGGGCCTTAAAACCTCACTCAATCTTTACAACCACCGGTGTCCTGATTTTACAGATGAAACAAACTGGCTCAGAGAGGTTAAGGAATTTAAGCATGGTCAGATGTAGAGAAATGCTACAACCCAAGATTTAATGTAGAGCTATGAAAGCCAGTTCTACCTTTCCCATTTAAATTTTCAGTTTTTTGTTTTTATTCTTGTATCAAGGTTATACATGCCCATAGCTTAAAGAATAGAATGGTTCCATATGGTTTGTAAGGAAAAGCAATAGTTTTCTACCTCCTAGACCCCTACTTCCCTCCCCCTGGAGAGAACCACTTTCATGTATCAGCTGTTGCTGTTTATATTTACCTCCATATTTCCATATAACATGCTTAATTGCTAGCTTCTTACTTTTTCAGTTGTAGGTGCCAACTAACAACTCTTCACTCTAGTAGAAGGTGAGGTTAAGCTTTATCTCTCTTTGCCCCCACTCCACTCACTCACATACCACCCTTCTCATCTCCCTCTTCTCCCGATTTAATTATCTTCTAATTTTTGTTTGGTCAGCACTAGGGTTTACACTACAATGACTTTTCACAGCTGAGTCATCTCATAAACCATGATTTTTTTTTTCTTGTGTAACTTTTGTTTTCCCTGAAAATTATCTTATCTTCCCATTTACTTTATCTTCCTATGTGTTTTGCTTTGTTTTCTTTTCAGTTCAGTTCAGTTAGTCACTCGTGTCTGACTCTTTGCGACCCCATGGACTGCAGCACGCCAGGTCTCTCTGTCCATCACAAACTCCTGGAGCTTACTCAGACTCATGTCTATCAAGTCAGTGATGCCATCCAACCATCACATCCTCTGTCGTTCCCTTCTTCTCCCGCCTTCAATCTTTCCCAGCGTCAGGGTCTTTTCCAGTGAGCCAGTTGTTCACATCAGGTGGCCAAAGTGTTGGAGTTTCACTTCAACATCAGTCCTTCCAATTAATATTCAGGGCTGATTTCCTTTAGGATAGACTGGTTTGATCTTCTTGCAGTCCAAGGGACTCTTAAGAGTCTTCTGTAACAACACAGTTCAAAAGCATTGGCCCTCAGTTTTCTTTATAGTCCAACTCTCACATCCATACATGACTACTGGAAACTGATTTTTTAATATGCTGTCTAGGTTGATCATAGCTTTTCTTCCATAGAGCAAGCGTCTTTTAATTTCATGGCTGCAGTCACCATCTGCAATGATTTTGGAGCCCCAAAAAATAAAGTCTGTCACTGTTTTCCCATCTATTTGCCATTAAGTGATGAGACCAGATGCCATGATCTTAGTTTTCTGAATGTTGAGTTTTAAGCCAACTGTTTCACTCTCCTCTTTCACTTTCATCAAGAGGCTCTTTAGTTCTTTGCTTCTGGCCATAAGGGTTGTGTTATCTGCATGTCTGCAGTTATTGATATTTCTCCTGGCAATCTTGATTCCAGCTTGTGCTTCATCCAGCCTGGCATTTCGCATGATATACTCTGCATATAAGTTAAATAAGCAGGGTGACAATATACAGCCTTGATGTACTCCTTTCCCGATTTGGAACCAGTCTGTTGTTCCATGTCCAGTTCTCTTGCTTCTTAACTGTTGTTTTCTTTTAATCAATTCAATCTTTGGTATTTGTCTTCCCTCAAGATGCACAGACATCACATGTTCTACCAATTGTATCTCCCTGCAGATTCTCCCCAGTGGCGTTATGATTTGCTCCGACTTGGACTGGCTATCCTCATAGATTTCCATCATGAGCACCCTGCTGATTCCTGCCACCACTCCCATAGGTGAAATACTGCTTCCTGTATCCATGGCTTCCTCTCTTTGGTTTACTGACCAATCTCTAGCTTCCTGAGAAAGTATGGAGGAGAGGTAACTGTTTTGGAAACTTGCAATTCTGAAAGTTTTTCTTTTTCTACTATCATACATGGTAAAGGTTTGGTTAGATATAAAATTCCACAGTAATAATCATTTTCCTTTATAATTTTGAAGACTTTTCTCCATTGCTTTCTAGTTGCTATCAAGAAATCTGAAGCTCTTTTATTGTGACATGTTTTTTTTTTCTCTTTAGAATCTTATGGTTTTTTTTTTTTTTTTTTACCTCAGTGATATTCCACTTTTTTCTAACATGCTTTAGCGTTGGGAACTTCCCTGGCAGTCCTTTGGTTAAGACATGGTGCTTCCACTGCCGAGGGCCTGGGTTCCATCCCTAGTTGGAGAACTAGGATCCTGCATGCCACATGGGAAGGCCAAAAAATACAGGGAAAAATAGCTTTAGTGGGGGATTGTTTTCGTCCTTTTTGCTGGATAGTGAGTAGTCCTTTTGAATCTGAAAACTAATGTTCTCTCTACTAGAAAAAAAATTGAAGATTATTTTACTGTAAGTTCCTACCTTTGATTAAAATTTTATCTGTTCTTTCTGGAACCCTTATTCTTTGGATATTGTATCTCTATCTTTTCTATTTTCTATTTATTTTATCTTTAGGTCTTTTTGCTTTATTTTCTGGAATAGCCTTAGCTTCCAATCCTACCTTTGTGTCTTTCACATTTTTGATTTCCAGTAATACTTGTTTGTTTGTTTGTTTTCTGGATGTTCATGAAAAAAATCTTATCCTGTTTCATAACTGCAATGTTTTATCTGCTAGTATTATTTTTTCTTTTTTTAGTTTTCTTCTCATTGTATAATCATTGTTTGATCATATTTCTCTTTTCCACCCATTTGTTTTACATTATTTTAACATTAGAGGCTTTTCTGTCAGTCTTGCCCACCTGCTCATATCTAAGCTGTCGGGGGCTTGTAGATTGAGGTTCACTGGGAAGCCATGTCACTAAACCTTGCAGCTGGGGAAACTCTAGGGTGAGTGTCTTTAGATTTTTTCCTTTGGGGTGGTCAGAGGAAATGCTTCCCTCTTTTGGTTAGTGGGTGAAGGTGTGACAGGAGCTGAGTATAGAAAGAGGACTGGCAGGATGCGTGTTGGTATGGGGTGCCTGCGGGGTGTCTCCAGTTCTCCACCCTTTGACTCACTGCAGCACTTCTGTCTTCAGCTGTGTCTGGTCTCCCCAGCCCAGGGACTCTCTGTTTCACTCTCAGAGAATAAAACTTTAACAAGGATGGCGAGGAGTTGTCACCCAGCTATGCAGGGTGCAGGAATGAATCTGGAGGTCTCTAGGATAAACAAAATAGCTTAAAATTTTTTAAAACACTCTTTTTCCTAATAAAAGACAAATATTTATTACAAGCAGAAAAATTGCAAAGGAGACTCAGGCAACAAAGAAGAAAATAAAACTCAACATCCAAAGCTAACCACTGCTAACTTTTTTGTATATTTCCTCCTAATCTTTTTACTTGTATATGCATTTACGTGTGTTTGCTTGTTTTATTTTTTTAAGCAAAATTCTGGTGATAAAATGAATATTTCTAATTGCTTTCTACTTATGAATACATCACAGGTGATGTTTCAGGAATGGCTTTTAAAGAACGTTATCAGCTTTCTGTTGGCAAATACCTCTTGGAATCTAATAGCAAACATGACTGAATTCGTAAGCCAGCCCCTGAATTTAGAGGTTAAATCCTGCCCACATCCCCATGTACACATTTTATCCTTTTAAGTTAGTTAGTGAGGAAAGGAAAATGTTCAATGAAAAGAAGTAAGATGTCCTTAAACCCACCAAAGAGTTTTAGGAAATGCACTTGGTTACATCTTTTAACTCAGGCCTTTTCACTGGCAACACCAATAGTTGAAAGTGTCAGGACCTCACTGTGAGAGGTGGGGGGTGAAATTTGTTATCAAAAGGTAATAGGATGAAGCCTGGCTAACTCAATTCCATTGTTCTGTAGAATTAACTTCGCCAGGTCACATGCTATCAATACTTGCACTGACCTAAAGTCAAACAGGTTCAGAACATATTGGGTATAAAAGAAGTGCACGTTTCCTGATACAAGGGATGGGGCTGACAAGCTTTGACTTCTTTAAAAAAAAAAAAAAAAATTATTTATGGCTGCCACTGGGTCTTGTGTTGCTGAGGTTTTTTATAGTTGCCCAAATTGGAAGTTACTCTCTAGTTTCTGGGCAGGGGCTCTAAAGTGTGGGCTTAGTTTCTCCAGGGCATGTGGAGTCTTCCTGGACTTGGGATGGAGCCCATGTCTCCTGCATTGGCAGGATGACTCCTAACCACTGGACCACAGGGAAGCCCTTGACTTCTTTTCTGATTTGGTGAATCCCTCTTCTTTCCCTTACCCTTTCCCCCAACCCTGTACATGTTCAAAAGAATGAAACCTCCTGGTAATATGTCAGTAAGAAGAACTAAAACAGACACTGCAGGCTAAATATCCTTTTGGGTGTTAGTCACGTGAAGCACAACTACCTATTTGGGTGATTCTGTGGGAGGAACTCACTTAGGAGGTATGGTGGGCCGGTTGGCAGGGCATTCAAACGTTCTTTGTCAATGGGCCTTTTTCTTGCCACAGGCTCAGCCCTCTCTCCATCTTGGGGTTAGGAAGGTGGAGCTGCCCCCTGTCCTGCTCCCTTTTCCTGGACTGTGCACTGCATATGGCGGCACACCATGGCCTCCCTCAGCGACCACTCACTCCACACACGGAGGACCGTTTACATCCTGGCTGCTAGGCCATTTTCCCGTTGTCTCGGTTGGGCCAACCACCTTCTTACCCTGGCATTTGAGTTTCCTCCTCCCGTGGGAGATTCCAGGCCTAAGTGTGGGCAATTATCTTGGCTCTGAAGGAAGGAATAAGTAGGAGGATATGAAGTGAAAGGGCTGTAGGTGACCAGAAGGGGAAGGATGAGGGATAACAGCGGCAGGAAGGCAATGGTACACAGCTTCCACCAGTTCACACAGAAAAGTTAAAACAATGTCAGGAACTTTTCATAAAGTTAAATGTATTTAATGATTTTATTCTGAGATTATGAACTCTTCATGGTGTATTAGAGTGTTCTTTCTTTTATGAGTTGATGGAATTGAAATAAAGAGTTGGTAAGTTGGTTCGTGATTTTACTATTATTATTTTATGAAATTGTATTGGTCTGGGAAATTCCAATGCCTGGCAGAGAGGTTAAGGACCCTTAATGGCTTTGGCGTCTAGGCTTAAACACTATTTTGTGTCCTTGGTCAAGTGACTTAACTTTCTGGGTTTCAGTTTTCTCATCTGAAAATAATAATCACTGCTTCACAGAGATTGGTGGTTTAATTGCTAGGTCATCTCTGATTCTTTGCAACCCCATGGTCTGTAGCCCACCAGGCTTCTCTGTCCATGGGATTCTCCAGGCAAGAATTACTGGAGGGGGTTGCTGTTTCCTTCTCCAGGGGATCTTCCCCATCCAAGGATTGAACCTGGAAATCCTGCATTGCAGCCAGGATTCTTTATCAACTGAGGCATCAGGGAAGCCCACAGAGGTTAAAGAAGACAATGAAAGACACGTGTTTGGCACAACACAGAGCTCAATAGTGCTAGCTTTTATGTTTATTAATATTGGATAATGATAAAAGAAATTTACTTGTAGTTGGAGACTTGTTAAGATGAATAGGGCTCACTTAATATGTGAAGCAGATTTTAAGTATTGGTAATCTGGCAAATATTTGGGAAGACTGGGTTGAATTTTCCCTAGGATAATTGGAAAAGCAATGGGCTTGGTGGCAGATTCATGTTCACATCCCACTTCTGTGATGTACTAGCGAGAGACCTTGGGCAGTTGACGTCAGAGTCTCATTGGTCCCTCATCTATCAATCAGATGGGGATAATAATGCTTACCCTTAAGGGTTCTTGGAGGCCACCCTCTTCAATCATTACTAATAGTAATGGCCCAGCACAGTAGGTATTTCTTGGCATAATTAATCCTCATGACAAGCCTTTAAGGCAGGTTCTATTATTACTCCCAGTTTAAATACTGTAAGAAAACTTAGAATAAGAAGGTCGAGTAACTTACCCAAGTCACCCAGGTGGCAGAGCCCAAAGTTGAACCCATACTGGCTTCCAAGGCCAACTACTAAGCAACACTAAGGATAAAAGTGCCATATGGAGATGTTTCCAGCATGCTCCAGAATTACATCTGGAGGAAACGCAAATCAAAAAGTTAAAGGTATGAATTTGGAGAAACATGTATTTTTTTCCTACTGTGTATTTTCTTTGCTTATATTTCGAGGGGACCATAATTTGCATTTGTTAAATTTTTATATATACACATTGTAAACATTTAATAAGTTAGTTTGCTGAATCAGAATCCAATTTGGGATTAACATATTAAAGTTAACTCCTAAAATAAAGACTAAGGCCCTCAGGGTGGATAGTTACTAGGGGAGGGAGATAAGCAATGTAAGGAGACAAACTTTGGAGGTGTGTTTGAATGCCCAGAGTTGTAGCACTAGACTGGTGGTAAAGGAGAGGTGGGGATGGGGACATTTTGAAAGAACTGATGCCAGAAGAGAGTATTGAAAGCTGATATGAACTAGCCTCATGAAGTTGAGACGGTGAGATGAAGAAGAGCCTTCCAGATTGGAAGCTGCAAACTAGCAGTTTGATTTTGGTTAGCAGATGTGTTTTGATTATTCACAATTTAATTATTTGCCAACATTTAGAAATTGGAAGATTTCACATAATTGCAAAGACTTCTGGGTTCTTTTGAAAAATGGGATGATCTGGAGACCCTGGGCCCACATTCTGGCCAGACAACAATTGCTGGACCTGGCTAAAGGCAACCCTGTGAAAAGGACAGCTCACTAGTATTGTACCTAGAAACCTAGTTCTCTATTCCTCTCTCGCAGAAGGCCTGAGAAGCAAAGAAGCAGGATGTTTGTACTGACAGCTGTTTGCAGTTGCTTAGATGTAAAGTTTCTGACACAGAGCTTCTGAAGAGGGGCTAAGTAAACTGATAAACAATCTTCATGGATTTATAGATGTCCATGACAACAGAATAATCGTGAGGAACACTGTAGTAAGAACTGTTTTCTCTCTTTTTTTCTTGGATACATTTTCCAGCTTAGATGAGGGGTAGTTTGTTTTGTTTTTTTTTTAAACCTTAGCTTATCTAAGGCCTAAATGTGAAATTTGCATATTTCAAAACAGTTATCCTCATGCTTTGCTGCTTTTAAAAATACCTAGGCCAATTATATAGAATCCAGGCATCGGAATAGTTTTTAATACTTTCCAGGTAGCTCTGCTGAGCAGCTACTTTTGAGAATCAGAGTGTCTGCCTTTTCCTCTCATTTAGTCTCTCTGAACCCCTGGCTCACCTCCAGGGAGAGGTGGGTCAGTGACATTATAGTCTTTCAGAACATCCATTTCCAGGCAGCAGGGAAGAAGCTCCAGCTCAATGTCTAAGTGTGTTTGTCCCTCGGATTCAGAAGAAAGCCCAGCTCTCAACCCTGGGGAGAAACAACTTCTCCACAGGCTGAAGAGACTTGCTGATTTTTGGCACCTGAAGAATTTTAACCTGAGGGTTCTGACAATTTAAATAATTGGTATGCTATAACTATTCTGGCTGACAGAAATGTGGTTTAATGCCGATGAGTCTGAGTTGTAAAAACATGTAACAAACAGGCTTCAGGCTAAAGATATCTGGATTTAAAAAAAAGGAAAAGAGAGTGAGGAGGGGGAAAGGAGGGAGGGAGGAAGTAAAAACTAGCAAGTAAGCTAGTTTCCTCATTTTATTCCACTGACTTAACATTTTAATCAGGTTTCTTCCTTCAGGATAGCAACTTAGTGACTTTGGCCATGTTTCTGGATGTTCTGGTTCTTTGGGATGACTGACTTATATAACAGCTAGTGTGCTCAATAACTTGTTTCAGCATAAATGAAAACAATTTTTCATAGCAGTACTTCCCTGAAAAAGAATTGTTGAAAAATATTCCCAACTATCTAAACTCAATCTGTACTTTTGACCAAAGCACTGAATTCTCTGGTGCCCAAGAGGAAATATCAGTGAAGATTGTGGCCTCTGCCTGCATATAGTAATTTATTGTAACAGTACTTTTTGGCCAACATACAAGTGTATCATTGACTAAAAGTGATGAAGGGTGAAGACTTTCTGAACTTTTTTTCTGATGGTGAAGCTGAAGCTCCAATACTTGGCCACCTCATGTGAACAGCTGACTTATTTGAAAAGACCCTGAAGCTGGGAAAGATTGAAGGCAGGAGAAGGGGATGACAGAGGACTAGATGGTTGGATGGCATCACCGACTCAATGTATATGAGTTTGAGCAAGCTTCAGAAGATGGTGAAGGACAGGGAAGCCTGGCGTGCTTAGGCAGTCCTCAGAGTCGCAGAGTCAGACATGACTGAGCAAATGAGCAACAACGACAAATCATCTTATGTCTTGGAGCTAAAGTATCTTTCTGTGAGTTTAAAATGAAAAATATATGCATTAAAAATTTAGCAAAGAAATTCTAATTTCTTTGCTAAGACAGAATGTTTAGATGCAACCTTTATTTGTAGGACAGATCACACACGCTTGTCTGATCCTTGAAGAGAATGAGTCAGGATAATGGCTTACATTGGGAAAACTTGGCAGTCACCAGTTGACTGCAGAACTTTTGGAGCTAATCAGAAATGTTGAATTGTCTTCAGCTTTAAAAATGATTTTGCTTTAACATAGGTTAGCTGAAGCAAAAAATAATACAGTAGGAGCTACGTGTCTATCAGAGTGACTGACAGACTGAAATTCTCTAGAAAAATAGATTATTTTCCCTCAAAGAGAGTAAAGTTTTGGTTTTCAAAGTCAATCAGAAAACTAACAATTTGGACAGGAGAGGAATCAGCTTCTCTTTTTGAGACAGCATATTTCTAATGATTTTTATGGAGACTATAATAAGGATCAGGAAACAAAAGCTTGATATGGACATGTTTTTAGCTAGCAGATTGAAAAGAAATAATGGCATGAATAAAGTTTTTTTTTAATACTGACAAAGTTCTCATTCTTTTATATTGTCTGAAATAAAATTGATAAATGGAAAAAAAACTGTAACAGCTAAGTTCTCTAATGCTAGCTATGCTTTTTCATGGCTAAAACTTTATCATAGATACTTTCCTGTGTATTTTTTCTAAATTTGGGGGAAGATTCAAATTTATATAGCAATCTCCTGAATACTAAGTATACTTGATATATGTAGATAGTATTAAAAATTAAATTTTAACAATAAGAAACCTTCCTAATATTCAGATGTCAACACAAAATTTAAAATGTGATGGTTTATGTATCTTAGCAACACTGTGTCTAAGACTATAGGGACAAACACACTTAAGACACTTTAAACTCTGTATATTTGTAGAAATACCAACATTTTTCGATAAGGAAAGAAAAAACTCCCTTCCATATCTGCCTGCCTCATAGTCTTTAATTCCCTTTCTATAAAAAGGCATTTATGGGCTTGAATCAAAAATAGGTCAGCGTGTGGAAAGAAAGTTTCAAATGCAAACAGCACTGTTTCTCATTCTTCCTCTAAGTGTGGCATCTCACCTGGATGTTCTCTGAAACACCAGCATCCTTTTTGTGTAGTTTCTATAGTATATTTCCTTAAAGTCCTTGGGATACCTCTGTCTTCTCCCCCATCCCTAAAAGGAACGGGACTTTTCTAAGCAGTGGTGGCATTTCCCCCACTTGCAATGTTCTTGTCCTATCAAGCCAAGCCCTCCCTTCCCTTCTCCAGCTGCTAACTCCAGGCCCAATTCAGGTGTCATGGACTCCTTCTCAGGGTGCCCTCCCTGACCACCCTTCCCCAGAACAAATATGGGGTGAGTACTTCCTCTCCTGCTTTCCCGGCACCTACGTCTGGTTGGTGTTGCAGTCTGCACTCCTGTTAATTCTTCTTTCCTGGCCTTTCTCTCTAGACTGTCCATGAAAGCTCTTTTATTCACTGCTGTGTTCACAGTGCCCCAAACAGTGCCTGGCAATAGTAGTGTTCAATTAACATTAGCAGAATGAATAAAAAATGATGGTTTAAAATAGAATTCTCAAATGATAGAGGTACAACAGAGCCAGAGATCAAGAAAACCTTGGTGGAATCTGATTAGCAGATTGGTTAGCAGTGCTGATGGACCACACAGCTCTCTTTCCCGGGAAATGAGACAGTAGACGTCAGTGGTCGGCACGTATAGCTTTGGAAGCGACTTCCTTTAAATCTGTCTCTCCCTTTTATCTCCATTAAAGAGTCTCGCTGGATCTATAATAGACAAGAATATAAAAGCATCATTCTCTTTCTCATCCCATCCTGTTTACTCAGCAACCCTAGCCCCCGCCTTTGCCTCAGCCCACATGTTCTCTATTAATAAGCGTTAGGAGAGGCCAACCTCACCCAGCACAGCTTTCCCCCTTTCTTTTTTCCACAGGGAGACCTCAGCCAACTGCCAGCACTCATGAGTGAAAGGCCTCGCCGGCTCTTGGGAGCTTTGAGGGGAGAGTGAAGACAAAGGTGTCGTCTGGGCCTCCAGTGACTCTGAGACCCAAGTGGCCTCAAGTGTTTTCAATCCAGTGAGCAGGTCTCTTAGCATTGGGTGATAAGCCATGGCTTTCATTTGGGGGAAATTTAGAGGCACATTTTAAGGAGTAAACATATTAACTATAACTAGAAATAGGGCCAAATTCTGTGCCTTCGGAAAAGTCAGTAAAGCAGACACACCCTTGTGCCTTCTAAGTGAATTAACGTACTGTGTTCTGCTGGAGAGCCATTTCTCTCTTCATCTTTAATTTCTGCCCTGAGGAGCCATCTGTACTTGGAGGGTATGTGATCAGGATGAAACACACTGTGGATGGAGGACTTTCAAGCCCAGCTCTCGATGAATGACTCTTTCATACTTGAGGTGGGGGCTCCCTCTGATTTTCTTACTAGCCAGAACTTAGCTGGGCCTAGACATTTCTAGTGGCAGAAAGAAAGATTCACACAAATGTAAAAACAAAAGGCAATGACTGAATTTCCTACTTTTTGTTGTTGATTTGGTGGTTGTTTTTAACCTGTATTATATTAACCCATAATGCAATATTATCCTCCTCAGGGATCTCATGATTATCCTTGATAAAAATAGATGAAAACTTCAAGTTATTTTAGGGCTTATGGGGAAGAGGTGGTGCATGAAGTCTTCTTTCAGTAGAGCAAAGTCCTAGAGTCCAGGAAGAGTTAATACCTTCAAAAGGTGACTGGTATACTTCCTTCTTACCAAAGGCTGAGGCCCAATGCTTGATTTAGAAAAAACAATTCATTAAGTAGCTGGAGTCATGCTGTCCATCAATATGATTGGCAGTCAACTATACCAATCAATGGACTTATTTACATTTGAATCTCTTCCTCGTTTTGTATAGTTTTTTGGAAACTCCTTTTCTTTTAAGATTTTACTTTACTATTTTCTGTTTATACGTTATATATGCCTATTGTGGAAAAAAATTAGAAAGTATAAAAAAAGCATAATGAAGGGAAAAAAACCCACAATATGACCACCCAGAGACAAACAGACCATTAACATAATGGCCTGTTTCCTTGGAGAATTTCTTCAAGCCTACTTTTTTGATTCCTGCCTGCCCCTGCTTCGGAAATGCTTTCCCTAGTAGTTTTGCCAACAAAAGAGAATCCTTGTGCCCTGTCTGAATGTGAATAAAACTGTCCAGCAGTTGGCTCTCATGTGGCACATAGTAGGCACACAGGGCACATTTACCAATATAGCTGATTATTTCCAGAGTCCCAGTGAACTAATTCTTCAGCTGGACCATGTGAGATGAAATTGAATGCCCGTTAGAAAGAACATGGTATAGAAATGTTAATAAGTATGTGTTTTAATAGTTGCTCAGCAGTTGGGATGAAGAAATGAAATTAAAGAAGAGGGAACATTATTGAGCTCTTTTTCACCAGAACACTTGTAAAGGGTAAACTCTGGGAAGCCATGGGACTCCAGACTATCCTGAAATTCAAGCCTTTGCATTTGGTTTCCACATTATATGTCACCTAAACCTACTCAAAGTCTCCATTAAGGACTGAGAAAATAGCCCTTATTTTATACAGAATAAAATTTGGGGTTCTGAATTTCTAATTCATGCCTCTTATTTAAGTTCCCACACAAAACCTAGCATTCAGTGTGTGCAGCACCTCCACTGTGTTTCAGTATATCCTTTTCAGATCATTCACCAGACAGCATCCTACAGCTCTCATTCATAAAGTCCAATTATAAGACAAGAAATGTCAGGAATATACACTTTGAGAGTGGGAGGCAAACAGAACAGTACATTGTGACTTTGTAAGAACAGCCATGCATTTCCTCTGGGCTTGTTTTCAGTTCCTTTGTCAGCTGATTACATGGTCTTTTATAATTTCTCATCTACAGAATGGAGCTATTTGCTTGTGGATTATTTGAAAGACACAGGCTTATGCAAAAGAAAAACGAAGTCATCATGAGGTAGAATGATATTTCTGGGTAGATGTGTTTGCTTTTCTGTTTCTTTTTTAACATAATTATGAGAATATAATTTGTAATAGTGACTCTTTAGGTGTAAGAAACAAGTAAATATTCTATTAATTCAATCTTAATGCATATGTAATGCTATCTAGGTATTCATTATTTTTGTAATTGTGTTTATCAATAATTTCATTTATTTTCATATAAAGAATGTTCTCTTAAACGTAGTTTGTTTTCAAAGTACACAAAATTTCAAAGTATATAGATTATGCTTTTTGATTCCTACAACAATCTTTTTAATTTAGATAGTACTTTATAGATTACAAAGTGTTTTCACTATATATTATGTTACTTAATTCTCATGACACTCCTGAAATTTAAAACTGGTCAAAGTGCTTTGGATTTTAAACCCTCATCTGTGGCTTTACTCTTCTGTCCATCACCATAGATAAGTTTCCTTTTTATCTCTGTCTTATATCCCTTTACTTGCTAACATTTGAGACAGCTCAGGGCTGCCTCTTCTATGAGAACTTTCTTCAATAAATTAAATCGAAGTGACTTCATCTCTTCACTGTGTCCCTTCACTACTCTATACATTTAATTTTCATTGGAAAAATGTTTTAATTGGTTCTTTACAAAAATTCACATCACATATGACTACATTCTTGTAAAATTATAAAAATCTCAAGGCCCTATGAGTCAATATCACTTACATAAAAAGTTAAAAACAAATTTAAAAAAATTGTACCTTCTCATGTCAATATATATAGGTCTTCTGAATTCTTTTGAAATACTGTATAGTGTTTCATAATATGAGTGTTCTATATCAGCACCGTTTAATAGAGTTTTCTGTGTTGATGGAGATATTCTGTATCTGCCCTATCTAATACAGTCATCATTAGTTCCACGTGGCATCTGAGCCCTTAAAATATGGCTAGTGAAGCTGAGGTTCTGAAATTTAAATTTTATTTAGTTTAAATTCAAATAGTCACATGTGGCTGGTGGTTGCCATATTTGACAGCACAGATTTCTACTTTATATTAAAATCATTTGCTAGTCTCTTAGATTGTTTCCAGTTTCCCCTTAAACAAAGTGTTGTCAACCAAGTAAAACTTTAGAACAAAAAGGAACTACTTTTGGTATATTACATGTATTAATTCTTGAGAAGTTTGCATTCATTTTAATGCAGGCTTCTTTGAGGTTCTACAAGAAATTATTGCATGAAGCAGGCAATACTAAAGATATTTTCTATATGAGAGAATGCTTTAAAATGTACAGCAAATAAAAATATTTATGTCTGTTATTACTATAATAGTAAAATATTGGAATCAATCCTGTATCTAACAATAACAAACTGGCATCAATATTTTATGATCCTCTATATGTAATGATGGCCAAGGCAGTCATTAGAAATGATAACAAGGGAATTCCTTGGATGTCCAGTGGATAGGAGTTAGCACTTTCATTGCCATGACCCCAGTTTGATCCTTGGCTTGGAAACTAAGATCCCTCAAGCTGTGTAATATGACCAAAAAAAGAAATGATAATGAAAATGTTGTAATTTATTGTGATAAAAATAAGTCTGTATTTTCAAGTGAAAAAAAAGGTTACCAAATAATATGTATAATACGGTTCTCTTTTCATACATGTATTAATACATGCATGTGTTTGAGAACATGGTCTTTGGGGACTGATCTGGGTTTGAATTCAAGCTGTGTCACATATCATTATGTGACTTTGGACAAGTCTCTCACTTCTTTGAAGTTTGTTTTCCTCATTGCTAAAATGGAAAACTAGTATTTTTATCTTATGTTGAATAGCATATATAAAGCACTTAGTACATATGTAGTATTTAATAAATGGTAGTTGTTTTTCTAATACTAGTATGTATTGGCATAGAAAGAAATCAGAAATGATATAACAAAATGATTTTCCAAAATGTTGAAAGTGCTCTTTTCTCAGTTTTAAAGTTATGGCTGATATTGTTTTCATTTAATTAATTGGATGGAGCATTGATTTCTTGAATATGAAAAAGTCCACTAAAATTATGTATATATGAGACAAAAAAATGAATAAATTCTATATATAATATCAAAATATGATTTTTATTAATTGTTGAAATAACAAGTGTTCCAAGTGCTTTCAACAAAAAGAAAGATAAAAAGAGAGAGGAAAAAAAAACCTGCTTTTCATTCAAGTCTACCTTTGCTAGTTTGAAGAAACATGCTTTTCAAAGGCGTAAAAAGGACTTTGAAATTACTTCAATATTAGTAACTTTCCAATGCAGATGAAAACTGTGAGAATTCTGCCACTATATCATATTTGAGTAACGTTTTACTTTTTCTGCTAAAATACTACTAATATTTATTGGACATTTATAAGAGAAATGAGAAAGATGAGAGAGGTAATTTTCTTTATACAGAGAACTAATCTTTCATCACTTTCTTATTTTAAAAAACCTTACAGAAAAAAAGAACAGTTACGGCACTTCATATGTATCTTTTTGGCCTCTTCCCATAATTTTCTGCCTTTTTCTCTTAATATGACATTCTACAGACTAGACCCAATAGACTTAAAAAAAAAACCAAAAAACAAAAACCTATGGAGTTCCCTACTGGCCTAATGGTTAGAATCCTGGCTTTCACTGCCATGGCCTGAGTTCAATCCCTGCCTGGGGAACTGAGATCCCACAAGCTGTGAGAAGTGGGCAAAACAAAACAATACTCATATTTTTCTTAATACAGGAAATAGGTGTTCACTATAGAAGAGAAAAATAAAATGCTTATTAGGCCACTCCAGATGCAATCGTTGTTATTCTTAACATACTGATATGAAATCACATTGGTATTTTCACATGTATACTGTGTTCTTTTATGCATCATCCTTAATGGCTGCATGGTATTATCTTTCATGAATTTACAAGGATTTACATAACTAATCCCCCTTTGCTAAACATCTAGGTCATTTCTGGCTTTTTGTCTTTATGGTAAACATTCTTATATTATAGTTGGGTATTCGTATTCAACTATAATTATTCCCCCTAAAGAAAAAAAAAAAAAAGAAACACACACACACACACAAAAAAAACTATTCCCCTGGAATAAATTCCTAATAATGTAACTGCTGAGTCAAAGTTCAAACAAAAATTAAGATTTTAATATGTCTTAATAAATAATTGTTAAAAAGAATTAGTGAATGATTGTGAGCTTGTGGCAAGAAGATGTGTGGAGGAGGCATCTGCAGTCAAGGCTCAGAAGCTGAGTTGGTGGATGGCATAATTAGAGACATTCTTAAGCCATTTTTGGGTCAGGAGAGTAAAAAGGGTGGAAGAATCTCCACATTCTTACAAATACAGTGCACTAACTATTCAAGAAAGGAGGCTTAACCTTCTTATTACAGCCAGCTCCTGGTGCTGCTCTACAGTGTATCTTGTAAAAGAATATTTAAAATACAGAAAAAGAGCAAGTCTCTATCCAGCCTCTCTCCTACAATTGTGACTATTCAGAATCTACTCATGTTTCAAGGAGTAATTTAAGTCTTGCCTTCTTCACGAAGCATCCCTGACTCTTAAGTATTTCTTCCTTTATTAATGCATAGCATTTCTCATCCTCATTCCTATATTCAAGAATCATTTTTGAAAAGACTTTGCACCAACACTCTGCTTGTTTATCACTCTTATTTTCACAGATATCATGTGAGGTGGTTATTATTTTTCTCAATTTGTAGATGGGGCCCTGAAGCTGGGATAGACCAAGCAACCTTCCACTGCACTACAAAGAAGAGGCTAACTCAGAATGAACCCAAGGTCCTTCCCTGTCTTGAAATTTTGAAGTCTACTAACATTTTTTTGAAGAGGTAGGAAACAGCAGAACGGGAAGCAGATACGAAAGTAGAGGGAGAGTGAATGTGAAAAGGAAGAGCAGAGGTTTAGGGCATCGCTGGGAGGGCTTAGGGTGTCTGGCACAGAGGGTCATGGATGAAGTGGCAAGAGATGCTATTGGAAAGGAGAGCTGGGGCTGGCATCTTACTGGACTCTGAAGCACATAGCACGGCTCCGGAAACAGTGAAATTCAATAAAGGGAGCTGAATCTTACAGTATGTTGAAGATTCAAGCTGTCTTTGTTAAAAGATTTGTCTTCCTAATTAGACTGTGAGCACTACAAGATTAATGATTGTTTTCCACATTTGTAGGGTCCCGCACAGTACCTGGCATATGGCAATGGTATATAAACCTCTGGTGAATAAATTAATTAATTCGTAAACATTGTCTTGGGAACCAGCAGAGACAAAACAAACCAAAAACAAAGCAAAACACTGCTTTTAGAATCTGAAGACCTCGTTGCAAGTATCTTCTCTCTAGCTTACAGGTGGTGTGACTTTCCGTAAATTACATAACCTCTTTGAATAGTTTACTCATCTGATGATAATACTCACCTCAAAGTGTTATTGTGAGGATTAAATCAGAACATACTTTTGAATTAATTCACAGTACTTGACAAAATTGTAAGCATCCATAAATGTCAGTTTTCTGCTTCCAGCTTCCCGCTATCCAGAATGGAATCGTGCACTAGGGGAGCTGATAGTCATATTTAAAGAATAGTCTCCATTTCTGTTCAATATTCAGTGCTATTGTCAGACTGTGAGTCTCGATTTAATATTTTTAAAAAGGTGACTACTGTTTTTTTTTTTAAGTTTCAGTAGATTTATTTTTTAATTAATTAATTTTAATTGGAGGCTATTTACTTTACAATATTATAGTGGTTTTTGCCGTATATTGACATGAATCAGCCATGGAGTGTACGTGTGTTCCCCATCCTGAACCCCCCTCCCACCTCCCTCCCCATCCCATCCCTCAGGGTCATTGATTTAATATTTTTAAAAAGGTGACTACTGTTTAAAGCATGTATGATTAAGTACCACATACAGGTTCTCAGTAAACAGATGAATGAATGAATGATTTGAATCCTCAGAGTTTTGTCATAGTATCTACAGCATTCTCAGGATGCTGGATGTATAAATACATCTGTCACTAGTTGATCATATTGTTTTCAGCTGATTTGAGAGACCTCACTCAAAATCATTAAATTCCTTTTGTTTTGATTCTCTGTACCACACAAACTTCTGATGGCCAATTTCCAAGCTATCTTGATATCTTGAATAAGAGGACCTTGGAATCAATGAATAGGAATTACATCTATTTAAAAATAGCTTATTGGGCTTCCCTGGTGGTTCAGAGGGTAAAGCATCTGCCTGCAATGTGGGGTACCTGGGTTCAATCCCTGGGTCGGGAAGATCCCCTGGAGAAGGAAATGGCAACCCACTCCAGTATTCTGGCCTGGAGAATCCCATGGACAGAGGAGCCTGGCAGGCTACAGTCCACAGGGTCGCAAAGAGCCGGACACGACTGAATGACTTCACTTATTGTTATCGGGACTAAATCTCTGTTTCTTTTTTTCCTTTTTGAAAACAGGTTTCAGTTCAGGTTTACTGAGGTAAATTCATATACCATGCATTTCATCCATTTTAAAGTATATGTCTCAGGGAGTAGTCACCTTTTTAAAAATATTAAATCGAGACTCACTGTCTGACAATAGCACTGAATATTGAACAGAAATGGAGACTATTCTTTAAATATGACTATAAGCTCTCCTAGTACACGATTCCATTCTGGATAGCGGGAAGCTGGAAGTAGAAAACTGACATTTATGGATGCTCACAATTTTGTCAAGTACTATGAAGTTCCCTGGTGGTTTAGTGGTTAGGACTTGATGCTTTCCCTGCCATGGCCTGGGTTTAATCCCTGGTCAGAGAAATGAGATCCTACAAGCCCAGCTGGTGGCTCAGAGGTTAAAGCGTCTGCCTCCAATGCAGGAGACCTGGGTTCAATCCCTGGGTTGGGAAGATCCCCTGGAGAAGGAAATGGCAATCCACTCCAGTATTCTTGCCTGGAGAATCCCATGGACAGTGAAGCCTAGTAGGTTACAGTCCACGGGGTCGCAAAGAGTCGGACACGACTGAGCGACTTCACCTCACCTCACCTCACAAGCCCAGCAGTGTGTGGGCAAAAACAATATAAATAAAATAAAATAGTTAAATAAAGTGTACAAAATTGTAGACATCAAGGGTTTCAATGATTTGTAATATATTCACAAAGCTGTACGACTATCACCATAATTTAATTTTTACATCTTCTTCTAATCTCCAAAAGAAACCATTTACCTGTTAGCAGTCATTGGCCATCCCCCACTTACTTCCTCAGACCAGGCAAATACTAACCTACTTTCTGTCTATAGTTCTATCTATTCTGGATATTTTATAGTTATAAAATCATAATGTATATATATTTTTAAGACTGGTTTCTTTCCATGAGCATAGTGTTTTCAAAGTTTATCCATGCTGTAGCATATATCAGTTCTGATTGCTTTTTTAATAGATGAAAATACTGCATTTTATGGATATGTCACGTTACATTTACCCATTCATCAATTGATAAACATTTTGGATTATTTCCATTTTTGCCTGTTATTAAAGACACCTCCATTTCCACCAGACACTGTTTAAAATTGCTCCACCCCTTCCCATTGATTTTTATGGTAATATTCAAAACGTTGTATATGGTTTTTAATACTCAACAAGTTTTGGTCCCAGTGATTGCTTCAGTTTGATCTTGAACTCTACTTGTTTCATTCGTATCATGTTCAAAATTGCTGCCTCAAGGTTTTTGCATGTGTTCTTCTCTCTTCCTGGAGACCACCATCTCTTTATCCACCCACCTCTTCCCTCCCCTGCCTAGTTAATTTCAAATTCTTGTCTTAATGCAAATGTTTTCTCAGAAAAAAATGTTCTGAAATTGATTTCCTTGTCCCCTTTCCCACTCCAACCCTCATCTAGGGTAGATTCTCTGTTTTATTTTCTTAGCTCTTGATTCCTTTTTCTCAAAACACTTGTCTCAGTTGATAATTATGCATATATGTTTATGATTGCTTAATCAATGTTTATTTCTCCAGGTAAATATGTGTTGAAATTGGTTTTGCCCCTATTGCATGTCTAACAATAAACACAGCACCCAGCCATTAGTAGAAAAGAAATCAATCTTGGCTGACAATACAAATAAAGACCACCAGAATTTTGGTTTGGATAACTGATGGATCATGAGGCCATTAATTAAGCTAAGGAATGCAAGATGAGGAATATTCTTGAATAGGGCCAGAAAAAGGGGAGAAGTTAAATACTAAGAAAGTTGCACTTGAGGAAGTTCCAATGAGGAAGGCTAGCAGACAGTTGGACTAAGAAGTCCTTAGTCCTTCCGAGAAGGCAGGACTAAGACTTTAGAGAGGTGGAAAGAGATGTGGGATGGAAACAGGTTCAGAGGATCTTGGGAGTGGCTGAACTCGCCCTGGAAGAACATTTAAAAGGAAAGAGGGCAGAAGACTAAACTCTAGAGAAACATATATTGAGAAATAGGCAAAAGAAGACAGAATAAAGTTTGAAATGAAATATCAGAGATATGGGAGAAGAATCTTGTCAAATGCTCAGAGGAAAGCTCTGAGTTTGATCATTTGGGTTAAGTGATGATCATTACATTTTTCCATTTTAAGGGATTTTTGAGCATCCCATTTCCCAGCTTTTCACCTAATGATGTTAGCATCCATTTATGATTCTTCAGTGAATCAATTATTTCAGTCTGGATTGCTGAGTAGTGAGTAATGTTTTTGTTTCTTTGTGCACATGTACTAAGTTACTTCTGTCCAACTCTTTGCAACCCCATAAACTGTAGTCCACCAGGCTCATCTGTCCATGGATTTCCCAGGCAAGACTACTGGAATGGGTTGTCATTTCCACCTCCAGCTGATCTTCCCGACCCAGGGATCGAACCCACATGTCTTATGTCTCTTGCATTGGCAGGTAGGTTCTTTACCACTAGTGCTACCTGGGAAGCCCCTTGAGCCCTCACCAGACCTCAGGTATAGTTCCATAGTTGTATTACCAACATTTAATCCAAGGCTTCACTCACAGCAGGGACTCAAAAAATAGAAAACAAAAGAAAAAATGTACTGAGTGAATGAAGGATTGAAAGATCTCCAGAAGTAGGCTTCTGTAACTGGCAAATGGGAGAGCCTGGGTGAATTGGACTGGGCAGGCTTCCCAAAGGGATTGGATTTTACCAGGAAGGCACAGGAGAGCCCTTGGGGCCTTCAAGCAGTAAATCAGGCTTCTACTGGAATTTTGATTCAGCAAGGTCTCACTTAATCCTCTTAAAAACCCGATGAGATAATTGTTCCTATCTCTGTTTTACTGATAAGGAAAAGGGCCTCAAAGAAATTAAGCAAAATATTCAAGGATACTAGGAAGTAAG
>SJYT01062882.1:35235-66326 GCA_006410635.1 Cephalophus harveyi
GAGGATGAGATGGCTGGATGGCATCACTGACTTGATGGATATGAGTTTGGGTAAACTCCTGGAGTTGGTGATGGACAGGGAGGCCTGGCGTGCTGCAATTCATGGAGTCACAAAGAGTTGGACACGACTGAGCAACTGAACTGAATTGACCAAGTAAGTGAAATCAAGAAATGTGAGGTCCATGAGATGGCTGAGATGGTTGAATGGCACCATTGACTCAATGGACTTGAGTCTGAGCAATCTCTGGGAGATAGTGAAGGACAGAGAAGCCTGGCATGCTGCAGTCCATGGGGTTGCAAAGACTTGGACATGACTGAGGGACTGAACAACAATCCTTTTTCTACCTCACTGGCCTGCCTCTCATCTTTTGTTGGAGTGGGAATATATTCCATAGAATACTAGGATATAGACTAAATTGGTCAGGACTTTGCCAGGCTAAATAATACTTGGCTCTCTGTTACTCACTTCCTTCAGTGAATCAGAGATGAAACCAGACACATATATTTCCTTCACATGATGCATTAGGTTGGCCAAAAAGTTTGTTTAGATTTCCCACACCATCATACAGAAAAACCCAAGGGAACTTTTTGGCCAGCCTAATTCTTGCTTGGTGGGTTGGCTGCTATTTAAATTTTTTTCAATATTTGCATCTTGCTGCACCTTCTCTGAGATCACAGAACATAAATAAGGTTTACCTTGGCACAAGGTCAGAGGCAGAGGTCTGTGTGTCACCTTTGCTGGTCCAATAAAAGATTTAAAAGATTCTTAATAAATGTTGAAAATATATATTACTGAACATAAATCAGTTGGATATTAGTTCTGTAAGAAAGGGAGATTCTGTAGACAGAATTTGTTTTAAAAAAATACTAAATACTTAATACTTAAAAAGTTGGTGTAAATATGTTTGTCTTCATGTGAGAAAATGTATGTACATCTGTATGTTTTTTTTTTTTTTTTTTTAAGAAAAAAGCATTGCTTTGACTTTCCCATCAGTCCAGTGGTTAGAACCCTGAACCTCCACTACAGGGGGCACAGGTTTGATACCTGCTCAGTGAAACTAAGATCCCCTAAACAGAGTGGCAGAGCTAAAAAAAAAAAAAAAAAGGAAGAAAGGAAAAAAAAGAAAAAAGCATTGCATAGACAAATATGTTTTGAATAATTCCATGTTGGGATTATTATAAATATACATAAAAGATAAGTCTGGAAAGATAAATGCTAAAATATAAAATAATATTATTTCTAGATATAATAATATAGTCAAGATAACTTAAAATTTTCCCAGTTTTTGCCTTCTGGTGAGTTTTTGTTTTAAAATGAACAATCACTAATTTTCCAACCAGGAAAAAATGGTGTAAAAGTAGATTGGACATCAACCAAAGTAACTCCTCTATTTATCTGGCTTCTGCTAGGTGCTGTGAATTGGGCTGGTAAAGAGAAGGGGATCTGCACCTAGCTCTGTTAGAAACAGCTGGACACACAGGAAAAACTTTAAAAAATAGTCCATCTTTTAATTTATTTCTTGCCCGTGAGATTCTATTCTAGTTTCTATTCAGTTTTCATTCCAATCCCGAAGGCAATGCCAAAGAATGCTCAAACTACTGCACAATTGCACTCATCTCACATACTAGTAAAATAATGCTCAAAATTCTCCAAGTCAGGCTTCAATAGTACATGAACCATGAACTTCCAGATGTTCAAGCTGGATTTAGAAAAGGCAGAGGAACCAGAGATCAAATTGCCAACATACGCTGGATCATGGAAAAAGCAAGAGAGCTCCAGAAAAACATCTATTTCTGATTTATTGACTATGCCAAAGCCTTTGACTGTGTGGATCACAACAAACTGTGGAAAATTCTTAAAGAGATGGGAATACTAGACCACCTGACCTGCCTGTTGAGAAATCTGTATGCAGGTCAGGAAGCAACAGTTAGAACTGGACATGGAACAACAGACTGGTTCCAAATAGGAAAAGGAGTACGTCAAGGCTGTATATTGTCACCCTGCTTATTTAACTTATATGCAGAATACATCATGAGAAATGCCAGGCTGGAAGAAGCACAAGCTGGAATCAAGATTGCCAGGAGAAATATCAATAACCTCAGATATGCAGATGACAACACCCTTATGGCAGAAAGTGAAGAACTAACGAGCCTCTTGATGAAAGTGAAAGAGGAGAGTGAAAAAGTTGGCTTAAAGCTCAACATTCAGAAAACGAAGATCATGGCATCTGGTCCCATCACTTCATGGCAAATAGAAACAGTGACAGGCTTTATTTTGGGGGGCTCTAAAATCAGACGGTGCACATGGTGACTGCAGCCATGAAATTAAAAGACGCTTGCTCCTTGGAAGGAAAGTTATGACCAACCTAGACAGCATATTAAATAGCAGAGACATTACAACAAAGGTCCATCTAGTCAAGGCTATGGTTTTTCCAGTAGTCATGTATGGATGTGAGAGTTGGAATATAAAGAAAGCTGAGCACCGAAGAATTGATGCTTTTGAACTGCGGTGTTGGAGAAGACTCTTGAGAGGCCCTTGGACTGCAAGGAGATCCAACCAGTCCGTCCTGAAGGAAATCAGTCCTGAATATTCATTGGAAGGACTGATGCTGAAGTGAAACTCCAATCCTCTGGCTACCTGATGTGAAGAAGTGATTCATTGGAAAAAAGCCTGATGCTGGGAAAGATTGAAGGTGGGAGGAGAAGGGGACAACGGAGAATGAGATGGTTGGATGGCATCACTGACTCAATGCACATGAGTTTGAGTAAACTCCAGGAGTTGGTGATGGACAGGGAGGCCTGGTGTGCTGCAGTCCATTGGGTCACAACAAGTTGAACACAACTGAGTGACTAAACTAAACTGATGATGTATAATCTCTTGTGCTAAATAGAGTTTTATATGGATTTCCCTGGTGGCTCAGAGGTAAAAAATTCAGGCCTGTGTTCAGGCCATGGGTTGGGAAGATCCCTGGAGGAGGGCATGGCAACCACTCCAGTATTCTTTTGTGGGAAATCCCTGGACACAGGAGCCTGGTGGGCCATAGTCCATGGGGTTGCAAAGAGTCGGACACAGCTTAGTGACCGAACAACAGAGCTTTATATAGTTTATTTTGTATACTTATAGCATCCTTGCAAAGTAGGTCTGCCAACACCTATTTTAAAGAAAAAGTACATGGGGCTTCCCTGATGGCTCAATGGTAAAGAATCCACCTGTTAATGCAGGAAAATGGGTTCAATCCCTGAGCCAGGAAGATCCCACATGCTACAGAGCAAGTAAGCCAGTGTGCCATAACTGTTGAGCCTGTGCTAGAGAGCCCAGGAGCCACAGCGACTGAAGCCTTTGCACCCCAGAACCTGTGCTTTGTAATAAGAAGCCACTGCAAGGAGAAGCCTGCACACCACAGCCAGAGAGGAGCCCCTGCTCACCGCAGCTAGAGAAAAGCCTGCACAACAACAAAGGCCCAGCACAGCCAAAAATAAATCAATAAAATTTAAACAGAAGGAAAGAAAAAGGACATAAGTCACGTGTGGAACGCAAGCCTATATTACTCCAAAAAGAGGCATTAAAGGCCAAGAGAGGGAGAAAAGGCATTGTCCTGACAGAGGTGGCAGATTGGTAACTTGTGTGGCCAACACAAGTTTAATAACAAGATTAACCAGCACCTAAATTATTATTTTTTAAAATTAAAACCTGAATGTCTTTACTTTGGGTTATGTTGTGGTTATGAATATAATCTATAACTAGACCCTTTAGATTTAAATCCTAGGTTTGTGCCTCCATTTTTTAATATGTAAAATGGGAGGTAATAACTGTACATAGTTTTTTTTATAAAGATGAAATAAGTTTATACATGTAAATGGTGTTTGCACAGTACCTGACATGTGGTAAGAGATCAATATTCAGCTCTATTCCTATTGGGATATTTTGTGTAAATGGAATCATACAATGTGGTTTTTTGTATCCAACTTCTCTCACTTAGCATGATGTGTTCAAGGTTTATCCTGTTGCAGCATGCAACAGTTGCTGATTGTGGCTGAACAGTATTTTACATCATGGATTTAACACATTTTGTTTACCTATCCATCAGCTGATAGACATTTGAATTATTCCAGTCATCATAACAGTCCATTCTAAAGGAGATCAGTCCTGGGTGTTCTTTGGAAGGAATGATGCTAAAGCTGAGACTCCAGTACTTTGGCCACCTCATGCGAAGAGTTGACTCATTGGAAAAGACTCTGATGCTGGGAGGGATTGGAGACAGGAGGAAAAGAGGATGACAGAGGATGAGATGGCTGGATGGTATCACTGACTCAATGGACGTGAGTTTGAGTAAACTCCGGGAGTTGGTGATGGACAGGGAGGCCTGGCGTGCTGCAATTCATGGGGTCACAAAGAGTTGGACACGACTGAGCGACTGAACTGAACTGAACTGAACAATGAGAGTGAGCATCTTTTAATATACCTGTTTACCATTTGTATCTCTTCTTTGGAGAAATGTCTACTCAAGTCCTCTGCCTATTTTTAAATTGGATTGTTTGTCTTTCTGTTGTTGTGTTGTAAATGTTCTCTATCTATTCTGGATTCTGGACCCTTATCAGGTATATGATTTGCAAATAACTTCTTCCATTCTGTGGGTTCTTTTTTCACTCTTTTGATAGTGCTCTTTGAGGTATAAACATTAAAAATGTGTCATGGAAGATATCTTCCCATAAGCCTTGTGGCTTTTATTGCACATTTTTTCACAGCATGGTGGTTTTTAAGGACACCTGTCTAATTGGGGGAAGACCCAGTGAAGAGAAAGCTTGGCTTGTCTGATGACTGGAAATTGTTTGGCATTGCTGGGACTTCTTGCAGAAGCTGAGATTAGAGTTAAGGATCTGTGACCTCTTGTGTCTCAGGCAGTGCCAGAAGCACTTGTAAATCCTCATGATAACATTTGGAGGTAGGTCCCATTTTAAAATGTTTTATACAAAGTGCTTCCCTGGTGGCTCAGATGGTAAAGAATCCACCTGCAATGCTGAAGAGCTTGGTTAGATCCCTGAGTCAGGAAGATCCCCTGGAGGAGGGCATGGCAACACATTCCAGTACTCTTGCCTGGAGAATCCCCAAGGACAGAGGAGCTACAGTCCATGGGATTGCAAAGAGTCCGACACAACTGAGAGAGGAAGCACATACGTCAAGAACCAAGGAGTAAAGTCTTAAGGAAACTTTTTCAAGGTCACATAGGCATAACTGGTAGAGATTGTATCTGAATCCAAGCTGCTGCAGAGTGCGTGTTCTGAACTAGATCCCATGAGAGAAGTTTTGTTGCACTTGTCTTTCTTTTTCTAAAGATTATGCTGGGAAAAAACAAACAGTCTCCCCTCCCCAAATTTAACAAAAACTGTTCTTTGGCCATTTCTTTGACCTTTCTCTTCCCAAACCTTTTGTACTTATATTCTAATCATGGCTGGAAGAAATAATTGATAATTTTTCCATATAGTAGAGACAGCTTCCCAGGTGGCACTAGTGATGGAGAACCGACGTGCCAAAGCAGGAGACGTAAAAGACTCAAGTTCTATCCCTAGGTTGAGAAGATCCCCTGGAGGAAGGCATGGCAACCCACTCCAGTATTCTTGTCTGGAGAATCCCATGGACAGAGGAGCCTGTCAGGCTACAGTCCAAAAAGTCGGACATGACTGATGTAACTTAGCAAGCGTGTATAGTGAAGAGGTTGCTTAGCTTAGTGGAGTTCTAACACTTGGCACCTGTATACCTGTTTTTCAGCCTCGGTTTCCTTTTATATCAATTGTTTCTTAATCCTTGACAGCTCCTGTTGGTTGTCTAATACACACCTCCTACCAAAGCAGAACTCTTAATTCCTAGTCTCTCCCACAGCCCACTGAACAGAACCCAGTCCCTAAACTTCCTCACCAATTCAATTCAGTTGAATAAATTCAGTCCAATACAATTCAGTCCACACCACCAATCTCTTCCTTGACACTCAAGCCAAAACCTCAGGGTCATTCTTGATTACCACATTCCCACTAGTTCTCTCTCAGTTCAGTTGAGTTCAGTCGCTCAGTTGTGTCCGACTGTTTGCGACCCCATGAATGGCAGCACCAGGCCTCCCTGTCCATCACCAACTCCCTGAGTTCACTCAAACTCACGTCCATTGAGTTGGTAATGCCATCCAGCCATCTCATCCTCTGTCGTCCCCTTTTCCTCCTGCCCCCAATCCCTCCCAGCATCAGGGTCTTTTCCAATGAGTCAACTCTTCGCATGAGGTGGCCAAAGTACTGAAGTTTCAGCTTCAGCAGCATTTCTTCCAAAGAACACCCAGGGCTGATCTCCTTCAGAATGGACTGGTTGGACCTCCTTGCAGTCCAAGGGACTCTCAAGAGTCTTCTCCAACACCACAGTTCAAAAGCATCAATTCTTCGGTGCTCAGCTTTCTTCACAGTCCAACTTTCACATCCATACATGACTACTGGAAAAACCATAACCTTGACTAGATGGACCTTTGTTGACAAACTAATGTCCCTGCTTTTCAATATGCTATCTAGGTTGGTCATAACTTTTCTTCCAAGGAGTAAACGTCTTTTAATTTCATGGCTGCAGTCACCATCTGCAGTGATTTTGGAGCCCCACAAAATAAGTCTGACAGTGTTTCCACTGTTTCCCCATCTATTTCCCATGAAGTGATGGGACCAGATGCTCTAGCCCCACACATATTCAATCTATCACCAAGTCTTCTAATCTGAATTCCAAATGACATCTCTGATAGGCCCATTTCCCCCACCCCCAACCTTTGCTGTCTTACCCAGTCTAAGCAAGCATCACCTCTGCCCTGGAATCACCTCTTCGTCTGTTTCCTCATCTCTTTCTCCTCTTTGCATGCTCAGTCACTTGGTTGTGTCCTACTCTTTGTGACCCAATGGGCCATAGCTTGCAAGGCTCCTCCATCCATGGAATTCTCCAGGCAAGAATACTGGAGTGGGTTGCCGTTCCCTTCTCCAGGGGATTTTCCTGACCCAGGGATTGAACCCATGTCTCTTATGTCTCCTGCATTGTCAGGTGGATTCTTTACCACTAGCACCACCTGGGATGTATGGATGTGAGAATTAGACCATAAAGAAAGCAAGGAGATCAAACAAGTCAATCCTAAAGGAAATCAGTCCTGAATATTCATTGGAAGGATGGATGCTGAAGCTGAAGCTCCAATACTTTGGCCACTTGATGCAAAGAACTGACTCATTTGAAAAGACCCCAGTGCTGGGAAAGATTGAAGGCAGGAGGAGAAGGAGACGATAGAGGATGAGATGGTTGGAGAGCATTACTGACTCGATGGACATGAATTTGAGTAAGCTCCAGGAGTTAGTGATGGACAAGGAGGCCTGACGTGCTACACTTCATGGAGTGGCAAAGAGTCGGACATGACTGAGTAACTGAACTGAACAGAACCACATGGGAAGTCCCTCCTCCTCTTTAATGCAATCTTTATAGAACTAGAGTAAGTTTCTTAAGATTTCATTCTGCCCAAGGCAACCCCCATGCTTAAAACTCTTCAAAGACTTTTAGCCCAGAGTAAAATTTAAACTCCTTACTACACCCTCGTGAGGTCCTACATACTGGGGCCCATTTTTCCAACTTCATTTCATATGACTCAACCATGCTCGTTATGTGAAAAATCAGCCTTCTCTTTATTCCTTGAACAGGCTGGGCCCTTTCCCTCTCTGCTCTTCTGTCTTCAGATCTCCATTCAAGGGTTATTTTCTGAAAGAGGGTGTTCCTGATGTGCCTCCCCAGGCAGGCTCTATCTCATCAGTCTCTTTAGATTCTTCATAGCAATAATCTCAGTGATCCTTTCTAATTATCTTACTTGTTTATTTGTTTTTGTTTATCACCCTATTTGTTTGTTTTCTGTCTCCTACATTGTAATGTAAGCTCCATGATGGCTGTGACCTTGTCTATCTTAGTCATCATTAAATCTTGACAGCTTGGCACATGGTGGTCCACAAGGAATGAATAAAAAAGTGTCTCAACCTATAATAAGGACATAAACAACTGTCTCCTGTAGGTGGGGTACTATACTAGTTGCTGGCATAATTAAGATTCATAAGGAAATTGTGGGACTGGACTGGCACTCCAGTGGTAAGGATTTCACACTTACACTTTGGGGGCATGGGTTTGATACCTGGTCAGGGGAACTAAGATTCTGCATGCCATGTGGCACAGCAAAAAAAAAAAAAAGAAAGAAAATACATAAGGAATCTTGGTTTTGAAAGGGAAAGCAGAAACAAAACAGGTAAACTAATAGCTATATGAAATATTTACATAAATATAAAATGAGAAGAAAGATTTACATATAGGAGTAATAATATCTAGTAGAAGAAGAGCAATGCTAGAGAAAACCCACAGAGATAGTGATGTGAGATGAGCTTAGAAGGATGAAAGTGCCAGCTGGACATGGAAGAGAAGGAACAAGAACAGTGTGAACCAAGGCATGGAGTTGAGGTGTAACAAGGGTTCTGAGGAATAGGAAGGAGCCTGGAGTGGTTGGGGCTTAGGGTGGTTTAGGAGGGTATTTGGAGATGAGGCCAGAAGTATAGTCCGGAGTCAGTTAATGACAGCGTTGGAGATTCAGCAAAGTTTGGAATGTGTTGTATATGGCAACAAGGCACTCTGTAAGCTGCTTCAGTCATATCCAGCTCTGTGCGAACCTATGCAATGCGGCCTGCCAGGCTCCTCTGTCCATGGGATTCTCCAGGTGAGAATACTAGAGTGGGTTGCCACGCCCTCCTCCAGGGGATCTTCCTGACCCAGGGTTCGAACCTGTGTCTGTTACATCTAACCTGCATTGGCAAGCGGGTTATTTACCACTGGTGCCACCTGGGAAGCCCTGTAAGCAGAGGAACGCATCTTATTTCATTAAGGTCCCTCTAACAACAATATGATGTGAACCAAACCTGGAAACAGGAGGCTCAGTTTTAGAGGAGACCTAATGTGGCTGAAGGTAGGATGAGGAGGTATGAGGTGCATTTCAGGGATAAAATCCACAGGACTTTGTCCAGTTGGATATGTTTAAAGGGGAAAAAAATTAAAGAACTATCTGTACATTTTATTCAGGGTAGACAGTGGTGGTGTTAGGCAAGAAGGTAGGTATGGTTAAAGTCCAATCTTCATCATCCCCTTGCCTTTATAGACATGAGTTTTTACCCTCTTGGGACAAAATGAATTGTCTATTCATATAGCTAATGAAAGAATGAAGGCAGGAGGAAAAGAGGGTGTCAGAGGATGAGATGTTTGGATGGCATCGTCAATGCAATGGACATGGACTTGGGCAAACTCTGGGAGGTGGTGAGGGACAGAGAAGTCTGGCATGCCGCAGTCCGTGGGGTTACAAAGAGTCGGATATGACTTGGCAACTGAACAACAACAGCAACATAGGTGATGAAACAGCAAAGCATGGAGCCCAGGACGCCTGAATTCTGTCTGGTGCTCTTTATTTATCAGTACTTCTCTATCAATCTGTGGAAATCCAGATCTTCTTAAATTTTTTTTCTAAACCTTGGCTAATTCATACTTTTATAAAATAAAAGTGAATTCTGAGAAAAATGATATTTAAAAGGACAAACCTAATTTTTAAGTTATTAGGTACCAAACTACCCTTTAGATGACAAAAAGTCAGACACAACTCCATGGACTGTAGCCCACCAGCCTCCTCTGTCCATGGAATTTTCCAGGCAAGAATACTGGTATGGGTTGCCATTTCCTTCTCCAGGGGATCTTTCCGACCCAGAGGTCAAACCTGCATCTCCTTTGTCTCCTGCATTGGCAGGCAGGTAAAGAACCACCAGTGCCACCTGGATCTAGATAAACTACCCTGTTGAACTGCTATAAATGTTTCTAAAGACTTACTCCCAATTTTTATACTTATGGCTTACCCACAGATCAATCAGATGGCATATAAGCACTTGTCACCAGACTGAATGTGAGCTCTCTGGTCCACACAGATCTGAAGGAGCAGTGGGATCTGAGTTTGCAAGAGCAATGAGACTAAACAAAGCTGAGATGAGATCTGCTGGGCTTCCATAGAGAAAGATACCACTTGTCCAGTTTGCCAATTACTGTTCTCTAGTAAAAGTGTTCTTTGCACTGCTCCCTCTAGTGCAAGGGAGGTCTTACTGTCACAACTTCACTGAAAGTGCCACGCTACAGCCCCTCCCCCCAAAAAAAGGATTTTCCTCCTAAAGAAATCAGTTCCAGTAAACCTGTCAGAAGAGTTAGTAGCCATTCTGAATTTCAGTCCCTGGGTCACTGGACACGTTCCATATGTGGGCTGGCAGTTTGGCAGGCTTCTCAGTTCGCTACTCCTGCCTGCCAAGGGAAAGAAAGGCAGGTCTCTTTGCTCATTCTATTCCTCTGCAAGGAAGGAAAAAAAAAAAAAAAACAACCCTCAAACATTGCTTGCTGTATTAACATTGCAGGGAAAGAGCTAATATTCACTTACACAATCCAACTTACACTTGCACAATCTACTGAAGGAAACGGCAGAGTGACATTTGCACCTAATCCTTCCATGGAGCTGTGACTAAGACTGCAAACAGCAGAGGAAAGCACAGAGCTGCTTGGTGCATGCGGGGAAATGAGTTATTTGATAGTAAGGGGCACCTGCAGTAAGAGGAACAGATTTTTTTTTTTTAAAGGAGTTTTGCTTCTGTAATCCTCAAACAGAAGCACAGTAAACAACCCAATTGGTGACAGAGTTGCAACAAGAGGAAAAAGGTTCAGTGATCTAAGGGAGTTGGAGGGTGTGGGAGGAGGGAGAAGTTAGGGGGCAGAAAGTCACAAGGGCTTTGAGACCATGTGGACTCAGTAGTATTGGGTCATGTTTATTTTACACAAGTGACTCTGAGGCTCCTCTGCTGGCACCCTGTCACAGCATATATGTGGCATTTCCTTGTTCCTTATTCAGATGGTACAGTAGGAGGGTAGTGGCCTGCGAGTAACTGCTCTGGGCTCTGTGAGGAGTAGATGTGAGGTGCGAGCACACCAACCACACTGGTGTCCTTATTCTGCTTTGGGCCATTTTAAGTTGGAGTCGTCACAGTTTTCTTTTCGCTGGTCTCTTGAATGTTTGTGTTTGGATGATGGAATGATAGTATTCTGGGGCCAAGCATGGAGATTTTTACTTTCTTGATATTTGTCATTACTGCCTGTTTGAATTCTAGTATTTGAGCATTTCTTGTACAAACCCAAGCTAGCTGTCATTCACCAGCTATTCTGATAGGAAGAAACCTCCAAGGGACTCCTCTTGTTTACTTGTCTCCTTTACCATCCCAGGCTCACCTGAATGGATGCATAATGGCCATTTCCCTGTCCCATTCTACTCCTCCAAATGCAAGTGCTCTCAAATGAACCCCCTACTTCTACCCTCACCTTACCTACCTGATTATCTAGGACAGAAACTTAGGGGACACTATGGACTACTTCTGCAGATGGTGATTGCAGCCATGAAATTAAAAGACACTTACTCCTTGGAAGGAAAGTTATGACCAACCTAGACAGCATATTAAAAAGTAGAAATATTACTTTGCCAACAACGGTCCGTCTAGTCAAGGCTATGGTTTTTCCAGTGGTCATGTATGAATGTGAGAGTTGGACTGTGAAGAAAGCTGAGCACTAAAGAATTGATGCTTTTGAACTGTGGTGTTGGAGAAGACTCTTGAGAGTCTCTTGGACTGCAAGGAGATCCAACCAGTCCATTCTGAAGGAGAGCAGCCCTGGGTGTTCACTGGAAGGACTGATGTTGAAGCTGAAATTCCAATACTTTGGCCACCTCATGCGATGAGTTGACTCATTGGAAAAGACCCTGATGCTGGGAGGGATTGGGGGCAGGAGTAGAAGGGGGCAGAGGATGCGATGGCTGGATGGCATCACCGACTCAATGGACATGAGTTTGGGTGAACTCCGGGAGTTGGTGATGGACAGGGAGGCCTGGCGTGCTGCGATTCATGGAGTCACAAAGAGTCGGACACGACTGAGCGACTGAACTGAACTGAACGGAACTGATGGACTACTTCCTTTTTCTTCATTTCTGCCTCCATCCCCGTGTTCAGTGGATCACAGTCTTATCAGTTTTATCCTCCCTATATTTCTGACTGCCGCTGCCTGACTCCTTCCTCCCTTATCTCTTGCCTGGATGCTTACGCTTCCTGCCCACCTCCTAACCCACACTCCTGTCCTACTACCCCTGTTCTTATCCTCCTCAGGTCCTTTATTTTCACTGTCACTAGGAAAGCTATCTAGAGCACCAACGCTGACCATGTTGCTCTTGGGGTTATAAAGCTCTCCAGTGGCTTCTCATGGTTAAGAGAGTTTATCATGTGCTTTCGGCATGATAAACACACCTTTCTTTGACCTGTTTTCTATCCACCTCCATAGGGTCTTCTCTTTAAGAGAATATTAGCTGATACTTAGTGACATAGGGGGCTTCCCTGACCTGAAATCACCTGTGCACCCTGTTCCTTTCCTGGTCCCTTCTCACTGTGCTCAGCTCAGGTGTCCTCTTTGACATACCAAGGAATTGCTGAGAGATTTTTGTGTTTCTCCATCACCTTTTTTTTTTTTTTTGCTGAGCAATTTGTAGGATCTTATTTCCCCAACCAGGGATTGAACCCAGTGTGCTGTGTGCTCAGTAGCTTCAGTCATGTCCGACTCTTGGTGACCCTATGGACTCCAGGTTCTTCTGTCTATGGGATTTTCCAGGCAAGAACACTGGAGTGGGTTGCCATGTCCTCCTCCACGGGATCATCCCGATCCAGAGATCGGACTCTTGTCTCCTGTGTCTTCTGAATTGCAGGTGGATTCTTTACTGCTGACCACCTGGGAAGCCCACTAACACTGGACTGCCAGGTAATTTCCTCTCTATAACATTTGATAGATTATTTTTACACTGTTCTGTCTCCTATCCTAGGCTGTGAAGTCCTTCAGGGCAGGGATTGTGTTTTCTTCAGCTGTGTGTTCTTAGAGCATTGTATGTGTTTGACTCTTTGCGACCCCATAGACTGTAGACCACCAAGCTCCTCTGTCCATGGAATTTTTTTGGTTAAGGATACTGGAGTGGGTTGCTGTTTCCTCCTCCAGGGGATCTTCCCAACCCAGGGATCAAACCCACATCTCTTAGGTCTCCTGCACTAACAGGCAGATTCTTTACCACTACACCACCTGGGAAGCCCTCTTAGAACATTATATAAATACCTACTAGACATGCAATTAGTATTCACTGAAGTGAAGGGAGTACACATCCCTCAGTTTTTCCTTGTTTCCGTATTTTACATTTATCCCCGTGTATGAACCAAGTGGTTGGATAACATCACCGAATCAATGGACATGAGTCTGAACAAGTTCTGGGAGCTAGGGAAGGACAGGTAAGCCTGGCATGCTGCAGTCCATGGGGTTACAGAGAATCAGACACAACTTAGTAACAGCACAACATGAGCCAAGAAAACCTTTTTTCATCTACTAAAAGATCATTTTTTCTTTTTTTTGTAAGAACTGATGGTAAAGAAGGGAAGCAGTAGCAGTGAAACTAATGTGTTGAGTGGTGTGTGTGTGTGTGTGTGTGTGTGCCTGAGCGAGAGAGAAGAAATGCCAACAGAATGAGATTCCAGAGTCTTGTGCCCTTAACAAACTTAGACATCACCAGAGCCTTTAATTATTCTGTTTTGTTATTTTTTATTTATTAATAACAAATAACAATTATACACAGAGAGTCAGATACAACTTAGTAACAGCACAACATGAGCCAAGAAAACCTTTTTTCATCTACTAAAAGATCATTTTTTCTTTTTTTTTTGTAAGAACTGATGGTAAAGAAGGGAAGCAGTAGCAGTGAAACTAATGTGTGTTGAGTGGTGTGTGTGTGTGTGTGTGTGTGCCTGAGCGAGACAGAAGAAATGCCAACAGAATGAGATTCCAGAGTCTTGTGCCCCTAACAAACTTAGACATCACCAGAGCCTTTAATTATTCTGTTTTGTTATTTTTTATTTATTAATAACAAATAACAATTATATAAATTTTAAGCAATACTTTTCCCTTTATTATCTCATTTGAGTTTTACAATACTTTTGCAATGTCAGTCTCCTCATTTTAGAGATGAGGAAACAGAAAGATTGAATGACTTGCCCTCAGCTAGTTGGCTGAGTATTCTAACACGGTCACTTCAGTCATGTCCAACTCTTTGCGACTCCATGGACTGTAGCCTGCCAGCTCCTCTGTCCATGGGATTCTCCAGGCAAGAATACTGGAGTGTCCCTTTCCCTCTCCAGGGGATATTCCCAATCCAGGGATCAACCTGCCTCTCTTATGTCTCCTGCATTGTCGGGTGGGTTCTTCACCACTGGTGCCACCTGGGAAGTCCCTTCTAATGCAAGCTCTAATGCTTTTACTGATGCTGACCCCTCTTACAATTAGGGGCAGGGTGATAGACTTCCGCCACTTGGTATGTACAGAAGTCACAGGGAGTCAGAGTGAGTAAATATTTTTGTCTTTTTTTTTTGGTGGGGGAGATTTGTATTAACAAGGGTAAGCCTTGACACCATGCATTAATAGACTGTCTAGCACAGTGTATGGCACACAGTAACTGTCTAGCAAATATACCTCTCTTTATCAATTCTAGAGCAATCTTGATAACATTTATAAAAATATCTTGCTGGGATTTTGATAGGAATTGTGTTAAGCCTGTAAATCAATTTGAGGAGAATAAATATCTTTACTGTGCTGAGTCTTTTCTCTTCATCAGCACCATATGTCTCTTCATTTATTTAGAGCATCTTCAGCTTGTTTTATCAGTGTTTTGTAATCTTCATTATAAAAGTCTTATACATACTTTGTTAGATCGACATATAATTTTTGTGTGTGTGTCCATGTGTCTATTGCTAGAATTAAAAAACACCATTTTTGTAGTTTATCTTATGTCTTGTGATCTTGCTGAACTCAGTTATTAGTTCTAGAAGGGTTTTTGGGGTGGGTTTGTTTTTTTTTTTTTGTATTTTCAATGAAGAAGGTTGACTCTCTTCAGAGATGGTTTTACCTTTTCCTTTATTATCTCTATACCTTATATTTACATTTCTTGACTCTTTGCTCTGGCTAAAACTTCCAGCACTATGTTTAATAAGAGTGGTGAGAATAAGCATCCTTCTCTTGTTCCGTATCTCAGAGGAAAAGCATTTAGTCTTTCTCCAGTAAGTATAACATTACCTTTGTAGATGTTCTTCCTCAAGTGGAGGATGCTCCTCTCTAATCTTCTTCTGAAAGGTTTTTTTTTTTTTTAAATAAAAAAAAGAATGTTGAATTTTGTCAAATTATTCCATACCCATTGGTATGATCTGTGATTATTGACATTTTGTTCCCTCAAAATAAGTATTCTGGGAATTCTGGCAGTCCAATTGTTAGAACTCAGTGATTTCACTGCCAGGGCTAAGATTTGATTCCTGGTGGAGGAACTAGATACCACAAAAAGATTAGTATTCTTTCCCCAAATTGTATGTCTCCTCTCAGCATCTTCTATCCAAACAATTCAAGGTTACATCAAAGGCTTTAGCACGTTCTGAAATCAAATCTGCTTTCAGATCCAGGCTGATATCAACAAGGAATGGGGTTCCCTGTATTACTCATATGTAAAATGTGTACAGAAATTTTACCTTAAATCATGTTGTTTTGGCTTCTTTTGTGCCTCTGTTACTGTGGATCACCTAGAGAAAATCCTTTGCTCCATGACAAAGGAGTCAATTGCATATCTCTTCTATTTTTGTCTATAGTGTCTACAGTTATTTATTTGAACAATTTCCTGCCTTCTACAATAGACAGATATTCAGTTCTCAATAAGAAACAAGGCCAAAAGAAAAATGAACAATTCCTGAGGTCCTACTTTGTGACAAGTACCCTCACATAAATCATTTATTGACTCCACAAAAAATATATGTACAATCTAATGAAATGAATGGAAGATACACAGATAATGAGGACAAAGTTCATGTTTAAGATGAGTTCCTAGTCTACTGAGAGAGACAGATAATGTCTAAGGAGAAAGAGCAGAAGTAATATGTAATATTAACACTCCTTGGAGGTAAGTATCTTTATTCCCAGTTTATAAATTCAGTAAATGAGGCCACCAGAGGTTAAGTGATGAATTCATGAATTCATCAGAGTTATAAGCAGATTTTCAAGTCAGATCCAAATCACAACAAAACATTTCTCATTAGGAAAAAAATATAAAAAAACAAACAAACAAATCTACTAGAAAAACACATTGTAAAATTTTTTCAAATGTTAGGCTTAGAAAATAAGGTACAATTAACATATAACATTAAAAATATTTTGTCATTTTTGTGTCCTAAATTAATAGAAAAAAAATCATTGGCTTTGATTTGATCCATCTTTGAAAGACATAGGAGTTGGAGTCCTTTAAAATGAGCCCTAAGACTGAATCAGGCAGAGTCACTGAAATTCACTCCTGGTTTTTGGACATTCTAGCTGTGTGAACCTGGACTTGTCATATAATGTTTTCTAGACTTGAGATCTCACATCTTTAAGGCACAGGTAGATAATACCTACTCCGAGGTGAGGATTATACAAAGTAGGGAATGTAGACACATACTAAATGTTGGATAATTTTGAATCAAACACTTTCATTGTTCTGGCTTTTCTCCAGGGTTTTATTTTACTTTTTGGTTTGTTTACTTGTTTAAAAAAAAGTTAAGAGGATGGGTAGAGAGATGAAGTGAAGATGGGAAAGAAACGAGGTATTTTCACATAATCAGGGGGATTATGGTTTATAATCTATAAAACCAAAGTTTTAGCTTTAGGACAGCAAAGTGGATGTTGCTCAAGGGTGAAGCTCAATGGTGCTTCATGTCCTGGCACTGGGATTGACTTCCCAAGGATTTATAGACTCAACAAATTAAAACCACTGTTACCTCTAATGAAATTTCTAACCAACGTATCTTACGTGGTAACATGAGGCCTTTACGCTTGGAACAATTGAATGGGCTACAAACTGAAGTAAATTAGTTGACACAGAGCAATTCTGGATGAACCAAATTGACCTAGGAGAATGCCAACTCATCCTGGAAGTGGGTTTGTTCGTTCTTTTCCCTTTAGTCTAATTAGACATTGCACTGTCTAATGACATCTCTGGTTATGCTGCTCCCCAGATTAGTGCTTCCCTGAATGATAAGCAGCACTGAAAAGTACCGAAAGACCACCTGCTGGAAGCCATTCTGCAAATCCCTGCCTCCAGAAAGTGAAGGCTTCTCAAGGATGCCAAGTCATAGCAAAGACACTTGGGGGCCTGCCTACAGATCTTTAGGTAACTTGAGAGCACAAGAGTCTTCCCAAAGGCCTTAGAAGAGGCCACCAACCTCCCATATTCTATGGCCATTTGGGCTCAGGTAAGCATGGCCTTGAGTGGAATTCACACCTTCTCCATCCTGATCCTGGGATGACTTGTGTGCTGGAAATTCGCATCCATAGCAATGCCCTGTGTGGGACTTGATCTCTCCATCCCAGACTATGGAGGGAAACCAAAGAAGGGAGAGGAGGGGTGTCCGTGCATTTATTTGCATTTGCCATTTTTATTTGCCTCAGGGACATTAGACTGCAGGTCTCCTTAAGCATGGACTGTTTGCTAAAGTCTGGTGTTGGCTTTTGTGGACTGGTCTAGCCAAGAGTTGTTTTAGCCCAAATGGAGAGATGGGGGTGGGGCTGGGGTGGGGTAAGACATCTGCAGAGCCCAACAACCGTTACCAAGGCCCACCTCAGCTCTGCCTCTGCCTGCCAAACGGCAAACAAAGCCCCTGGGAGAGCTCCGGTGAGCTGAACACCTTGGTCAAACACTAAGCAAACCGCCACCAGGTGTGCTTGCTGAACAGACTCTCCATCAGCGTCCTGTCATGCAGAAAATGTTTATCCAATTTGTCAAGATAATCTTTCCTCAAATAAGCCTTGGGCCTACTCCTTGGAACAGCCTGAATTTAGTCGGTATAATGTAACTCTATTTTTTTCACCCATTTTCCTGTAATCGCTGTGTCAACTTTTCCCTGGCTTTAAGCAAACTGAAAGTAATTATATCATTCTTAAGTGAGTAATCTTTTGACTGGGTTAGCTGATTCGTGAGTTACTCTAAAATTCTTCTAAACTGTGCAGACCTTTTCCAAACACATTTTCTTAGATGTTTCACAGAGTTAGGCTCATCGATGACCCGCGGATGTGTTTATTCTGTCACGTTTGGTGGCTACGCCACGACTATATTAGGACATTTGAAAAGAAGTCGAGTGTAGAAATTTGAGAGCAGGAAAAAAAAGGTAACTTCACCTACTAATTTAGGTGTTCCTTGGAAATTTTACAGTCACTGTAAATAACTTGTAGCTTCAAGCATGAAGCATGTTTGATTAGTGCTTTGAATCACGATGTAATATTAAAGGCTGGGCTTCGCAAACTTAAAAGCATTCACTGCTTTCATTTCATTATATAATTTCTTTGCTATTTGACACCCTGTGTGATATTGTTTTGTTTAAAAAATAGAAACATTCAAGGTTACCACATTTTTCTTAGTGCTGCTCATTGACATACTCCCACAGAACTCATGATATATTTAAAAATAGAAAGCTCAGCCATCTGGCTATTGGATGGTTTCTATTTTTGTTTCTCTTTGCATTCACAAACTCTGTTGAGTCTGAAATTTCCTATGTTCTGCCCTATATGTAATTGTGTATATGTACACACACAGTTTCTCATTTAAATTTAGCCGTTATCAATCTGGGTTTGTTTTACCGACCACAGTGGCACTTTTGTGGGGACACTAACCTTGTTTCATCTATGCATTAGTCAAATCTATGTTAAATCCTGACTTTGAAGACTGTTACCCACAGTCTAGGGGATACCAAGTCAAAGGCATTTCTTATTAATATGTATCCACCTATGTTTACTCAGAAGTTTCATTGGTACTAATACGCGCCTTGCTTTGGCTTTGAAGAAAAACCTAGAACCACAGGGCCAGAGGGAAATTTAAAGCTCATCTAATTTACCCCATTCATTTTACACTTGAGGAAAAAGATCTAGAGATGGACAGAGACTTGTGCAAGGTCACAAAGCTAATTAGCAAGCAGATTTTCTTTTAGAACGCAGATCTCTTGACTTTTTCTAATGCTCTGTCCATATTCATAAAACTGGATTAAAAAGATTAAAGATATTTTTGGGCATGTTCACAACTGTACATTTGAATTATATTCATTATACACTTATAACTTTGAGTATTTATAGGATTGTGCTTAAAAACAAAATTAAAGTGCATTGTTACACTTTGCTGAATGAAGGAGAGATTTTGTCACTCTTTAGTTTGAGCAGAAAGCACAAGCATGAACTTTATTGCATATAGCAAATAAAAAGAGAGGACAAGCCACAAACTGGAGAAAGCAAATGCTTACAAAAGATGCATCTGTTAAAGGACTGTTATCCAAAAATATACAAAAAACTCTTAAAAGTCAACAATAAGAAAATGGAAAACTAAATTAAAAAGTGGGCAAAAGACCTGGACAGACATCTCATCAAAGAAAAGAAACAGATTTTAAGTAAGCTTATGAAAATGTGCTCCACATCATATGCCATTAGAGAACTGCAAATTAAAACAATGAGATACCTCTATATACATATTAGAATGGCCAAAATTCAAAACACTAACACCACTAAATGTTGGCAAGGTGCAACAGAACTCTCATTCACTGGGGTAGGAATGCAAAATGGTACAGCTACTTTGGCAGACAACTTGGCAGTTTTTTGTTTTTGTTTTGTTTTTTTAACAAAGCTTAACATACTTCTACCACATAATCTAGCAGTCATGCTCCTTGGTATTTACCTAAATGAGCTGAAAACTTATGTTCACACAAATACCTACTCAGAGGTGTTTATAGTGGCTTTATTATTGCCAAACGGAGAAGGTGATGGCATCCCACTCCAGTACTCTTGTCTGGAAAATCCCATGGATGGAGGAGCCTGGTGGGCTGCAGTCCATGGGGTTGCGAAGAGTCAGACGTGACTGAGCGACTTCCCTTTCACTTTTCACTTTCATGCATTGGAGAAGGAAATGGCAACCCACTCCAGTGTTCTTGCCTGGAGAATCCCAGGGACGGGGGAGCCTGGTGGGCTGCTGTCTATGGGGTCACATAGAGTCAGACACGACTGAAGTGACTTAGTTTTTTTTAGTTTTTTATTATTGCCAAAACCTGGAAGTGTCCAAGACACTCTTCAGTAGGTGAATGGATAAACAAACTGTGGTATATCCAGACAATGGTACACTATTCAGTACTAAAAAAGAAATGAGCTATAAAGCCATGAAAAGACATGGAGGAATCTTAAATCTATATTAGTAAATGGAAGAGGTCAATCTGAAAAGACTACATACTGTATGATTCCAACTATATGATATTCTGGAGAAGGCAGAACTATGGAGACTATGATATAGAAGTATCATTGGTTCTTGGAGGTTTGAGGGGAGGGAGGGATGAATAGGTGGGGCCCAGAGGACTTTTAAGGCAGTGAAACTATTCTATATGATACTATGATGGTGGACATCATTACATATCTGTCCAAACTCATAGAATGCACGGTACCAAGAGTGAACCCTAAAGTGAACTATGGACTGTGGGTGATATTGATGTGTCAAGGTAGGGTCATTAATTGTAACAAATAGACTACTGTGGTGGGGGATGTTGATAGTGGGAGAGGTTGTGAGTGTGTGGAGGGACAGAAAGTATCTGTGAGCTCTGTACTTTCTGCTCAATTTTGCTGTGAACCTACAACTGGTCTAAAAAAATAAAATTCATAAATTAATTTTAAAAATGCAGATGCCTGCTCAGCTACATCTTTCCACCCCACTCCTCCACCTCCCCCCATCTCCATTTCACCCCCCTCACCACTTCCAGCTTCCCCTCCCCAACCAATGCTGATTTAGCTGTTCTGAAGTAAGGCCCTGGAATCAGCATTTTCAGCAGTTTTGATGAGGGATGGGAAACTGTTCTGTCAGAAATCCTAATTTCTGCCTTCAAGCTCTGAAGATGGAGCTCATCTTTAAAAGACTCATTATTTATTCAACTCTTGTTTTTAATATGCAATTGTTAACTACAACCTCCTAAAGTAGCCTACTGCTTGGAAATCCCTACTTGGCAGTTAAGTTGCTTAATCCAGAGGTCAAAGTGTTTTGGAAGGAGGTAGCATGTGAGGCAGGACTACTATGTGGTTATCTCCCTCTTTTTGCTGGAGGGGAGGCCTGGGGGGAGCTTCTCCTCCAGTCACTGTTGAGCCTGCCCTGGTTGGCTGCACCTGCTTCTGGCCTTTGCTTTCCTGTCCTGTGATAAGAGCACAAAGCTTCCAACTGAGGAACTGCCTGCCAAGAGTATTCTTTAAAGTATTCTTTAAAGAGATTTGTCCTACCCAGGGCCTCAGCCAGCTACAGGCAATGGCAAGCCAAACAGGAAAACTGTACATCAGCTGGAGAGTTCAAGGCTCATTCTGATTTCTTAGCATTTCTTAGTCATTTCTTGGGGGTATCATTATTTACTATGTGCAGGACTCTCTTCTAGGCAGTTGTATGTCAGGGAGCAAAATCTTTATCCTCATGGAGCTTACATTTTATCTATAAGACTTAACATTTATACAGTGCCTGCTCTGTGCCATGTACTCTCATGTATTAATTCATTTAACCCTCACAACACTACAGGTTAGGTGATGTTGTCATCCTTGTTAACAGATGCAGAGACTGATGTCCAGAGAGGTTAAGAGGTTAAGAAGTCTGCCCAAGGTCCCACACATTCTCATTGCAACAAAGACTGGCTGAGTGCCTCTTATAGGGCGAAGTTTTCCTTTGGATCCTTGGGCACAGATCATTCTATCTCAGTAGCCTTAAATTATTCATCAGGAGGGAAAGGGGACTAGCATTGATTAAATACAGACCATATGTCAGGGACTCAGGGAGGAGCTCTCTGTTCTGATCTCATTTAATGCTCACAGTAACCTGGGTGAAAAGTTAAAGCTGGCAAGAGGTGGAGTTTTTCTTATTTCAATGTCCACCTAGTGCTAGGAACATATGTGTGATTCACCTTATACAAACCCACTGCCCCTGCTAGAGAAAAACAGTGAACACATCACTTGTGTTCTTAACTCAGAATGCACAGATGGCTCTCAGAGAGGAATGCCTTCAAGCTATTCTGAAAGTAAATTTGATGGAGAGCAGAATCTTTGCGTTGTCTTAAAGTGTGCCCTCACAGATTGTCTGTTATAGTTGCAAGAGAGAAAAAAGCACAGCAAATAAACAGTGGAGGAACCGACCTTTTCTGGATGGTCAGAATGAACCAAACTGATGAGGAATGGATGGACGGTGAAGGGCACAGCATCCCCTAGATAGTCTGCCAGCCAAGAATGCAGAGCCTCAGTCTAACCAGGAGGAAGCCTCAAATGAATGCAAAATGAAGAATATTTTATTTAATTTAAAAAAAAGATGAGAGATCTTTATTTTTCAATAATGTTAATATCAAAAAAAGACAAAAGCTATGGAAATCTCCTACATAAAAGAGGCTAATGAGACATGGCAATTAAATGCAGTACATGACCCTAGACTGGATCCTGTCATGGAGGGAAAAGCAGTGCTATAAATGATAGTATTAGTGCACAATCAAAACAGGGAGGGTGAATTAGATAAAAACATACAAATTTATAAAGTGGAAACTACTGTGATTACATAAGTTGTTTACAAAAAATGTTACTTGTATACACATATACACAGAGCAGAAATGAATGAGCTGGATGAATCAAATGATAAAAGAAATGGGGAGGTTGGGTAAAGAGTATATGGATATTTCTATAACACATTTATTTTTCTCAACTGCTTATAAATTATCTTTTTGAAATGATCACCAAATAAGAAATTGTACATGGATATTTGTCTGGAAGTGTACATGTACCTTTTCATGGGGAGAAGGTCCATCAGTTTCCTTAGATTTTGTAAGAATCTGTGACAGAAAAAAGTGACTGAGATACAGTATCTTGATTTGTGAAGAACACTTTATTCTCCATTGGAAAGAAGTGTATTCTTTAAGAGAAAGAAGCACGTATAGTAGTCTCCCTTATCAGCAGTTTGCCATTCCTGTTTCCATTACCTGTGAGCATCTGCAGTCCAAAATATTAGGTGGAAAATTCAAAAAATTCACAATTCCTAGATTTCAAATTGTGCACTGTTCTGAGTAGCATGATGAAATTTCTTACTAGCCTGCTCTGTCTCACCTAGGACATGAATTGTTCCTTTGCTCAGTGTATGCTGCCCCTTAGTCACTTAGTAGCCATCTTGGTTATCAGATTGACTATTGAGCTATCACAGTGCTTGTGTTCACATTACCCTTATTTTACTTACTGGTGGCCCTAAAGTGAAAGAGTTGTGATGCTGGCAGTTGGGTTCTGCCAGAAAAGTCACAAAATATTTGCTGTAGGTAAAAAGGTGAAAGTTCTTGACTTAATAAGGAAAGAAAGAAATTGTATGTTGAAGTTGCTAAGATCTACAGTAAAAACAAATCTTCTTCTTGTGAAATTATGAAAAAGGAAAAAGGAACTCATGATTGTTTTGCTGTTGTGCCTCAAATTGCAAAAGTTATAGTCACAGTGTGTGGTAAGTGCTTAGTTAGGAAGGAACAGATATTAAATTTGTTCAATAAGGTATTTTGAGAAAGAATTTTATGTATGATTACCTATATAATTTCCAGTTGAGCTGTTTCAAATCCTGAAAGATGATGCTGTGAAAGTGCTGCACTCAATCTGCCAGCAAATTTGGAAAACTCGGCAGTGGCCACAGGACTGGAAAAGGTCAGTTTTCATTCCAATTCCAAAGAAAGGCAATGCAAAAGAATGCTCCAATTACCGCACAAGAAACTCCAGTACTTTGGCCACCTCATGCGAAGAGTTGACTCATTGGAAAAGACTCTGATGCTGGGAGGGATTGGGGGCAGGAGGAGAAGGGGACGACCGAGGATGAGATGGCTGGATGGCATCACTGACTCGATGGATGTGAGTCTGAGTGAACTCCGAGAGATAGTGATGAACAGGGAGGCCTGGCGTGCTGCGATTCATGGGGTCGCAAAGAGTCGGACATGACTTAGCGACTGAACTGAACTGAACTGACCTATATAATATATATAATTTTCATTATAGTATATTGTTATACTATTTCACTTAGTTATTAATCTCTTTCTGTGCCTAATTTATAAATTAAACTTCTGCCTGGAAAATCCATGGACAGAGGAGCCTGGTGGGCTGCAGTCCATGGGGTCACTAAGAGTCAGACATGACTGAGTGACTTCACTTTCACTTTTCTCCTTCATGCACTGGAGAAGGAAATGGCAACCCACTCCAGTGTTCTTGCCTGGAGAATCCCAGGGACGGGGGAGCCTGGTGGGCTGCCGTCTATGGGGTCGCACAGAGTCGGACACGACTGGAGTGACTTAGCAGCAGCAGCAGCAACATGTATTTATAGAAAAACATAGAGTATGCAGGATTCAGTACTATCTGCAGTTTCAGGCATTCTTAGGAGGTTTGGGGACATATCCCCTGTGGCTAAGGATTGCAGGGTGTGTGGGGAGGCAGACTACTGTATTTCCAACTTATGGATTCCAACTTCTGGTACTCACATCTGCTTTGCAACTTAATCTTTCACCTTTCTAAGGTGTGTAATAACGACCTGCAGTATCTGGGTGGCCTCTTGGTTCACTGAGCATTCACTGAGAACCTCCAGTGTAGCATATATTCTGCTACAGATATACATGGATTAAAAGGTTGTAATTGTTAGCAATTCTTTGTTCCTTAAAAAGCATACTGTGATTTTAACTAGAAAATGCTGAATGTCTCCAAACAGATGTGAATCAGAGTTAAGGGAGTTTAGAAGATTTTAGGCAGAGAGATGGTAGGTAGGCTTCCCTAAAGAAGAATCGTTTAAGCTAGATTTAGCAGGATGAATGAGCTCTGTAAAGGGGTGTGTGTAGACTGGGCAAAATGTGCAGAAGTCTGGGCTGCTTTGGGGGGATTTTCCATTTGAGTTGGAAGGCCTAGCATATGATAGAATTTCGTAATATAACATTGAAGGTTGGATTAAGACATCTGGATTCATTTGCTAGAAAATAGGTGATACCGGATTTTTGAACTGGCAAGTGATATCATGTGATGCTTTGGGCTGACTGACTCAGTATTGTGGAGGTGAGACCAGATGGGGGGGAGGGGGAGGGGAAACAGGGCCAGACTCCAGGGTTTCCCTCAGTTCTGATCTGAGGTACCTGCAGAGTGCAGAAGGCAGGGAGTCAAGGCTTCTAAGAACGGCTGAGGGAGGGATGTAGGCCTTCCTTCATCCCACCAAAGGTGGGGTGGGTAGAGATGAGGGCTAAGCAGGCCTCAAAAAGCCATCTTCAGCCTGGAGACCAAAGCAGGCCATCAAGTGGTTCCTGGGCAGGGAGCTGGGGGAGAAAGCTGCTCCAGCAGGGCTCCCTCCTCCCCTGCCACAGATCGGTGCCACCCGCTGTGAACACACCTGGCGGAGGACTGAGGTTTGGGTGGGGTTAAGCCAAGGCAATGCCGGGGCTTGTAGCTGGCCCCAGGCGCTGGATGACTTTACAGCAGCTCTGGACTGGGTCTCCGTGTGGAGGGTTCTCAAGGCTGCCCAAATCCAAGGGCTCACAGAACAATCCTTTTGGTGTTCCGCTGTCACTGCCCCCTCATTATTCATGAACACTTCTGCATGGCACAGCTATGATCTTGTTTCTTTGCCATGGAAATAAAAACACAGCTCCAGCCATCCAGGAGAAAGACAAATGCCAACTCACCTGATGCATCCAGATTTTTTATTCCAAGGAGCCTTAAGGAGACTTGAATCTAACACTCTTGCTTCCTAGCTTTCCAAGAGTAGAGCTGCGTGGGAATTCCTCATGTTCCCCTGAGACTTAGACCCCATGTTAAGGTCCCATTTCTCTTACTGTGAGGTAGGGCCCATCAGTCCACCTTGGGTCTTTCTGCCACTGACCATCAAGGGCGATTTCTTCTGAGTCAGATAATTTTAGAACTGAAACAGACTTAAGAGGTTATCTACTTCAATCCTGCCCTTGCACAAATAGGAAATTCTAAAAGTTGGGCAACTCATCCAATGTCATACAGATAGGGTAAAGTACAACCAGAATCCAGGTGTACTGGCTTCCTTGTCTGGGGTTTACCAGTTGTGGGTTCCCCAAAATTTCCTTAGGAACTCTTAGAGCTCATTCATCTTTTTTTTTTTTTTGGAACTTTCTATAAAAGGGATCTCATGGATAGCAGACCCCAGGGGAGATTCTTGAAAATGTTGCCCCAGTGAGATTGGAAAAGGAACTGGGGCAGGGTGTTTATGTGTGATGACATGGCCCATGTCTCCAAAAGCCTTAAAGGAATTGGAAGGATTTGGTATTTTACAAAACCTGAAACAGGTGTCTTGTTTGTTCACAGGATCTTTTCAGAGAAAGTCATAGTGCATCCTGAAAGAGATGAGAAAATCATAAAGTTTTAAGTAGATTAGATAGTTGAGATTAGCGTTTTGTGATCTTGCAAAGTTCTCATTTCTTCCCAATCATATAACGCTGAGCAAGTTGAGCAATCAGGTGAAAATCACATGCAAACAGAGTCTAAGTCCTGATAAGAATCCTAAAGGTAAACAGTGAATTCCTACTAATGGCTAAGTCACTAAGGTAAGATCCAGTCTAAATACACACCCTTGGTTAAATAGGGTTTCATTAGCTCAGGTTACAGTGGTTCAGGAAAATTTTTCTTTTATGCTTGTCAAGTGAAATTAATTATATATCATCCATCAATCATTCCTGCCATAGAAGGTCTATGGGAATACTAAGGATTCCACAGAGCCTCCCCAACCTGGCCCCACCTCCACTCCCCACCCTACCAGCAGCACTCTGGGCATATTTTGGTGCCCATAGCTAAAAGTTCCTAGGATTTTCTGGGAAGTCACAACTATGGTTTTTACTGATAACCTGTAAAAGTTTCCTTTTTCCAAATTTGACACTCAGTGTGTGCTTCAAGTTACTGACAAATATTTGATTTTGCAGAGTATATCTCAGACTGCACAGCAAATCAGATTCTTGCAAGTTTCTGGTAATAATTTTGTTTTTGTTGAAAAGTTCAAAAATGTTTAAAGAAAGAGAAAATAATTTTTAAAAGTATAACCCATTTTTTCACTGCCACATGAAACCATTGTTAGAATTTTAATACATTTTCTGCCATCTATTCTTTTGTTTTCTCCTTTTTCTCCTTATTAAAAAAACAATGCATGTGTAGTATAGATAATTAAAAAAATATGGATACGAAAAGAACATAAAAATTAGCCATTAACTCATTTATCTTGACATAAACTTCCCAGTCTTTTTTAACATTTATGTATTTTACTTAGTTCTAATCATGTTGTAAAGCCGCCTTTTCACTTACCTTGAGAAAAAAAAAGCATATAATTTTTAAATTTATTTTTTTTTAATCAAAGTAATACATTGTTCAGTTGGTAAGTCATATCTGATTCTTTGCAGTCCCATGGACTGCAGCATGCTAGGCTTCCCTGTCCTTCACCATCTCAGATTCATGCCCATTGAGTCCGTGATGCTATCCAACCATCTCATCCTCTCTCGTCTCCTCCTCCTGCCCTCAATCCTTCCCAGCATCAGGGTCTTTTCCAATGAGTCAGCTCTTTGCATCAGGTAGTCAAAGTATTGGAGCTTCAGCTTCAGAATTAGTTCCTCTACTATTTTTTGTTTTGTTTTGTTTTTTTGGAGGTGCTTCCCTAGTGACTCAGATGGTAAAGAATCTGTCAGCAATGCAGGAGATCTGGGTTTGATCCCTGGGTTGGGAAGATCCCCTGGAGAAAAGAATGGTTACCCACTCCAGTATTTTTGCCTAGAGAATCCCATGGACAGAGGAGCCTGGCAGGCTACAGTCCATGGGGTGGCAAAGAGTCAGACACAACTGAATGACTAACACTGAAAGAAATAAGTATATATGTTTAAAAATTAAACAGCACATAATCATTTTATTGATGTTTTAGTAGTCCCTAGTGGATATTTACTTAATAATTGTTCTTAATAATACTTAATAATTATAGATGAAAAAAATTTTATCTTTTTGGCTTTAATATTTAAGGTTTTTTCCTCATAGTATTTTATTCACCACATACTTAGTAAGCTTATATCTGGTCTAAGCAATAAGTTAGGCATCACAGATAAAATGTATTTGTTTATTTAAAAAAATTACTGAGTGTCTAGCATGTGCCAGACAGTGTTCTAGACATTTGGGATATAGCAATCAACAAACCAGACAAAAATCTCTGCCTTCTCAGAGTTAAGTTCTGGTTGAGATCAACAAGAGATAGTCTTTGCTGAAATCAAAATATAGCATCTTTAGGAAATAAGAGTAGCAAAAATTAGTATTTATATTTGATTCTTATGAATATCTGCTCTTTTGTGAGTAGATATATGTGAGTGTATCTATTCCAGCTGATTAGAATACAACAGTGAACAAGATTTCCTCCTCTATTCTCTATGGGCATGTATTCCAGTGTCTCTAACAGGCATTTGGGAGCCCTGAGAAATTAGCATGCCCAAATGGGTATAGTGATACTTGTCCTGCTACCTCACTGGATGAGTGTGAATCAAATAAAATGAATCTGCAAGTGTTTTGAAAGCTTCAAAGTAAGATAAACGTTGGAAGAGTTATATTAGTATTTTCAGCAATGGAGAGACCTATAAACACAAGTGAAGTAAGGAAACAATAGCACCTGAGAGTGATGACTAAGGGCCAGATGGGCAAACCATCTACTGGGATGGGTTTACCCAATGCAGGAGACACTTTTACCAGTTAACAAAGACCTGACCACAATTTAAAGTTTATTCTTCCCAGAAGTGAAGTCATTCAGTGAATAGGGCTCCTATGATAAAAAATATTTTAACATTACTTAACACCTTACTGTATCACCCCACTAATTCTCATAATAGCTACATGTTTTCAAAAAGCTCTGCTCTCATCCTTTCCCTAACTCAGTGGCTCTCAAACGGTGAGTATGAGAATCCCCCGGGAACTTTACAAAGATCGCAGGGCCAGGTACTACCGTCAGTGCTCTTTACTGGCTCTCCAGGCCAATCTGACATGTACCAGCTCTGAGAATTAGTAACTTTTAGCTTACCTACAATCTGGCAGTTTACAGAGCTAAAAAATACCTTGGAAAGCATCCTACAAATGCCTTCACTTTATAAGGAAGGGGACAGACGTTTTGCTATGTTAAGTGGCTTGTCCAGGGTTGCGCAGTCAACCAGTATCTGAGCCGTCACCCCAGTCACAGGCTTTTCCACTTGATTGACCAACGTGTTGCACCCTCCTCTCTGCTCTTTTGGGGCCTCTAGGTGCAGGAGTGTCCATGTGACTGTGGAGTGTTGGTGGCACAAAGCCACCAGCTCTTGTGTTTGAAGAAAGTGTGATTTCCCAGAGAAAAGCTGCCCTTCAGAGTTTCTAGCACTGCCTTACCTAACCACAAAAGTACTTATTTGGTCTGATAACAATGTATTCTATGTAGTGGCCCCCAAGATAAGTTTTTAAAGCACTGTAAAATTTCCAGCTGAACACTAGAGATTTCCAAATTAATCTTTCCAAACTAGAACATTATCACTTGCCACAGAAATGCATTTCTCCATCCACCAAGGTCTCTTGCTTCTTCAATCTCCTGTCTAGAACTAAAGCCCTTTACCAATCCAGATGCCTGGATCTGACTAATATTTCCACAATCTGACACTATGCACTGTAAATGATACAGTTGTTTCTGTCTTTATTTTTCCTGAGAGACAAAAAGATTAAGCAGTGATGTGCCACTGGGATGTTCATATACAACATCAGTTCAGTTCAGTTGCTTAGTTGTGTCCGACTCTTTGCAACCCCATGAACCACAGCACGCCAGGCCTCTCTGTCCATCAAAGTCAGCCACTGTTTCCACTGTTTCCCCGTAAAAGTCAATAATATTGTAATAATTGGTGACAGAGGGTTGCTAAATTTATCATTGTGATCATTTCATAACATATTTAAATGTTGAAACACTATGTTGATATACCTGAAACTAACTTCAGTATTCTTGCCTTGAGAACCCCATGAACAGTATGAAAAGGCAAAATGATAGGATACTGAAAGAGGTACTCCCCAGGTCAGTAGGTGCCCAATATGCTATTGGACATCAGTGGAGAAATAAATCCAGAAAAAAATGAGGGGATGTAGTCAAAGCAAAAACAATACCCAGCTGTGGATGTGACTGGTGATAGAAGCAAGGTCCGATGCTGTAAAGAGCAATACTGCATAGGAACCTGGAATGCCAGGTCTATGAAACAAGGCAAATTGGAAGTGGTCAAACAGGAGATGGCAAGAGTGAACGTCAACATTCTAGGAATCAGCGAACTAAAATGGACTGGAATGGGTGAATTTAGCTCAGATGACCATTACATCTACTACTGCAGGCAGGAATCCCTCAGAAGAAATGGAGTAGCCATCATGGTCAACAAAAGAGTCCGAAATGCAGTACTTGGATGCAATCTCAAAAACGACAGAATGATCTCTGTTCGTTTCCAAGGCAAACCATTCAATATCACAGTAATTCAAGTCTATGCCCCAACCAGTAATGCTGAAGAAGGTGAAGTTGAATGGTTCTATGAAGACCTACCAGACCTTTTAGAACTAACACCCAAAAAAGATGTCCTTTTCATTATAGGGGACTGGAATGCAAAAGTAGGAAGTCAAGAAACACCTGGAGTAACAGGCAAATTTGGCCTTGGAATGCAGAATGAAGCAGGGCAAAGACTAATAGAGTTTTGCCAAGAAAATGCACTGGTCATAGCAAATACCCTCTTCCAACAACACAAGAGAAGACTCTACACGTGGACATCACCAGATGGTCAACACCGAAATCAGATTGATTATATTCTATGCAGCCAAAGATGGAGAAGCTCTATACAGTCAACAAAAACAAG